>OX235277.1:69648483-70128483 GCA_944472155.2 Trichobilharzia szidati | reverse complement strand
TAGATAGATAGATAGATAGATAGATAGATAGTAGTAGATAGATAGATAGATAGATAGATAGATAGATAGATAGATAGATAGATAGATAAAGATAGATAGATAGATAGATAGATAGATAGATAGATAGATAGATAGATAGATAGATAGATAGATAGATAGATAGATAGATAGATAGATAGATAGATAGATAGATAGATAGATAGATAGATAGATAGATAGATAGATAGATAGATAGATAGATAGATAGATAGATAGATAGATAGATAGATAGAACGATAGATAGATAGATAGATAGATAGATAGATAGATAGATAGATAGATAGATAGATAGATAGATAGATAGATAGATAGATAGATAGATAGATAGATAGATAGAATAGATAGATAGATAGAGATAGATAGATAGATAGATAGATAGATAGATAGATAGATAGATAGATAGATAGATAGATAGATAGATAGATAGATAGATAGATAGATAGATAGATAGATAGATAGATAGATAGATAGATAGATAGATAGATAGATAGATAGATAGATAGATAGATAAGATAGATAGATAGATAGATAGATAGATAGATAGATAGATAGATAGATAGAGATAGATAGATAGATTAGATAGATAGATAGATAGATAGATAGATAGATAGATAGATAGATAGATAGATAGATAGATAGATAGATAGATAGATAGATAGATAGATAGATAGATAGATAGATAGATAGATAGATAGATAGATAGATAGATAGATAGATAGATAGATAGATAGATAGATAGATAGATAGATAGATAGATAGATAGATAGATAGATAGATAGATAGATAGATAGATAGATAGATAGATAGATAGATAGATAGATAGATAGATAGATAGATAGATAGATAGATAGATAGATAGATAGATAGATAGATAGATAGATAGATAGATAGATAGATAGATAGATAGATAGATAGATAGATAGATAGATAGATAGATAGATAGATAGATAGATAGATAGATAGATAGATAGATAGATAGATAGATAGATAGATAGATAGATAGATAGATAGATAGATAGATAGATAGATAGATAGATAGATAGATAGATAGATAGATAGATAGATAGATAGATAGATAGATAGATAGATAGATAGATAGATAGATAGATAGATAGATAGATAGATAGATAGATAGATAGATAGATAGATAGATAGATAGATAGATAGATAGATAGATAGATAGATAGATAGATAGATAGATAGATAGATAGATAGATAGATAGATAGATAGATAGATAGATAGATAGATAGATAGATAGATAGATAGATAGATAGATAGATAGATAGATAGATAGATAGATAGATAGATAGATAGATAGATAGATAGATAGATAGATAGATAGATAGATAGATAGATAGATAGATAGATAGATAGATAGATAGACAGATACATAGAAGGAACATGTTAAGCTGGCTAAAAAGGAAACACATCAGTCGATTGTGAGATTTCAACACAAGCAAAATAAGTGTCAATAAAGTAAGATTTAATTAACTTTGATTAACTTTGACTTGGGTTCTAGTGAGAAGTCGTGACCAGTAGGGTGCAGCAGGTCAGGCGTGAGGACAAATACTTGCCGAAGACATTGGCTTGGGGGTCGCGCTATGTCGTGAATAGGCAGAAGTTAGAATTCATGGACCACTCGATTGGGTCCCAGTGGCTTAATGGTATACGAGCTCGCTGGCCTTGTAACCAGAAGGTCCTGGGTTCGAATCCCGGTGGATGCGTACTGATAAACAGTCCCAAACTAGGACGTAACAGCTGTCCAGTACTCCCAGGTTTTTCAATGGTTCTCTAAGTAATGTCAGCTCATGATGAAAATCCTGTAACCAATCAAATCCCTACAAACCAACACTTCACAGTTTCGTCGACTGATTTCCCTCCTTACCTGGTCCTCGACGCCTAACTTCAATATAACTCACCATATTATACCACTTCATACGGGAGATAGAACGCAGACAACTGTGATCAAAGATAGCTAGTCTTTTCATGTTCACTACTCTTAATGGCCAGGTCTCACAACCATAGAGGAGGATAGAGTGGACTGCTGAGCAGTAAACATGCCCTTCTTTCGACAGCCAGCCGGATATCACGTCTACATCAGAGACGGCTTAAACCGGCATATGCGAAACTAGATTTCTGTATCCATGCTGAGATTTCGTCAGCGATCAATCGACTGACGTTGTCTGATGCAGATTCCAGAATAAGTGAAGCAATGAACACGCTGTATTACCTCATTCCCAGTTTCTAAGCTAGGCTGCCTTTGTTTCAGAATCTGTCGAAGGGTAAAGAAATGATCAATACACCCTCTTCCTGGTCTAAAGCCTGCCTGGATCTCTCGCGTTTTTGCCTCCGAAGCACCTTTATTCTACGCATGATTATTGAGCCTAGAACGTTAGACACCATATAAGTGAAGCTAATGCTTTGTGATTATCACAGGATGACTTGTCTTCCTTCTTGTAAATCGTGATAATCAGGGAATTGCACCAACTTGACAGAACTTCCTCTGATATCCGGACGCCGCCTATTACCCCAGTTAAAGCCGACAGTAAAGTGTCTCTGCCATCCCTAAACACTTCTGGAGTTATTCCATCAGGTCCCGCAGCTTTGCCTCATTTCAGACTAGTGACAGCCTTAGTAACTTCAATTAGGGACGGAAGACCTGTGTCTATATCCCATTCAGGGAGGTGTTGGATGTGCGGTAAGTTGAGCATGGCTGTAGGCCAACTAAACTGCTTCTCAAAGTGTTTCCCAACCTCTTAGTCGTCCATCCTGGGAGCTGATTATGGTGCCATTTTTCTCAGAGATTGTTTCATTAATCGTTTGCCTTTAACCACATGTTTTCCTGATAAGTCTAAATAGTTGTCTGGTGTTATCGGTCGCCGATGCCCTTAGCATCTTTTTCGTCTTTTTTCGCTGACCACTTTTCACGGTCGTTATGAAGGCCTCTTGTTAGTTTGCGTTTGAATAGCTTTCGCTCGTCATCATATTCAGAGCTCGCCGGAATCGTTCTTGCGTTAATCAGTTTGAATGAGGTGGTAGAAATCCAATGGCTCTTACTAATTTTAGATTTCAGGTTATTTTCGGCTTTTACAGCTGTCTACAGCTAATTGTATGTTGTTCCAGGCAACCTCGGGAGGAGTCCTGCTAGCAGCCTCAGAAACTGGTTTCGCTATTTCTTCTTTAAATAGGGACTCAGAGTCTCTATCTAGTTGAGGACGTAACTGCTTCGCTGCAAACAATTTTTTATCTCAATTTAACCGTGAGCGCAAGCGTGAGCGAACCTGGGCTTGATCAGAGTCGACGCACGTGTTCCAGAATGAGCGGCAATCTTCTACTGACCCTCTCCATTGACACTCTGTTGCTATGTGGTCTATCTGAATCCAGCGTTGAATTGGTGATGGAGTTCGCCAGGTTATGAAGTGTTTCTCTTTGTGCCTAAAGTTAATGCTGACTAGGAACGGATGATTATCTGAACAGAACTGTAGAAAATGACCACTGTTGTCGGGATGGTGGCAGGGAACTCCATACGTACCACCTACATACTTCTCAGTCTGGCACAACTTCCCTACTTGGGCATCGAAGTCGATTGCTAAAACAACCATATCTGAACGTTTTCGTTTTTGTAGCAAATTAGACAGTTTTAGGTAGAAATCACCCTTTAGTTCATCCAGACTGCAGTCTGTTGAGGCGTGAGCAGAGACTACGAAAAGACAATGACGAGTAACGCCGTCTATCCTTCTTATAACGGACCCGTTCGGACGGATCTCACACATACGACTATCTACTGGGATCCAGATGAGGTGATTTTTCCACACTAGCACTCAATGCTACCCCTACACCTGCGAGTTCTCGCGAACTGGCTGAGGGGTCTCCTGACACCCTTAAAGTGAATTTTGCAGATTCACCTTATTGGCCCAGTGAGGTTTAGTGAATAACCACACTCGAGTCTTGTATGCGTGTCTCCAAAACACAACTTACATCCATGGCTTGAGATGTCAGAGTTCTTGGTAGTGATACATGTTGTCCGATTTTGGTAGAGGGTCCAGACATTCGATGCTCCAATGTGAATTTGGCAACGTGGATTAAAAAGGCTGTCATGGATGTTTCAATGGCCATCATCTCTGTTTGTGATCACAGAGTCAAGTGAAGATGACTCACTAGCCTGAAGAATTGCACGAACTGTAGAAGGGGAGTAAAATGATGAAAGTGATGTGGTTAGAGGAGAATGATGCTCAGGAATGCTTCGTGTACTTTTGAAATGCGTGAGTGGTTGTTAATTTCCGGCTGTTCACACGGTGGAAGTGAATTGATTCTTCGGGTACCTGAAACAGAAAGAGGGTTGGTGTTGCGTGAGCGCAGAGCCCAGGGGAGAATCACACATGGCCTGTATGAAGTGGTTTCTTGGTTTGGTTCCTTATTGGTAAACTTATGGCCGTTCATGGACCACCGTAGGGTAAGTTGGAATGTACAATTTCCCGGGTTGACCTTTTCTAACGCCTTCTCTCCAGAGTGGAGAGACAGCAAAGCTAGTTGGCATGCTGGTCATCGGGGGGAAACAAATTACTGCTGTTACACCCCTGTTCCTCAGCAGTATTACTTCGCCCACAAACCACCAGTATTGTGTGAAAAGAATTCTTACAATATGCCGGTCAATGCATTTAGCCTAATCACTATCCTAACAACCTTCCTGGCATGGTAGGACCTGCAGGAACAATAGTTTCAGCCAGTGTAGCTTGTCAAGTCATTGCGATATGCAAGCCTGGCGACCCTGACGTGGTGCAGGGTGGCAGCTATCGGTCGGGAATGAAAAAGATACCTTGGCTCCTGCGACCTGCCCTCTGTTGTCACAGCACGAGCCTTGGTAAATGCGAGCATCTTCCTGTCTGTTTGTTCGTCCACTGATTGGTAATTTCGAATGACATGATATCGTCGACATCACGTTGGTAGTCCACTGATTGCTTTATTTTCGGACTTTTCGGCACTTCAACTTCAGTTGTTCCTGACTGCCTTATCAGATGCTCCATCATGCGAGGAGACTATTGCTTTTCTGAACGACCAATGTATTCGCTTCCAGGATAAGTAATAATTGATTTATTTCGTGCCTATAACAATGTCGTCGATTGTGGCAAGAATTATGGGACTGAATCACTCCACTCAAGTCTACTTTACTTACCATACTAAAAGTAACATTTGTAGGAGTTCAGTTTAAGACCATTTGAATGGACAAGACAACTGGTTAAACTCATATAAGAAAGTATTCATCTCAGAGTAATACAATGCAGCAGTGACTGAGTGACTGAGACAGAAATTCTCACATCATCAGCATGCTAAGTGAAGCTGTCATCTTTAAAGGAAGGGTACGGTAATCCATACAAAAAAGAGAAAAAAGAAAGAAAGCAGAAGTGGAGAAAGCACAGTACCGTGAGGCACACTAGATTCAGTAAGCAAAGAGGTGGAGTGCCTCGCATTAAAAGAAATGTGCAATTGCCTACCCGAGAGAGAGAGAGAGTGGAAGACAACCAGCTTCTATTTTCATCAATTCCATGTTGTGGTAGCTTTTACAGCTTCTTTAATTAATTGCTTTTATAAACACACCTCAGACGTAACCTCTGTTTCCCCACTCATTCAATCAAATGTTCTCTCGGAATAACTCATCGACGAATGCTTCGACGATGTCCGAGGTTTTGCATGAAGTGATTTGGTGGGTGGTCACTATAGCAGGGTCTTACCGGATGTGCATTTCACCTTATCACGAATTGGTCAGTTGGATGTGTTTGCAATCACCGGTAGTGATAGTGTTCTCACTGTGACTCATACCCAGTAATAATCGTTTGAAGCGACAAGATGTCTTCCACTAGACCGTTTCGAGCACGAGGACATCATCACTCAGTGGTGACTAGCGACACATCCATTTGACGAATCCCGAACAGGAGGATCTTTGCATCCGGGTGGATTACAGTATTATTGAAGCACAGCAACTATTGTTCATTCATTCTTTCCTTCCTTATAAATCTTTTGCTTCAATCTGTCTTGTCTTCTTCTTTGTACTACTGATCACTAGTGAGTAGTGTGAGCTTACATATACTCAAAGTGTTGCTTTTCCGTAGCCATATCAATTGTTTGTGTCTATTCCACTCCCTGTATCAGCTTACTTATTCTCATCGCTTCATTCTCTACCTAGTCATTCACGCACTGCTTAATCTGGTCGTGGATCGCCTTTGACACAGCTTTGCTGCATTTATGTATTGAAGCGCAGTGACAGTGCATTTGACAGCATTCAGCCGAAGACCTCTCACAATGTGAGGTTTGTATATTATATTCATTATTTTATGTATGGTGCGGTTCTTTAGAGAGATGCTATGTTTTCCGATTGCATGCGTAACTCAGACTTTCGATAAATTAATCGACCGCAGTTACTGCTCCACATACGTCAGAAGAAATCCACAATTAGATAGTGCGGAATTTCGAAAAGATTTCATAAGCACGAACTTCACGCATTGGTTGTTGTGCTGGGTGGTAACTATCAGCAGCGTGTACCGGTGACTTTGAGGAGTCTCATGTTGTGGTCAAGATTGAGAGCTGTTCTGAGAATAGTAGAATTCAACGACTTCACAAGAGAGATAGGACTGATCTGTGTACATGTGACATTTACAAAATAGTAGCAAGTAATCAGCTATCTGGTTGTCAGCGTGTGAATCAGTAACTATCGAAAATTACTCAGCATGTTCACTGGAATAATTGATGAGGCAGTAGTGTATACTGTCTACATAATTCGCCTGTGAGCAAGTAAATGTAAAATGAGCAGGAGTAATAGCGAGATGGACAAC
Source organism: Trichobilharzia szidati (assembly GCA_944472155.2). NCBI lineage: Eukaryota > Metazoa > Platyhelminthes > Trematoda > Strigeidida > Schistosomatidae > Trichobilharzia > Trichobilharzia szidati. The sequence goes on along the minus strand of OX235277.1, from coordinate 70,121,616 downwards.
CTTGTGAAACCCACGCCATAATGCTGCTGATCGACACTTTACGGTTACTTCCTGTTTTGACAGACAACTCGAAATATCTATTCTCTGACATCAGGCACACAAGTCAATTGTAAAACAGCTGTGCATATCAGTTCATCGAAATCAGGTTATGAAGAACATCTAACAAATCATTTGTCACTCAAACTACTCAATGATGAATGCAATTAGTCAATCAAACATCAAGACTTATTAGCGAAGTGAACTGACTCCAATTAAATCTCCTTCACTCTCTACTCTTTTACATATATACGTATATTGTAAGATTACACAAATTGCGTTGAGATATTTTGGATGAGATAATTATGAAAATGGTGATAATATTACTGTGTTGATTGTTTTGAAGTTGTTTTATATAAGCCGAGTATTTCTAAATTCTGGCTTAGTAATACTTTGATAAAGTTTTTATCACTAAATAGCTAAACACCAGTGAAAACAATATCGTTTACATTTTCATTCATTGAGAAATTCAAGAGAAATCCTTCTTTTTCTAAAATACATGCAACTATTTGTGTATATTTCATCTATCCAACTATCTAACCCCGATTTAACTTTCTCGATCTGTCTACCTATCTTCCCCTGATATATCTACGTATTTTTCGCTAATCTATCTATCTATCTATCCGTCATCTATCAATTGGTATCAATATCTCTTTCACTAAGTAGTTATGGTTAGTCATACAAAAAAGCTATGAACTTAGTCACCTGTCAACCTGATGGCTGATATTTTAAAAATATGCTTGCAACAACGAGCCACACAACTCCCACAAAATATGGAAGTGATAGGCAGTGAATACGGAAATGATCGATTTCGAATTTGAGGCAGGACTGCGACTGTGTATTTCACTAAAACGAGATTTCGATATTTACCTACTGGATAAACGGCTTCTTTGACCGCTTTAGAAACCTGAAAGAGATAGCTCATTTCCATTGGTGAAACAAAAATTTAAATTGTCATTTTCAGGACGACAGTCTAATCGCTCCTCACATTTTGAATATATATAAATATTTTAGGAAATTGATAGTTTTTTAAGGCTGATCGCTTCATTGTTTTCTGCTGTCTGTAATAGAGTACTTGCAAATAGGTATAATATTCATAACATTTTTCTGTTGCAGCAAAAATTGAAATGTAGTCAGTGAATTGATGTACCCGTATAAAAGTTTATATCTATATCACTGTCAGTCTCTTACAGTTCACATATGCACATCTGCAATAAAACGCGTGAATTCATGGACCAATCTTTATCGTGATAAAAAGAAGAAATATGGAAGCTACTGAGAATGGAATGGACAATGCACAAAATAATGCAAAATAAATGTTTAATTAATGTTAATGCTAGTAGGATGTATGGTACTATTAAAATACATAAGCCAGGTTATCCCATAAGACCAATAGTAGATTTTAGAAATACCCCTACATATGAATTATCAAAATATTTAGCTCTAATATTATGCCCCATTAGAAATCGTTCAAATTCTAGACTAACTAATTCATATGAGATGAAAAATAAACTAAATGACATTCAACTAGATAATGATGAAACAATGCTTAGTTTTGATATAACCAGTCTTTATACTAATATACCAGTCAATATGGCCTTAGAAGCAGTTGAAAAAGAACTAACTGCTGATCCAGAACTCAATCATAGGACAAAGCTGTCCGTTGAAGAAACTATTTTAGGGATTCAGCTATGCCTCACATCTACTATATTTAAATTCCAAGGCAAAATATGTAGACCAACTGAAGGTGTAGCAATGGGATCACCAATATCCCCTATCGTAGCAGATATGTTTATGGATAGCTGGGAAAATATGGCACTTAATACGTTTAATCCTACTCCAGAAATATGGTGTAGATATGTGGATGACACTTTCACAGTGTTAAAAACAGAACATATCTCTCTAGCTTCTTGAGACACATAAATTAACTAGTGGAGGGAATAAAATTCACATTTGAAGCCAAAAATGAGCAAGGAGAATTAGCTATGTTAGATTGTAAAATAAAACGAATAGAAGAAGGCAAACTACACACTGGTGTTTACAGATAGATAGATAGATAGATACATAGATAGATAGATAGATAGATGGATAGATAGATAGATAGATAGATAGATAGATGAGTAAGTAGATAGATAGGTAGATACGTAGATAGATAGATAGATAGATAGATAGATAGATAGATAGGTAGATAGATAGTTAGATAGACAGATAGTTAGATAGATAGATAGATAGATAGATAGATGAGTAAGTAGATAGATAGGTAGATACGTAGATAGATAGATAGACAGATAGATAGATAGATAGATAGATAGATAGATAGATAGACAGATGGATAGACAGATGGATAGATAGATAGATAGTTAGATAGATAGATAGATAGATAGATAGATACATAGATAGATAGATAGATAGACAGATGGATACATAGATAGATAGATAGAAAGATGAGTAAGTAAATAGATAGGTAGATACGTAGATAGATAGATAGATAGATAGATAGACAGATAGATAGGTAGATAGATAGTTAGATAGACAGATAGTTAGATAGATAGATAGATAGATAGATGAGTAAGTAGATAGATAGGTAGATACATAGATAGATAGATAGATAGATAGATAGATAGATAGATAAACAGGTAGATAGTTAGTTAGATAAATAAATATTTACACAGATACATAGATAGATAGATAGATAGAAGCACAGGTAGATAGATATATAGTTAGATAGATTAGCGAAAAATACGTGGATATATCAGGGGAAGATAGGTAGACAGATCGAGAAAGTTAAATCGGGGTTAGATAGTTGGATAGATGAAATATACACAAATAGTTGCATGTATTTTAGAAAAAGAAGGATTTCTCTTGAATTTCTCAATGAATGAAAATGTAAACGATATTGTTTTCACTGATGTTTAGCTATTTAGTGATAAAAACTTTATCAAAGTATTACTAAGCCAGAATTTAGAAATACTCGGCTTATATAAAACAACTTCAAAACAATCAACACAGTAATATTATCACCATTTTCATAATTATCTCATCCAAAATATCTCAACGCAATTTGTGTAATCTTACAATATACGTATATATGTAAAAGAGTAGAGAGTGAAGGAGATTTAATTGGAGTCAGTTCACTTCGCTAATAAGTCTTGATGTTTGATTGACTAATTGCATTCATCATTGAGTAGTTTGAGTGACAAATGATTTGTTAGATGTTCTTCATAACCTGACTTCGATGAACTGATATGCACAGCTGTTTTACAATTGACTTGTGTGCCTGATGTCAGAGAATAGATATTTCGAGTTGTCTGTCAAAACAGGAAGTAACCGTAAAGTGTCGATCAGCAGCATTATGGCGTGGGTTTCACAAGGTTGTCCATCTCGCTATTACTCCTGCTCATTTTACATTTACTTGCTCACAGGCGAATTATGTAGACAGTATACACTACTGCCTCATCAATTATTCCAGTGAACATGCTGAGTAATTTTCGATAGTTACTGATTCACACGCTGACAACCAGATAGCTGATTACTTGCTACTATTTTGTAAATGTCACATGTACACAGATCAGTCCTATCTCTCTTGTGAAGTCGTTGAATTCTACTATTCTCAGAACAGCTCTCAATCTTGACCACAACATGAGACTCCTCAAAGTCACCGGTACACGCTGCTGATAGTTACCACCCAGCACAACAACCAATGCGTGAAGTTCGTGCTTATGAAATCTTTTCGAAATTCCGCACTATCTAATTGTGGATTTCTTCTGACGTATGTGGAGCAGTAACTGCGGTCGATTAATTTATCGAAAGTCTGAGTTACGCATGCAATCGGAAAACATAGCATCTCTCTAAAGAACCGCACCATACATAAAATAATGAATATAATATACAAACCTCACATTGTGAGAGGTCTTCGGCTGAATGCTGTCAAATGCACTGTCACTGCGCTTCAATACATAAATGCAGCAAAGCTGTGTCAAAGGCGATCCACGACCAGATTAAGCAGTGCGTGAATGACTAGGTAGAGAATGAAGCGATGAGAATAAGTAAGCTGATACAGGGAGTGGAATAGACACAAACAATTGATATGGCTACGGAAAAGCAACACTTTGAGTATATGTAAGCTCACACTACTCACTAGTGATCAGTAGTACAAAGAAGAAGACAAGACAGATTGAAGCAAAAGATTTATAAGGAAGGAAAGAATGAATGAACAATAGTTGCTGTGCTTCAATAATACTGTAATCCACCCGGATGCAAAGATCCTCCTGTTCGGGATTCGTCAAATGGATGTGTCGCTAGTCACCACTGAGTGATGATGTCCTCGTGCTCGAAACGGTCTAGTGGAAGACATCTTGTCGCTTCAAACGATTATTACTGGGTATGAGTCACAGTGAGAACACTATCACTACCGGTGATTGCAAACACATCCAACTGACCAATTCGTGATAAGGTGAAATGCACATCCGGTAAGACCCTGCTATAGTGACCACCCACCAAATCACTTCATGCAAAACCTCGGACATCGTCGAAGCATTCGTCGATGAGTTATTCCGAGAGAACATTTGATTGAATGAGTGGGGAAACAGAGGTTACGTCTGAGGTGTGTTTATAAAAGCAATTAATTAAAGAAGCTGTAAAAGCTACCACAACATGGAATTGATGAAAATAGAAGCTGGTTGTCTTCCACTCTCTCTCTCTCTCGGGTAGGCAATTGCACATTTCTTTTAATGCGAGGCACTCCACCTCTTTGCTTACTGAATCTAGTGTGCCTCACGGTACTGTGCTTTCTCCACTTCTGCTTTCTTTCTTTTTTCTCTTTTTTGTATGGATTACCGTACCCTTCCTTTAAAGATGACAGCTTCACTTAGCATGCTGATGATGTGAGAATTTCTGTCTCAGTCACTCAGTCACTGCTGCATTGTATTACTCTGAGATGAATACTTTCTTATATGAGTTTAACCAGTTGTCTTGTCCATTCAAATGGTCTTAAACTGAACTCCTACAAATGTTACTTTTAGTATGGTAAGTAAAGTAGACTTGAGTGGAGTGATTCAGTCCCATAATTCTTGCCACAATCGACGACATTGTTATAGGCACGAAATAAATCAATTATTACTTATCCTGGAAGCGAATACATTGGTCGTTCAGAAAAGCAATAGTCTCCTCGCATGATGGAGCATCTGATAAGGCAGTCAGGAACAACTGAAGTTGAAGTGCCGAAAAGTCCGAAAATAAAGCAATCAGTGGACTACCAACGTGATGTCGACGATATCATGTCATTCGAAATTACCAATCAGTGGACGAACAAACAGACAGGAAGATGCTCGCATTTACCAAGGCTCGTGCTGTGACAACAGAGGGCAGGTCGCAGGAGCCAAGGTATCTTTTTCATTCCCGACCGATAGCTGCCACCCTGCACCACGTCAGGGTCGCCAGGCTTGCATATCGCAATGACTTGACAAGCTACACTGGCTGAAACTATTGTTCCTGCAGGTCCTACCATGCCAGGAAGGTTGTTAGGATAGTGATTAGGCTAAATGCATTGACCGGCATATTGTAAGAATTCTTTTCACACAATACTGGTGGTTTGTGGGCGAAGTAATACTGCTGAGGAACAGGGGTGTAACAGCAGTAATTTGTTTCCCCCCGATGACCAGCATGCCAACTAGCTTTGCTGTCTCTCCACTCTGGAGAGAAGGCGTTAGAAAAGGTCAACCCGGGAAATTGTACATTCCAACTTACCCTACGGTGGTCCATGAACGGCCATAAGTTTACCAATAAGGAACCAAACCAAGAAACCACTTCATACAGGCCATGTGTGATTCTCCCCTGGGCTCTGCGCTCACGCAACACCAACCCTCTTTCTGTTTCAGGTACCCGAAGAATCAATTCACTTCCACCGTGTGAACAGCCGGAAATTAACAACCACTCACGCATTTCAAAAGTACACGAAGCATTCCTGAGCATCATTCTCCTCTAACCACATCACTTTCATCATTTTACTCCCCTTCTACAGTTCGTGCAATTCTTCAGGCTAGTGAGTCATCTTCACTTGACTCTGTGATCACAAACAGAGATGATGGCCATTGAAACATCCATGACAGCCTTTTTAATCCACGTTGCCAAATTCACATTGGAGCATCGAATGTCTGGACCCTCTACCAAAATCGGACAACATGTATCACTACCAAGAACTCTGACATCTCAAGCCATGGATGTAAGTTGTGTTTTGGAGACACGCATACAAGACTCGAGTGTGGTTATTCACTAAACCTCACTGGGCCAATAAGGTGAATCTGCAAAATTCACTTTAAGGGTGTCAGGAGACCCCTCAGCCAGTTCGCGAGAACTCGCAGGTGTAGGGGTAGCATTGAGTGCTAGTGTGGAAAAATCACCTCATCTGGATCCCAGTAGATAGTCGTATGTGTGAGATCCGTCCGAACGGGTCCGTTATAAGAAGGATAGACGGCGTTACTCGTCATTGTCTTTTCGTAGTCTCTGCTCACGCCTCAACAGACTGCAGTCTGGATGAACTAAAGGGTGATTTCTACCTAAAACTGTCTAATTTGCTACAAAAACGAAAACGTTCAGATATGGTTGTTTTAGCAATCGACTTCGATGCCCAAGTAGGGAAGTTGTGCCAGACTGAGAAGTATGTAGGTGGTACGTATGGAGTTCCCTGCCACCATCCCGACAACAGTGGTCATTTTCTACAGTTCTGTTCAGATAATCATCCGTTCCTAGTCAGCATTAACTTTAGGCACAAAGAGAAACACTTCATAACCTGGCGAACTCCATCACCAATTCAACGCTGGATTCAGATAGACCACATAGCAACAGAGTGTCAATGGAGAGGGTCAGTAGAAGATTGCCGCTCATTCTGGAACACGTGCGTCGACTCTGATCAAGCCCAGGTTCGCTCACGCTTGCGCTCACGGTTAAATTGAGATAAAAAATTGTTTGCAGCGAAGCAGTTACGTCCTCAACTAGATAGAGACTCTGAGTCCCTATTTAAAGAAGAAATAGCGAAACCAGTTTCTGAGGCTGCTAGCAGGACTCCTCCCGAGGTTGCCTGGAACAACATACAATTAGCTGTAGACAGCTGTAAAAGCCGAAAATAACCTGAAATCTAAAATTAGTAAGAGCCATTGGATTTCTACCACCTCATTCAAACTGATTAACGCAAGAACGATTCCGGCGAGCTCTGAATATGATGACGAGCGAAAGCTATTCAAACGCAAACTAACAAGAGGCCTTCATAACGACCGTGAAAAGTGGTCAGCGAAAAAAGACGAAAAAGATGCTAAGGGCATCGGCGACCGATAACACCAGACAACTATTTAGACTTATCAGGAAAACATGTGGTTAAAGGCAAACGATTAATGAAACAATCTCTGAGAAAAATGGCACCATAATCAGCTCCCAGGATGGACGACTAAGAGGTTGGGAAACACTTTGAGAAGCAGTTTAGTTGGCCTACAGCCATGCTCAACTTACCGCACATCCAACACCTCCCTGAATGGGATATAGACACAGGTCTTCCGTCCCTAACTGAAGTTACTAAGGCTGTCACTAGTCTGAAATGAGGTAAAGCTGAGGGACCTGATGGAATAACTCCAGAAGTGTTTAGGGATGGCAGAGACACTTTACTGTCGGCTTTAACTGGGGTAATAGGCGGCGTCCGGATATCAGAGGAAGTTCTGTCAAGTTGGTGCAATTCACTGATTATCACGATTTACAAGAAGGAAGACAAGTCATCCTGTGATAATCACAAAGCATTAGCTTCACTTATATGGTGTCTAACGTTCTAGGCTCAATAATCATGCGTAGAATAAAGGTGCTTCGGAGGCAAAAACGCGAGAGATCCAGGCAGGCTTTAGACCAGGAAGAGGGTGTATTGATCATTTCTTTACCCTTCGACAGATTCTGAAACAAAGGCGGCCTAGCTTAGAAACTGGGAATGAGGTAATACAGCGTGTTCATTGCTTCACTTATTCTGGAAGCTGCATCAGACAACGTCAGCCGATTGATCGCTGACGAAATCTCAGCATGGATACAGAAATCTAGTTTCGCAGATGCCAGTTTAAGCCGTCTCTGATGTAGACGTGATATCCGGCTGGCTGTCGAAAGAAGGGCATGTTTACTGCTCAGCAGTCCACTCTATCCTCCTCTATGGTTGTGAGACCTGGCCATTAAGAGTAGTGAACATGAAAAGACTAGCTATCTTTGATCACAGTTGTCTGCGTTCTATCTCCCGTATGAAGTGGTATAATATGGTGAGTTATATTGAAGTTAGGCGTCGAGGACCAGGTAAGGAGGGAAATCAGTCGACGAAACTGTGAAGTGTTGGTTTGTAGGGATTTGATTGGTTACAGGATTTTCATCATGAGCTGACATTACTTAGAGAACCATTGAAAAACCTGGGAGTACTGGACAGCTGTTACGTCCTAGTTTGGGACTGTTTATCAGTACGCATCCACCGGGATTCGAACCCAGGACCTTCTGGTTACAAGGCCAGCGAGCTCGTATACCATTAAGCCACTGGGACCCAATCGAGTGGTCCATGAATTCTAACTTCTGCCTATTCACGACATAGCGCGACCCCCAAGCCAATGTCTTCGGCAAGTATTTGTCCTCACGCCTGACCTGCTGCACCCTACTGGTCACGACTTCTCACTAGAACCCAAGTCAAAGTTAATCAAAGTTAATTAAATCTTACTTTATTGACACTTATTTTGCTTGTGTTGAAATCTCACAATCGACTGATGTGTTTCCTTTTTAGCCAGCTCAACATGTTCCTTCTATGTATCTGTCTATTTATCTATCTGTCTATCTATCTATCTATCTACCTGTCTGTGTTTCTATTTATCTATCTATCGGTCCGCCGGCAGACTTACCCATGTGACACATTTTCCTCTGATGACTGCTTATTCATCTGTGATCCATTGTCAGCTAAGCATACATCTAACTCTGACAACAACATACTCGTAATCCACATCTCGTTTCCTATAACCATTTCGTCGATCTTGCTCTTTGTTACTGTTTGCGTTTTTGTCTGAATTAGAAGATGATAGCTGAATAGCCCCAGTACTCCTGTTATTCCACTACAATCGATTCTATACATTTCCGAATTGTCAACGACTAAACACAACTAATGATGACAAAAATAGCGAATAGATTTCCATCTACCTTTATTTTCACTTTCACCAAACAAGAAGAAGATAGAACAATCAGTGATGAGAACGGTAACTTTATTAACAAAAATATGCAAATGTATATGAAATTATAGAAATTATGCTAGCACCCACAGTTGATTTGCCCTTCTCGCTCGCCTGTTGTGCTTCTTTATGAGGACAGTGTCATCAGTGTGAGCAGCTACTCCCACTCCTCCAAGACAACAAATAATACCCTCCAACTTCTATGACGCTATGTCTCTACAATGCTGATGCCATTGCATTGTTAAGACCGGGCTATTTTCCATCTCAGTCGCTTATGCCCTTACAGGTCTTTGCAGAATCCAAGAGTACATCAGCCACATCCCACAAAGACAGTTTAGGCTTGGAGAAAAGGCTACCAGTGTTTTAAATAAAACACTCCACCAACCTTCACGAACCGATTTTTTCTTATGATGTGAATAACATATGTGGCAGTATTTATCTCCCACAATGTTGTATTGCTTTATTTTCATAGTCGCTTCATACACAGACAAGTCTTTGTGACTCCAGTTGATCCCTTATTGACACACTTGTTAACTTCTTGACTTACCAAATCCCTAGACGTCTTCATGGTTTCTATTTGGGATAACCTTTTGGAACGTCCTAAAATTCTGACTGCTCTTTCAAGGTCAGCTCCGAGAGATCATGACTGTGGGAGTAATACATCGTTTTCCAGTAATTTTCCCTGCTTGTCCAAACCCTTCATGAATAAATCAGTTGAAGGTACTGACAACACCTCTTCTTGTAGTCTTCTTGGAGAATCAATAGTCGACAGCTAATTTGTTCCTCCCTGACTTCTGAACTCTCCTGCTATGTTCTCTGGGGTGTCGCGAACTGGCGTGAAGGAAAAGAGTAAACACATCAAGTCCGTAGTCATTATTTAAAATTTTAAATATTGTGATGTAATCTGCTCACTGCCTACGGTGTGATGAGGAGAAGAGATTTAAACTGTCCAGCCTATCGTCGTATGATAAATTGGTCGTACCAAGAATCATACGTGCTGCCTTCCTCTGAACCCTCTCTAGAATACATGAGTCTCCCTTAAGATAAGGACTGTCCCCCTAGTTTAAATTTTCCAACCTTGACCTCACCAGAGATGTGCATAAAGAAGTGGACATATCTCTGATGATTCTATTGAAGATTCAGCGTATTGCTCATAATGATCACAAACTATAGGCGCTGCCCCTGCGCAACAGTGTGCTGAGCTAAAATTCGCATGTCCTATGCACATGCTTGCGCATATTTCCATGTCCATGGTTGCGTATACCTCTGTGTTGATATTGCTAAAGTTCCTTTGGGTTCGAATGGAATATAAGGCTTCAACAGCACTTCTCCATTTTGTCCAACTTTTCGCGATCATCTTTAGCAGACCTCACGGTTGCCGATAATTTCTGATCCCTGAATCTCACGATTTAATAGACGTCACACTCAGACTCACACTCAAATCGTCGTTCTCACTAGGGTTTCGCCTGGTGGTTGGCTCACTCCTGTTACCTCAACACAACACAAACTATCAGAGCCTCCACATTTTACAGCTGAACTCTGCCGCATTACAGACAATCAGACAGACAGGTTGCCACACTCACTGTCATCAGTATGTCAATGGACAAGTGAAATGTGGGGGACAATTTTATGCATGAACATTCATCTGTCGAAAGAGGATGCTCTTCGCCATTCCCTAGATTACTCATTTTTTTTCATAGGGAGATGGTAATCAGGTGATCAGTAACAAACACTGATTTCGTTTTTCTGGATGTTAGTGGCGTCAGTTTTTCACCAGTCACAATGCACTCCGGCATTCAAACATTCAACTTTAATCGTTATATCTAGACACAAAAATTCTTCACAATCCAGTGATACTTGCTTGTTCTCACGTCAGTTCCACTGTTTCCACCATCGATCAGATTCACTGAATCGATGATCGACAGGCTTACTGAATCAACCACTCACTCACTGATTGGCATTGCTAGGATTCAGGGTTGACTGTGTGTTGGATGGTAGAGGGATTCTACCTGAAGATGTTTGTGTGTGTTGTCGACAAATTCTTGTGAGGTGGACGCCTGCGTGGACATTGATATATATGGGAATATACGTTTGAATCATTGTGATTTGTGTGGTTACAATGAGTGAGTGAATAATGTTTTTGTGTAGGCCAACTGGATGGAGATTTGACGCCAAAAATGATGCCTTGACTGAGATAGATTGTTTGATTCGTCTCTTGATTGCAGGTTTTAATCATAATGTGGTATAATCATCGTGGAAACCTCTTTCTCCACAATAATCCGCATTGTCGAATGATCAGGAAGAATAAGGTAGGACGTCATAAAACATACGCACAACAAGACATAGTCTATGTAGCATTCAACAATGTCATACAAAATAGTGACATCTGCCGTCCACCAGTGATAAACCGATGGTACTTCTTCTGAGAAATTTCTGATATTGTCCACATGAAATAACACTGACACGTATGTAATTGTGACATGCTTTGCAGGGAGCATGACTTCATTGAATGCTTGTAGCATTTCATTTGATATTATTCTATTTCTTGTTAATTGTGTTATTCAGAAGAAGCCTGTCAATAACCATCTTTTTCATAGGCCAGAGAGGGGGGCGATTATATGGTATACCGACTTTTCGAAATGACGCGCACCTGCTTTACCTGATGGATATTAGAGCGTCTCAATAAATACAGCAGAGAGTATCAGCATGACTCCGTGAAAATCCAATGATATACTTTTAACTTTTGAACTTATCGCCTCCCTTATCCCTTACACTTTTCAGATATGAGCATCAAGCCATATTTTCTGATAGAAGCAAATCAAATATAAGGCAGTTCAAGAGAATAATGACACCGGTAATACGTATTTGAATAAAGCAAGAACAACAGTGGCGGCTTGTGCAGAATAGTATGGTACTATCATCATTTATTTCGTTGTCTTCTCATCTGCTGCTTACAGCCTAAATAAATTATGAGGTTTACATTCAGAAAAGTGTTAACATACTTGCAAATTTTTCATGATGCTTGTTGATAGATGGTTCCGCAATTAGTAAACATTCCTCGGAAAATTGCCCTTATATAGTATTTACACAGGTAGTTCAAGTTTGAACAAAAATAAATGTATGCATACAATGGTAAAGGAGTTACGTAATAAGGACGAGAGATGCGTGAGATGCTGAGTGACTAATAAATTAGGTAACAATGTACTGAGTTCAACTCAAATCATAGAAACAAGAGACAAGCAGAATTACAAATTATAAAAAGGGGATGAAGTTAAAGACAAAGATTACGTAATCAAATAAGAGAATGAAGCCATTCAGTTGCCAGGTTTGCAAGGAAAGACTAATAACTGCTTCTTTCTGAACACCTAAATCTGGTTTCAAGCGTTTAATAGGGATTGCTTCGACAAACTTGAGGAGAATTGAGCTCCTTTGTGTATTGACAATTTTAAAGGATTTCGCGATTTCCACCTGATGACCCGTATTGAGGAGATGTCTGGTAATAGCGCCATTGTAAGAGTTTGTTCCATTGAGAAGTAGGCTTTTCGGCACATGTTCAGAAAATCGGAGGTGAGACCTTCTTTCTGTTCTCCCAATGTAAATGCTCCGGCAGATACACGTAAATTTGTGGTTAACTGCACTTAAGAGCATGTTTTTCGATGGACGAGAATCAACTAAACTGCAGGATAGGCTCTGGCTATTGACGTACTCAGTCTTCTGTTGACAACTGATGCAATATTTTCACCTTTAAAATCCAGTTGAATTATAATGGGCTTTTTTCTCACCGTGATTTGTTTTATATTTGAACCTTCACATCTTCCGTACTTGTTAATAAACCTTTGAGGATGACCGTTGCTTTTCAACATCTTTTCAAGAAACACAAATTCTTCTTCTAATTCCTCTATAGAGCATATTCTCCTCGTTTTAAAGCACGGAGTCTTGACTAGTCCGCTTTTAAAACTATTTGGACAAAAGCTATTAAAATGTAAGTATTGTCCATTCCATGTAGGCTTTCGGTAAATTGATCTCTGAAGACTAACATCTTCTAGGCGTTGCATGGTAATGTTGAGGAAGTGGAACTTTCCATCATTTTCATGTTCCATAGTAAATTCAATATTTTTATATGCGTCATTGAATATTGTGAATAGGTGGGAAGCATGACTTTCATTTTTGCACACTACAAATGTGCCATCAACATATTGACAATAGGAAGTTGTTTCGTCAATTGCATGCTTCAATTTTGTTCTCTCAATGTTTGACATAAAAATATCTGCCAAAACAGGGCTAAATGGACCGCCCACAGCTACACCATCTATTTACTGGTAAAGAGTGTTATCGAAATGGAATTTTACACCCATGGTACACATTACCAGTAGGTGTCTGAATTCCGACTCTGGTAGTAGGAAAACATCAGACTGTTGTTAAAAGATGATCTCAATCGTTTCATAGATTGGGATCATTGTGAACAAGGAGGTTGCAACGAATGACGCCATGAACTTATTTGAAACATTCATGTGGTTCATGGTTTCGGCGAAATGAGATGAATCTTTCATGGTGTGCACAGCTAGTCGTCGACGAACTGGTTCCAACTTCTCCGCAAGCCAACGGGCAACCTTATGTTGAGGCGAATCGATCATCGAAAGTATAAGCCTGAGAGGGACTTCTCTTTTGTGTGTCTTAGGAAGGCCATACATGTGCAGCAAACTGCACCCTCCAGATTTCAATTCATTGTACGTATTACTGTCAGTAAAGGCGAATAAACGCATGAAGTTCCTGAAAAATCGCCTCCCTGCAGATAAAACTCATGTCAGGCAAACATTTTCAATCGAAAATTTTACCTCAAAGACCTACAAAAATATATCTTCTCATTAAGGCATTATAGCAATGGACTTAAGGGCTACTATTGTCGAGGGTAAGCAGTAAATTTTCTATAGTTTGGTTTGTAAGGATTAGTTATGTTTTACGAGTTGATCACGGACTGATATCAGTTAGAAGACCATTGAAAACCAGCCACAGGGAGTACTGGACAGCTGCTGTTTCATCCTAGTTTGGGAATAATCGGCAGTACGCACCCACTGCCAGGGTTCGAACCCAGGACCTTCCGGTATTAGAATTCATGAGCCATCGAGTCGTGTCCCAGTGGCTGAATGGTATACGAGCTTGCCTTGTAACCGGAAGGTCCTAGGTTCGAACCCTGGCAGTGGGTGCGTACTGCCGATGATTCCCAAACTAGGATGAAACAGCAGCTGTCCAGTACTCCTTGTGGATGGTTTTCAATGGTTCTCTAACTTATTTCAATCCCTGATTAACTGATAAGCAGTAAAACCACTCGCCACAAGAAGTGAGCCGGTGTTTTACCTGATATTATGCGAGAAATTTTATTAATAAAAAGATGGACACAGTGAAGAAGACTTTCCTTTCGACGAAATCATCAACTAGACAGCTGTACATTCGTGTACTGATAGAATAATAATCAGGTAGAAAAGACATAATAAGATCATAATTACTGAAAAACTTGACTGTTTGTGCAATCATGGATTAGCGACGTAGTACAAACAGAATGGGTGGGAAGTTCCGATAAGAAAAACAAATCTATTAATGCAGATAAGAATTTAAAAACGTGAGAGTAACAGCAATAAACAGGAAGATTGAGTAAGAAAAGCAATTTGACATTCATTACTGATGGGACTGACTTTTCATAATGACCAAGGTAGAAACAACGGTTGGATGAATTTCTTTTGAATACATAACGTGAGCATCAGCTTTTCGATCGCTGATGACTCATCTATGATTTCGCTCCCTTTGAAAGGTTTGACAAAACAAATTCTGTCTTCCCAAACACACTCACACCTAAAATATTGCCTAAGACATATCGATGATACTTTCGCTGTACTCAAACGACGCCAACATGGTTCATTCTTGGAGAAAGTGAACACTCAGTCTTCAAGAATTCGGTTTATTTTGGAAGCAGATTCACAATTCCTTGAATTACATTTTCTAGTAATAATAATAACAATAATAGCTTTATTCCAGACGGTACCTTTACCACAAATGTGAAATTTTCAGCATGTGGTGGTAGAGTGACGCGTCTAACTTTCTCATTACAAGGGTGATAATTAAAACAGGGGAATTTACACTTGCCTTACGCTTTTCTCATCTCATAAAATATATCTCGGTCAAATAAGATATTGTAGAATTTTTGTACTTAGAATTCCGACCATAAAGTCTTTCATAGTAGCTTCCAGATGAATGAATGTAAGGAGAAAAATGTCTGTGGAGAAGCTGCTCAGAGATTTAAAAGATAATATTTGCTGATTTCTTGCATAACTCCATGTGTCTATCCACATTATTATTATAATTATTATTATTGTATCCTTTAATTCCTAGAGGAATATAGGGCTTCAGCCGTGCGTCTCCATTGCGTTCGGTTCTCTGCTAGAGTCTTCACCTGGCTCCATGTCTGCCCACACGTTTTCATCTTCTCTTCACATTACCTACTCCAAGTCACCCTTGCACTGACAACCAACTTGCCGCTTCCATTTCGGGTTCCACTCGAGCAATGGCTTGTCTAGTGATGTCACTCAATTGATGGTTTCCTCAGAGTATGGCCGGTCAATCCATCTCCATTTCTTCCTGCCTATTTGTTTCACAATCGCTTCCTGCTAGGTTGGTTCGCTCCCAGAGATCCCTGTTGCTGATCTTTTCTGACCGGCCATCTTATCTTGAGTGGTGTTGAGCGAAGACAAGTGTTAATGAAGGTCTGTAGTTTGTTTGAGGTGCTCTTTATGACGCGATGACAAAGTCTCTCATCCATATGGCAGCAGCGACTTCACATTGGAGTTGAAAATCCGGATCTTATTTTTGATGCTGAGTAGTGTTGTTGACCTCCACACAGACTTGAGAGTAGTGAAAGCTTGTCTATCTACAATAGTACTAACGACTTGGTTTAACTATACCATACTCGCCCTACTGACAGCTTTTAGTGCCATTCGCAGGATAAAGTTTTTCTTTTAGTAGCTCAGGAGAGATTAAGCGGTATAGAGCAGTAAAGAAGTATAACCAGAATACAGGAATTAACAAACTGTGACAGTGAAGACTCAGTGATACCAGATTGTCTTAACCTCCTTACGTAGAATGTAGAACAAAATATCACACTGGGAACTAACATGATATGAGAAGACCAGGGAAGATGATCGGAAGAAGTATTCAAGTCCAAAATATTTGAAATATTCGATTCAGTCTCAACTTCTGTGCCATCTATGATAGTGGAACCGTGTCTACCAAACAGTTCTCGCTTTCATCTGAAAGGGAAATTAACATCTTGTCTGACATTTGAGTGATTAAGCTTAAGACTATTAGACGAAGACCACTAAGTAGACTTTTAGTTAAGCGAATGTATAATGGATATTTTAATCTATCTATATTCAGGAAAAAGACAAATACCTCCGAGTAATTATACTTGGGATTACCGCACCTCATCAGCTATATAGAATGTATCAGTCGTCTCACTTCTATTTAGGTAAGCAGACGCTTTTGATAATGGATGAGACAGGGAAAAAGAAGAGGAAATATCAAGTATTACTGAAATTCTCAAGAAAAATCACCGCTCAGAAAACTTCATCAACACAATCAACACCGACATTAACTATGGTCCGAAAAGGGATTCCGAAGACATGAACCTCAGCAGTTGTCACTGCATATAGTTCAGAAACATCAGATAATATCAGGAGAGTAATACTCAATATATACAACAACAGAATTTTCTTCAAAACTCCAGACACACTACAAAGCCACTCTACTCATATGAGAGACCTAAAATTCCATAGGCTTTTTCAATCTATCTGTGACTATGAAATAAAATGCCTACTCGGAATGTGATGCTATACACATTGGAAAATTTTGACGTGGTTGTGTTCTCTGAGCTGGATAGTTAATTTGCGAAGCTTTCATCACCCTACTAGGTAACATTTTCAGCGCATACTTCAATTTGAAGTGAGCTTTTCGATTTCTACACGAGTTTATTAATCATCTCTCTTGGTGGCGACCTTGGACGTGACCGGTTGTTTTTGTGTGTTTTCACACATTCTAGGTTACTTATATTGTCACTTATTGTTTCTCTGACTTGAACTTTAACCCTTTGTGTGTGAGGTTTCTTTCTTATCGGTTGATCAATTTTGTCTATCTCGATGGGTAACCACGAAATTTCATCAAAAGACATATACCCCAAAGCCAACCTATCAAACCAAAAGCCCCCAAGGAAAGCACAAAGAAAATCGCCTTACCACATATAAAGGATATCTCAGAAATCACTACAAGACTCGTCAAACCTTTAGCATTTGACATCTTAAACAAACCAGCAAAGTCACTTCACTCAATTCTATGTCAACCAAAAGACTCAACAGTAAAAGTAGATGGAACCAACATCATCTACAAAATAGATTGTATCAACTGCGAAAATCACTACATTGGCCAAAGTGGACGTCCCTCCTCTACGTCTTCGTACCAACGAACATAAGCTAGCCGTCGAAAGACATGATATCCACATGATATCATATCACTACATACAGACAACAACGGACATCAATTCGACTGGGACAACCAACGTTCAAATATTAGACAGAAGAAACAACAAGAATGCTAGAGAATTTTTAGAAGCTTGTCATTCCAGTGAATCATCAATCAATAGACACATCGAGGGAGACAAAATTTATCAACCGATAAGAAAGAAACCTCACACACAAAGCGTCAAAGTTCATGTCAAGGCAACAATCAGTTCCAATACAAGTAACCTAGAAGGTATGAAAACACACAAAAACAACCAGTCACATCCAAGGTCGCCAAGAGAGATGATTGATAAACTCGTGGAGAAATCGAAAAGCTCACTTCATCAAATTGAAGTATGCGCTGAAGATGTCACCTAGTAGGGTGATGAAAGCTTCGCAAATTAACTATCCAGCTCAGAGAACACAACCACATCAGAATCATCCACCTGAGTTACAAATCTTCTCTATCATTTCTATATCGGACAAACCTGGCCAGTCAGAAATCAAGATCAGAAGAAATGAACACCCCATAGAGCCTCCTCTACTCGACCACTGAGAAATCCAGCTGAACTAGAAAAACCTGAATGATGATCATCAGCCATAGATATGTCCAGCATACGCTAAAGAATCAGGCCAGAAAATTCATTTTGACAGCATTGAAATCATCCAGAAAAAAAGATTTCAGAAATCACGGATAATCACGAATAAAAATGAAGTACCAGAACAGAAATTGACGTGGTTGTAGAGCCTCACCTCCACCCACCCCACCCCCTTCCGACGAAGTGACAAAATGAACACAAATCTGACGAGCGATTTCCCTGTGCTTTTTATGTAATTTTAACGCTCTTACCAAATTCACACAATCTACTCTTGGTTTTGTTATCTTTAACAATCGACCAACTTGACTACAACATTAAAAAAATTACCTTATGCTAAAGAATCGTGATGAAGTTAATATATATGCAAGGTGAGATTTTGTAAATTCTAGTTCAATAAGTTTCTTTGATAACGCATATTAGCAGCATTGAATAGGGAAACTTCAGTAAAGACAACAACACCGTTTTGTTTTTCATTCATTGGGAAGTACAAAAGCTTTTGTATTTACACAAACCATCTCGCTCCAAATCAATGAAACAGTATAGAAACAAGAGATCAAGTGATGATCCTTAAGAAAAAGAAGAAAACATTCGGTGAAAACAACTATCAAAAAGGAAGGAGAGGGAATTCATACTACATTGTGCCTTGTGTTTTAAAATTTGCTCTGGGAATTCCACGAAGACCAAGTGTTGTGTTGATTAGTTTGTGAATAATAAATGAATTGATTATAAATTATTTAAATTAATCCCAGCGAGTTAAGAAAATCAAAACAAGATTTTTCTGAACGTTTCGCTGTGTAAGCCACAGCTTCTTCAGCAGATTTATTCGGATTTTTATTAATCATCAAAATATATAGTCAAAAATTTTACATACATTAAAGTCAGTTTATCTGAAGGTCATTTGTCTATGGACATTTTTACCAATAGAAAATATGTAAGCAGTCATCACATATTTTTGTAATGACTAATGTCAAGTTGTGGTTGTGTTCATTCTTGTATAGTTAATATGTATAGATTAGTTTTGTATGAGTGTGTGTGTATGTATTTTTTTGTCATGTGGAAAATACGTGAATTCATATATGATAAACATGTTTTAAAAGGTCATGGAGGCTCATAGAGTGCTGATTGAAATTTTCATTTGTCTTGCTTCATAAGAGTTTGCCATATAGGTGATAAGTCTATCCCATCTTTCCTATTCACTGCATTCGATGTGGTTAAGATGTGCAAGGCTTCAGAAGTCAATCTTTCTTTATGTGAATGAAATCCTCTTCCAAGAATTTCGACATTGTCGAAATCAATCTTATGTCCGCTGTCTATAGCATGCATTGCTATAGCCGATCTTTTTTATAGACTTTTTAGTTCTACTTCATTTCTCGGTGGACGTTTCGTGCATAGTCTATGTTCATTCACTCTGACCTTCATCTGCCTACTGCTCTCCCCTATATAGCATGCATCACATTCGGAACACTTTATCTTGTAGACACAATTACTTTGTGACATTCTGGGAACTATATCCTTGACATGTACTAACGCCTTCTCTAGAGAATTAGAAGGTTTGACATAGACTTTAATATTATATGAAGCAAATGATCTTTGAAGTTGTTCAGCTGTGTCCTTTCGATATGGAAGGGTACTCCACTGATCGAGAGAAAGGCTAAAACGTTAAACTACGAAAGAATGGCAACCTGGCCTCAGTGAGAATTGGCGGTCTTGTCTACGCCAAACACACAATGCTCTATCCCTTCCAACTGAAAGATGGACTGTGTTAATTCCTTTCCTACCTGTTCATTCTCAATCTTTCCTTTGTTAAACATTATACTACTTGCCATTAGTAAGTAGTATGATTTTTATATGTTAATTTATAACAATGACATTTGTTTACAACTGCATTTAAATTACTTGTTCTATTATCATTCTATTAATGTATAGTGCTTATTTTTCTTCTCTTTAAACATTATTTGCTGACCTTACCCTATAGTGTATGCTTTACTATTGAAAGTTGTTTGTTCATATTTGTTTATTCTGTGCTTGGCATTCGCGGGCCGTTTGAACCGACGCGTGGATCGACGTTGACACAGTATTGCTGTTTTTACTTATTGACTGCACAGTGGTTGTGCAATTGACGGCATTTAGCCACAGACACCTCACATTTTGAGGTTTGTATATTATATATCTATTTTTATGTAATAAAGCACCGTATTGCAGAATATCCTGTATTTCGGACTTTACGCGTCACTCTACGTGTGGTTAAATCTATAATTTGGATTATCGTTTCGGATTTCTTTCGGGAGAAATTCACAGACTGGATCTCAATTCCAACCAGAAAAGATTGATTCAAGACAAGCAAATCATCTGAGGATTAAATAAATAGCAGATCTACGCATCATCAGACGGAGTATAGAATAGCAGTCAAACGCCTACCTCAACTTCATCGTATTTGAAAAGTTCGCGAAGTAATTTTGACAAACTACTTCAACACTATGGTGTGTACTGCTTAAATAATTATCAAACTATTTGGCTATATGACAATGCCACGCGTCGAGCCACCGCTATGGAAAACTCAGCGAAGCCTGCCTTTCAAAGGGAGACAGGAAGGTGTAAGACCGGTGTCACCGGTCACCTTTTATCACCAATGATAATCCTATTCCTGGTAGACTGAATTATGCATCCGACTATCGGTGGTGAGAAGAGAGGAATATGCTGGAACAGTAATAAGACTGTAGAAGATCTGGATTTCGCAGACGATTTACGTCAAATGTCACACAAAGAAACTTGAAGACTTGCAGGCGCAAACCAACCAACCAACCAACCAGCTCAAGAAGTATGTGGTGAAGACAGAATTACAGGTGACCAAAGAACTTCAACAGCACTGCTACACACTTTTCCCTGTTCTCTGCTGTCCTCTTTGGCTGGCCCCATGACTGGTCACATACTCTCCTCTCTTGCTCACAGAAGTGCCTTCATGTCACCATCAAACACCTTACTCTTCATACCTCACTCAGGTTCTACACAAGAGTGTGCTTGGCACGCAATGCCACTCGACGGTCTCCTCAGTGTATGTTAAGTTCATCTCCATTTTATACGGCATATTTGATGAGTAATATTTTCTCTATTCGTTTCTTCTAGTTCTATCTTCCGACCTTACTTGGACATTTCATATCCTAATGATTTCTAAGAAAGTGTTCTGTCTTACCTACTACATTAAGAAACTTAGACAATCTGGAATCACCCAACCTCTACTTTCACAATTTGTCAACTCTCGTATCTTACCTATTCTACTTTACTGCTCCCCGTTAGTCTTTCCTGGTCTACTGAAAAAGGACTGTACCATCCTGAGAAGGATGTTGAGGTTAGTCAGTAGGACTAGTGGTGTAAAACTCAGTCAACTCGTCACTACTTTAGTTGATAGGCATCTGAATGGTCAAAAACCATACTCTCAGACCCCAAACACCCTCTCTATTCCCAACTCTCTCCTTGTATCTCATCAAATAAAACCAGAAATCAGTATAAAATAATCTATGCTCGTACAACCAAGTACAGGAACTCAACGATACCATATTTGGCCCGTGTTCTAAGCGACAGAGACAATGTTATGCGCGAAACCTATGACTTGCTTTGTTGTTAACAACACAATTTTAGGCTCTTTTATTTCTCTCTTATTTTGTATTCTATAGTGAACTCCTTCTCAAACATACTTAGCTACCTAAATTATTAACATTGGCTTTCTTTTTTGTACTTTACTCTATTCCTTCGTTTGTGTATCTACTGGTTCCGACTATATTAGCACTATGAGTATTACAAAATTGTCCTGTCATTAACCACCATGTAATTATTAGTTTTTGTGGTTGTTGTTGTTGTTTTTTTGTTCGGCAATATTAACTGACAATCTTGGTTGTGAACGCCATTATCACTATCTTAAGATTTTGTATTATGCAGGATTACTCACACTACCACTACAAGCACTGCATTAGACCTGACAATAAAAAACAAAACAACAACCCTGAAATGTTATTTTATGATTGTTTTGAGTTGTTTCAATCAAATTTACTGACCATCTTGGCGATAAACATTCTTAAATATCATTTCATAACTTCTTGTATGACTATAGCTTTACTGTCACCATGCATAATCATATCATAGCTTCCAATACCCAATACTGAGTTGTTATTATTACATGATGTTTATTTTCCTTTCTACTTCTTGGTACGTTTTCGCATTTATAATTATTTTGTGTTTATCCTGTTGTTTTTTTCCTGTTGGTGTCTTTAGATTTAATTTTTTGTTTGTTTAATACTCCTTTTAAATGTTTGTAAAATTAGATGCAAATATTGTAGATATGTGCTGAAAATTCCACACTGTACCACTAGTACTGTTTCTGGAATAAAGCAAATTATTATTATTGTTCCCAGAATGTATTGCTGCAAATTCTCACTAGCCAGCCATCCGTTCTTCAGTATGCACCCCGTCGAGGCAGCTGATGATCGAAGTCTGTAGTTGGCTGTTGGAAATGCTTTTCATCACGCTCCAGCTTTATGAGGAATATAGAAAAAGTGACTGACTTCACGTTTGTGTTGACATTCCGAATCTCGTTGCTTATGTTGCGGAGTGCAGAAGATTTCCAAACTGATTTCAGAATGATGAATGTCTATCATGCTTTATCAGTCCTGGCTGGCTTCGACATATTCATCATTGATGCCACCTGTGATTGAAATGATGCTGTCTAGATTAGGGAAGGTAGTAACCTCTGTCAAATTTCTCCCTCTGATACTGATTGGTGCTTCTCGTTGTTGTGGCTGCTGTTGTTGGCCACTATGAATCTTCATCACCTCCGTCTTCTCTATGATCACCGGGAGTTCTGTCTTCACCACATGCTTCTTCAATCAGTTTGTTGGTTTTCGCCTGCAAGTCTTCGAGTTTCTGTGTATGACATTTGACATAAAGCGTCTGTAACATCCAGATTTACTAGAATTTTCATTGTCGTCACCTTGCTCTAACAAAATGAAGGCTAGTCAACGATTTCCAGGTACTCCAATTTCACTGACGTTCAAATACTCATGATATGATTATCTGAATGATTAGTTTCTTCTACTATTTCTTATAAATACCCTACCTTACTAACAATAGAAGGGGATTGTTACATTAAAATATAGTTTAGAGAGAAGTGACCTTGGGGGTTGCTCCCCTTGAAACCAGGAAAACAAGGAATAAAACAATCAGAACAACACCAGCACAGGAAAATAATTCACAACAAGAAGGGTAAAAAGCGACAACAACAATAATAATATTGCAGTCAAGTACAGTGCTTTGGCAACTACTTCGCTACTACCACGGGGTGCCACCGACAATTATACATCTCATCCAACAGCTGTACGACAATGCTGCATTCCAAGTAATCCACAACGGGAAACTTACGGAATCCTTCGAAGTGAGGATAGGAGTAAGACAAGGCTGGCTGCCTACTATCGCCAATGATTTTTCTGATTGCAGTAGACTGGATAATGCGACAATTAGCGGGCAATGAGGAAACAGGCATAAAATGAACCCACACAAAAACAATTTGGAGGATCTGGACTTCGCCGATGATATATGTCTGATTTCTCACAAACTGGAAGATATGCAAGTGAAAAGCAACACGTCAGCAGAAGAAGCATCAAAGATAGGACTTCAGGTAAACATAGAGAAAACAGAGGTGATGAAGATTCCTGGGCAACACCACCGAAAGCAACAATAACAACAATCAGCATAAATGAGAGGAACTTGAAAGAAACAACCCTCTTCACTTACCTACCTGGGAAACATCGTTTATACTACAGGCGGCGGAATTGACGAGGATATCAAAGCAAGAATCGGAAAAGCAAGATAAGCTTTCACTACTCTCAAGTCTGTGTGGAGGTCAACAACACTCAGCATCAAAAATAAGATCCGGATTTTCAACTCCAATGTGAAGTCGCTGCTGCCATATGGATGAGAGACTTTGCCATCGCGTCATAAAGAGCACATCAAACAAACTACAGACCTTCATTAACACTTGTCTTCGCTCAACACCACTCAAGATAAGATGGCCGGTCAGAAAAGATCAGCAACAGAGATCTCTGGGAGCGAACCAACCTAGCAGGAAGCGATTGTGAAACAAATATGCAGGAAGAAATGGAGATAGATTGGCCATACTCTGGGCAAACAAGTCATCAAGTGACATCACTAGACAAGCCATTGCTCGAGTGGAACCTGGCCGAAAGGGAAGCGGCGAGTTGGTTGTCAGTGCAATGGTGGCTTGGTGGAGATCATGTGAAGAGGAAATGAAAACGTGTGGGCAGGCATGGAGCCAGGTGAAGACTCTAGCAGAGAACTGAAGGCTGAAGCCCTATGTTCCTCTAGGAATTAAAGGGAACAATAATAATAATA
The DNA here is from genome assembly GCA_944472155.2 of Trichobilharzia szidati. NCBI lineage: Eukaryota > Metazoa > Platyhelminthes > Trematoda > Strigeidida > Schistosomatidae > Trichobilharzia > Trichobilharzia szidati. The sequence continues at coordinate 70,096,821 of OX235277.1, read as the reverse complement.
ATATACTAACAATGGAATTTTTAGTTAACTGACATTTGTGCTAAACGTAGTACGTCAAATTTATTAGAATGACGATTGCATCTCGCACAAAATTCAACATGATTGACATCCTTCGGAATTTGTGGACAATGAAACTTGAGTGAGTGAGGCGTAAAATTCTAAAATCCAGGATTTGTCTACAACACGGTACTCTATTAAACATCAAATCTGAAGTACAATATTCAAATCCCAATTGTGAGGTGTCTATGACTGTATGCTGCCAGAAAGCACACTCATTGTGCGTGAATAAGTGAAAACAGCAGAAGTGGGCCAAAGGCGATCCATGTGTTATTCAAACAGAGCACGAATGCTGGACACAGAATAGAGGGATACGAGTAAACAATGTTCAACAGTAATGCGTACATGATTAAAGCATATACAGCAAATAATGCTCGACTATAAGAAAATAATTATTATACATCTAATCGATTAGACAATCATCCAGTGAATTAAATTTCAAAAGCAAATAAAGACGTGGCTAAGATTTAACAAATACATCTTACACTACTCATAAAATTGTAAGTAGTGTAATTGTAAGCACAAAAGAAGGAATGGCAACGGGAAGTAGGAAAGTAATTAACACAAAATAACACGCATTTACTTGACAAATCTGTCAATCTAGCTGTATCCATCCACTGTATGATTCCTTTCATATCAAATTTCACAAAAACGTGAAGATATACAGGCAGAAAGGAACACGTTGACAGGAGAGGCAAAGCAGACTGGAATTCAGATGACTATAAGAAAGAAAAGATGTGATGATTATGATGATGCTCAACCAACAACAAGCACGAGTCACCGTTGACAGTAGAAATCTGGAGGAATTCACTTCTTCCGTTTATCTTGGCAGTATCTTTTCAACTACTAGCGGCACTAGGGAAGAAGATGTTTCATCCAGCCAGAATTTGAACGGGAAGATACACCTTGATTATGGATATCATTTTGATAAATCACAGGTTGTTGTACAGTGATATTTACTGTATAACTACTTATCAAAGTAAGATATTATCCATAGTGGAGTTATCCTCTAACACACTGCCCAAGTTTTATATTTATGTCAATAAGACTAACCTTCAACACTCTGAAATCAGTTTGCAAGACTTCTGAACTCCACAACATAAAGAACAAAATTCGAATTTTGAACATGAATTTCAAGTGAATTCTTCAATGTGGAAACATTTATCAACATATGGCCTTGTTAGTTCCAAAATGAACATCAAATGGATGATGGGAAATGAAAAGCAACGAGGAATTGTGGCGACAAACTAGCCAGGAATGTATCACTCAACAGATATATAGGGGAGGAAAATTGGAGATGGAGTGAGTATAAGCTGGGGAGATAAATGAATGGCATTAAGCGCCAGGCAGGTGGTCAATTGAAATCCAAATAGAAAGAGATGAGTTAGGCGTATTTCGATGAGTGACATGGAGATGATACAGGCGTAGAGGTGATGATGTATTCAGCCACAGTTGACTACACGAAACAGGAGGAAATACAGATCTGTTGCTGAAGCTTTCTATTCCAGTTGGGATCCCAGGTAATAAACATAATTTGAGAAGAATTGTGTGAATCATTCATTTTATCAGCGGTTTGTGTCGGTGTACCGATGTTGTGTAAAGTAGCATCTCTTTTTTTGATTGCACACTAGTCAGTGACTAGTGTAATGTATCTAGTCCTATCTTCGGTGCAGACTGAATTCTATCAGTCATGTTTGCAATGTGGCCACCATGCTAGGTGGCTCGCCATTACGGTGCACTGTGAGTGGTTGGTATTATATGGTTGGAGGCAATCGGCAGGAAGCCTTGGACCTAGGTTTCGTGCTAGTTGGCACTCATCAGCAAGGCGTATCTGCAACCTTGAAGGAACTGATGTCCCTTCTGAGATTCGAACCCGCGTCACCCAGTGCTGCAGTCAGAGACGTTACCACTGAGCTATTCAGGCTCGCGACTGACCTCCTGTAGGACCGTATTGGATATTTTTGATTGCACACTAGTCAGTGACTAGTGTAATGTATCTAGTCCTATCTTCGGTGCAGACTGAATTCTATCAGTCATGTTTGCAGATACGCCTTGCTGATGAGTGCCAACTAGCACGAAACCTAGGTCCAAGGCTTCCTGCCGATTGCCTCCAACCATATAATACCAAAGTAGCATCTCAAAAGGTGAAATTGGATTTTTATAAATCTTGTCTCTCAACTCACATATTCCCGAAGGAATTTTACAAATCTCTTCGATCTTCTAAACTTCAACCAAATATTTCAAATCTTATTCGCCTTACGAATTCTCACATTGACAATTCTAATGAGAAATTATGTGGATTGATTGAACTCCATTTATCGTCAAATATATTGTCTGATGTCTCCTTTATTTGTCAAATCAAGTCCATTAATTTTTGTAGCTCTGCCGTTAATAAGACGAAAGAGAATACTAGATTGAAATCGCTTGGATCTTGTACCTCTGACTTTCAATTAAAGCAATTCCCATTAAATCCTGATAAGTATGTGACAAATCTGTCATCGGTTGGACTTTTATTACATGAAAAGGAGGTGCTATCACTTGGTTTCAATTTTTCTATCCCATTAAACAATATTTCGGACTTAACAATTGATTCTCACTTTGAAAATTTGTATGATCAGTTGAGTTCCCTAACTCCTTCCTCGACAAATGACCAAAGTTAGTTGAAAGTTAAATTTGTAGATGTAGCACACTAATTCCGTAATTCAAGTCGGAAACAAAGAGGCATTTTACATCAACTCATTTTAAAGCCCCAAAGGAATTACGTAACAGATCCGACTTAGTTATTTTGAAACCTGACAAAGGATCTGGTGTAGTTGTAATGGACAGATGCGATTACAAAACAAAAATGTTATCCATCCTTAATGACAAAAGCAAATTCATAGCCGATGTTCCTTCGGATGATATCAGAAAATTAGAAGGAAAAGTAACTTCTCATTTAGTAAAACTTCGTGGCTTGGACGTTATCGATAAACAGGAGTTTAATTCCTTGAAACCCATGGGATCTGACTTTCCAAACCTCTATGGATTACCCAAAATTCATAAGGTTGATAATCCATTACGTCCAATTCTTTCAATGTGTAACTCTCCTACACATAAATTAGCAAAATGGTTAGCTGATATTTTAAGTCCAGTACGCAATGAATTATGTAAGGGTACTTTAAAAGATACATTTGAACTTGTTGACTGTCTTGTAGATATGAACATAAAAAATAGGAAAATGTCTTCATTTGATGTTAATTCTTTGTTTACTAATGTACCATTGGTTAAGACTGTTGATATTCCTTGTGACTATATATCTTCTAGTTGTTTTTCATTCCCTTTTCCTTTAACTTATTTGAAAGATTTATTATTATTATGTACTGACAACGTCTATTTCACGTTTGAAAGTGAACATTTTAGACAAATGGATGGCGTTGCTATGGGTAGTCCATTAGGACCTTTCTTGGGCAGACGTTTACATGTCTTATATTGAGAACTTGTCCCTTGATTTAATTTCTAAATTGCCTTTCTATAAGAGATATGTAGACGATATCATTTTGATATGCGACGATCATGAAGATGCAAGTCGTCTATTGGACAGACTTAACTCTCTATAGAATCATATAAGTCTTACATGCGAGGAAGAAAGTCGCAACCAGCTCGCATTTTTAGACATACTTCTGAATCGAAGAGACGATGGCTCAATAAGACAGTCTATCTACAGAAAGCCCACTTGGACAGGGCAATACCTTAATTTTCACAGCTTCTGTCCATTACAATATAAGAGAAGCTTGGTGAAGTGTCTGTTTAAGAGAATTCAGAGTATTTGCAGGGCTGATGTTATAGACAAAGAAAACGAAATATTGATGGATAATCTTGTTGAAAAAGGATATCCTTTAAAATTTTTGAACAGATGTAGAAGTCAACTAGCCTCTAAACCTACAATCCATACCGTCCCTAAGAAAAAGGTTTTCATCAAATTACCATATAATGGGAAAATAAATAGTAGGTTTTTGAGACAAAGGTTGAATTCCATCATCCGTAGAACCTACTATGCAGCCCAGCTTGTAATTGGGGAAAAAGCTTAAAATATGCTTCACTGGAAACCTCCAAAGTGCACAGGTGATTATATCACATCCCACACAATTTACCAATTTTCGTGTGTGTGTGGACATACATAGGGAGGAGTAATTGCACGTTGCACGTGAGGGTGGGAGAGCATATCCCAAAGTGGTTAGAAAAACAGATGAATTGTGACAAGCCAATAGATGCAGGTGTCAGACTACCAACTTCGTCTAAAGCTAAACATTTAATCGAGATGAACCATAAGGTTGATGTTAACTCAGCCTTTAAGGTCATCTATGAAAACGGTCAGGGACGTTTACTGAAATATGCTGAGGCTATAGCCATTCATAAACTTTAGCCCCCCCCCTGTGTATTCAAAAACAGTTTGTTATTACTCCTAACCTACCTTGGTAATCCTTAATTGAATGGGTTACCAAACGTTTGTGTTAATTATTCTTAATTCTTTTTTTGTCACTTTGTTTAATTTAACTTTCCATATATATTGACTTGACAAGTAAATGTGTGATCAGATTGTTCGAAAGGTATAGCGCTAATACATCACATTTTTCAGATAATCTCCGTCTTCTAATAATTCTATCAAAATTTATAAAAGGGACTAACTGTTTTAAATAGATGAAGTCACATATGTCATTAGTCATCTGGTTATGAAACATTATGTGTAAACAATCACTTAAGATTGTGTATCTCGTTTTTGAGGTAGTTTGTTTTGCAACTCAGTATTTGCTGTTTAATTCCACGGGAATTCCGCAGCTGCAGAAAAGCCGGTATTCCGTCTCATGACCTTCATTCAGTCTGGGTGAAATGGATTTCTGCTGACTGATTTCTGAGAATTTGTTGTTCCTCATAATCCATGAAAAACGGCGAATTAAATTTGTATATTCGCTTGATTTTCCTGCTGTCGGCTTTCTCTTCATGATACAGTTTACTAAGGAATTGAAATGCACTGATATCTTCTACCTTGACAAGATGGTCAAGCTTCCCTATGGTGAGAGCTGTTTACTAGCCAAATTGGTAGACAGTAATTTACGTCAATATTTACGTTCTCAAGATTTGTCGTGAGAAAATGTGAACAAAGATTGATTGAAAACCTACCACAGCATACTTTGCGTAGGCGGATGCAGTTAACATATAGAGGATTTGACATTCAAGAAACAGTCACAAATAGATGGAAGATTAACTTTACGTGAGAAACAACCAATCGGAAGACTGTGTTTGTTTGCTTAAATGTCCATAGTAATGTACATGAAAAGATATAAATATGCGTTGATTTCCTTAATGAATGATCTGTTGCCTGACTCTTGCCTTCTGTTGTTACATTTGGTGTCACTGCCTGTCGCAAAATGAAAGTCCCATGGCCTGCAGCTTTTGAAGAAGGAGACATATGGATCTTCTTAAGGGACTTCGAAGCTATTGCAGAGTTGAATGGCGTGCAAGAGCCATCATCGAAGACGGTTGTTCTTGGACCGCTACTGAGAGGCCGGGCGAAGGCAGTATGTGATAGTGTGAGGCAAACAGAGGGGCAAGCAACTTGGAAGTCAGTGGTTGAACGCTTGAAGCAGGAGTTTGACAGCCCGATGGACAGAGATTGGGCAATGCAGCAGTTTCGCAACATGAAGCTGGGAGTTGATGGTGACCCTCTCGTATTGGCGCTGACCTTGACAAGCCTACTTCGTCGCGCTCTACCAACACTGGACGAAGATTCTGAGGCACAAATGTTGGCATCTCAGTTTATGGAGAGTGTCCCAGAACATATATCCCAACAGGTACATCTGGTTAACGCCGTACAGCCACTGGACGTCGGGGAGCTTGCGAAGGTGACCAGAAAACTGTTGAGTAAGTCGGTTGCAGTGGTAGAGCCACCAAAATCTGAGCAGTGTGAGAAACAAATTGAAGAGTTGCAACGTGAAGTGGCCGCGCTGAGACTGAGCGTGCGGAGAGACCGGTGTTTCTCATGTGGTAAACTGGGGCACTGGAGAGACCGCTGCCCGGAAAGACGACAAAGAAGAATTTTTAAAAGATATACTGTGTCTTCTTCCTATGTTCCGAGACTTGAGGTAATAGGGGCGATGGAAAAGGGGGCAATATATTCGAAGTTACAGGTAAACGATCGCGAGTCGGTGTGTTTAATCGACACAGGGGCTGCAGTCTCACTCGTAGATAGGAGTCTATGTGAGAGTATAAGACCGTGTTCGTTGACAGTGCAGACAGAAGGCGGTCACGTGTTGAGAATCGCGGGAGTTTCAGACTGCAGGGTTAGAATTGAAGAGGATTGCGTGACGTTCCCATTCCCGGTTGTACCTGAATTGCGACAAACAATCCTTGGGGCCGACGTTTTGCGAGAAGTGGATGCAGTGATTAACATGAAGAAAAGGGTTGTCGTTACGAAGTACGGGTGTTTTAGCATGCACGAGAATAGTGAGGTAGCAGGGATTGCGGCATCGGAAGTCCGAAGTATAGCAAAGTTACTCAGCAAATACGATCATCTGTTTACTGGAGATGGGGACCCATACGGTTATTGCGATAAGGTGAATCATGAAATTCCGTTAAGTGGCCCGAAAGTAACGTCATTTACCACGCGAAGAGTTCCATGTCATTTAGAAGGTGAAGTTGAGCGACAGGTGCGAGAGATGTTAAAAGATGATATTATTGAAGAAGCTGATAGCCCGTACAACTCTCCAGTGCTGTTAGTAAAAAGGCGAATGGGAAGTATAGATTCTGCGTTGATTTTCGACAGTTAAACAGTATGACAGAGTTAAGACCGTGTGCCATGCCAACAGTAGTAGAAACTTTAGATCGCCTACAAGGCGCAAATTTGTTTTCAGTTCTCGATCTTCGCTCAGGATACTGGCAGATACCGATAAAGCCAGGTGATAGAGATAAGACGGCATTCATCGTGAGTCAGACACAATATCGATTTAAACGCATGCCGTTTGGACTAGCAGGTGCACCTGTCACGTTCAGACGACTGATGACGCTATTACTTAAGAACTTGAAAAACGTTGAGGTGTACGGTGATGATCTCGTCATATATAGTCAAAACGAAAAAGATCATGTGAACCATGTGGAAGCCGTGCTGCGACGCATCGAAGAGTTTGGACTGCGCGTCAACAAAACCAAGTCTGAGATAGCCAAAAAGAATGTAACTCTTTTAGGACATAAAGTGGGAAATGGTGAGATTAAACCACTACCGGAGAAAATCTTGACGATAAAGACGATCCCGGCCCCGAATTCAAAGAGAAAATTGAGACATTTCTTAGGTAGAGCAGCGTTTTATAGTCGCTTCGTGAAGAACTTCAATGAGACAGCAGCCCCCCTGTACAGGCTACTAGGTGAACCGAAGTTTGTTTGGTCGGAGGAATCACAGAAGACATTCGACAGTATTAAACAGCTGCTCGACCACCAACAAATGACACTAAAGCTACCTGTATCTGGAAGACAGTTCACAGTGTGCACAGATGCCAGTGACTACGCCATAGGTGCGGTCCTAAGACAAGGTGAGGGAATCGTTGAGTATTCCAGTCGGGTTTCGACACACAGAGCGCAAAAGTATTCAACGATAGAGAAAGGATGTTTAACGATGGTATGGGCAATCGACAAATGGAGACCTTATTTACTCGGCTGGCGGTTCCACATCGAAACGGATCATAAGCCGCTACAGTTTCTGAAGACAGCGAGAGACCCACGAGGGAAATTGGCACGGTGAATGTTGCGTCTTCAGGAGTACGATTTTACCATCTCACACGTTCCTGGAAATGAAAATGTCTTGGCAGATTTGTTATCGAGACCAGAAGACGAGTCCCTGTTGCCCGAGGTTGCGTATGGAGTGCATGCAGTAGAACAAGACCCACTAAGACTGGCACGCAGACAAAGGTTGGACGATACGCTGAATACAGTAATACAGGTGATCACTAATGGAATAGAAGTGGATCCAGCTGTAGCGAGTAAGGAGCTAACCACACTACTCAGACAGAGAGATCGACTAAGAGTGAATGCCTACGGGACTCTGACCTGGCGAGAGGACGACGGAAGCTGGCTAGCTGTCATACCTCAATCGTCGCGCCACGACATGATAGAAGAATGCCACCAGCTAGCACATACCGGAGCGGCCAGAACAACCGACCTCTTGAGACAAAGTATGTACTGGCCAGGTATGAGAGAAGACGTAGCAAGATATGTACTTGGATGTCCACGGTGCCAGCTAATGAAAGGCGACAGGTGCATACGACCACCACTTCAGTCGATTCCAGTCACGGCGATAGGTGACTTGTGGTCCGTAGATGTTATGGGTCCATTTCCTCAGACATCAAATGGTAATCAGTACCTCTTGGTGATGACGGAACACGCGACACGATGGGTAGATGCCGTAGCAATCCCAGACCAACGCGCAAGGACCGTGACAGATGCAGTAGTTAGACACATCGTTGCAGACCATGGCGTACCAAAGACAATACTGACAGACCAAGGTTCATGTTTCGAAAGTGAAGAATTTACTTCCCGTTTGCAACAGCTTGGCATCAAGAGGATCCGAAAGACCCCATACCATCCACAAACGAATAGCCTGACGGAGAGAAACAACCGTACGCTGAAGGAGTGACCGGCCTCGAAGGGCGGTAACTGGGAAACGGAGCTGCCACTGATTCTACTAACACATCGTGCCACCACCCAGGAAACAACGAAAAAGTCACCCTTTCAACTGATGTATGGTAGAAAACCACGATTACCGATACACAACGAAACCTGGCCCCTTCACCAAAAGTGGAGTACGACGAAATTAAAAGCAGAACGGAAAGAAGCCGTCAAGAATGTAATGCAGAAGCAGCGGAGGGATGTCGCGAAGTCTCAGCTGAGAGAAAAGACTCAGTGCATTACCTTCTCAGTCGGGGACCAAGTGAAGTGTAGAGACAGAAGATATGCTGTCGGATGCGGGCCAGGTTCACGAAAACTCCTTCCAAAGTGGGAAGGACCATACACAGTCGCAAAAAGACAGGGTAAAGTATATACCATCAGAAGAGCTGACAAACAAAAACGAGTTAACGCCAGTCAGATCCAACGATGGGTACATTGGGACAAGCCGGTCTGTAACAATCATCAACGAGAGGAGGCATCACCCAGAAGGTAGGAACTCCTGCGTGCGAAGCTATTTGACGAGGGGACGAGTGTGGTGAGAGCTGTCTACTAGCCAAATTGGTAGACAGTAATTTACGTCAATATTTACGTTCTCAAGATTTGTCGTGAGAAAATGTGAACAAAGATTGATTGAAAACCTACCACAGCATACTTTGCGTAGGCGGATGCAGTTAACATATAGAGGATTTGACATTCAAGAAACAGTCACAAATAGATGGAAGATTAACTTTACGTGAGAAACAACCAATCGGAAGACTGTGTTTGTTTGCTTAAATGTCCATAGTAATGTACATGAAAAGATATAAATATGCGTTGATTTCCTTAATGAATGATCTGTTGCCTGACTCTTGCCTTCTGTTGTTACATTTGGTGTCACTGCCTGTCGCAAAATGAAAGTCCCATGGCCTGCAGCTTTTGAAGAAGGAGACATATGGATCTTCTTAAGGGACTTCGAAGCTATTGCAGAGTTGAATGGCGTGCAAGAGCCATCATCGAAGACGGTTGTTCTTGGACCGCTACTGAGAGGCCGGGCGAAGGCAGTATGTGATAGTGTGAGGCAAACAGAGGGGCAAGCAACTTGGAAGTCAGTGGTTGAACGCTTGAAGCAGGAGTTTGACAGCCCGATGGACAGAGATTGGGCAATGCAGCAGTTTCGCAACATGAAGCTGGGAGTTGATGGTGACCCTCTCGTATTGGCGCTGACCTTGACAAGCCTACTTCGTCGCGCTCTACCAACACTGGACGAAGATTCTGAGGCACAAATGTTGGCATCTCAGTTTATGGAGAGTGTCCCAGAACATATATCCCAACAGGTACATCTGGTTAACGCCGTACAGCCACTGGACGTCGGGGAGCTTGCGAAGGTGACCAGAAAACTGTTGAGTAAGTCGGTTGCAGTGGTAGAGCCACCAAAATCTGAGCAGTGTGAGAAACAAATTGAAGAGTTGCAACGTGAAGTGGCCGCGCTGAGACTGAGCGTGCGGAGAGACCGGTGTTTCTCATGTGGTAAACTGGGGCACTGGAGAGACCGCTGCCCGGAAAGACGACAAAGAAGAATTTTTAAAAGATATACTGTGTCTTCTTCCTATGTTCCGAGACTTGAGGTAATAGGGGCGATGGAAAAGGGGGCAATATATTCGAAGTTACAGGTAAACGATCGCGAGTCGGTGTGTTTAATCGACACAGGGGCTGCAGTCTCACTCGTAGATAGGAGTCTATGTGAGAGTATAAGACCGTGTTCGTTGACAGTGCAGACAGAAGGCGGTCACGTGTTGAGAATCGCGGGAGTTTCAGACTGCAGGGTTAGAATTGAAGAGGATTGCGTGACGTTCCCATTCCCGGTTGTACCTGAATTGCGACAAACAATCCTTGGGGCCGACGTTTTGCGAGAAGTGGATGCAGTGATTAACATGAAGAAAAGGGTTGTCGTTACGAAGTACGGGTGTTTTAGCATGCACGAGAATAGTGAGGTAGCAGGGATTGCGGCATCGGAAGTCCGAAGTATAGCAAAGTTACTCAGCAAATACGATCATCTGTTTACTGGAGATGGGGACCCATACGGTTATTGCGATAAGGTGAATCATGAAATTCCGTTAAGTGGCCCGAAAGTAACGTCATTTACCACGCGAAGAGTTCCATGTCATTTAGAAGGTGAAGTTGAGCGACAGGTGCGAGAGATGTTAAAAGATGATATTATTGAAGAAGCTGATAGCCCGTACAACTCTCCAGTGCTGTTAGTAAAAAGGCGAATGGGAAGTATAGATTCTGCGTTGATTTTCGACAGTTAAACAGTATGACAGAGTTAAGACCGTGTGCCATGCCAACAGTAGTAGAAACTTTAGATCGCCTACAAGGCGCAAATTTGTTTTCAGTTCTCGATCTTCGCTCAGGATACTGGCAGATACCGATAAAGCCAGGTGATAGAGATAAGACGGCATTCATCGTGAGTCAGACACAATATCGATTTAAACGCATGCCGTTTGGACTAGCAGGTGCACCTGTCACGTTCAGACGACTGATGACGCTATTACTTAAGAACTTGAAAAACGTTGAGGTGTACGGTGATGATCTCGTCATATATAGTCAAAACGAAAAAGATCATGTGAACCATGTGGAAGCCGTGCTGCGACGCATCGAAGAGTTTGGACTGCGCGTCAACAAAACCAAGTCTGAGATAGCCAAAAAGAATGTAACTCTTTTAGGACATAAAGTGGGAAATGGTGAGATTAAACCACTACCGGAGAAAATCTTGACGATAAAGACGATCCCGGCCCCGAATTCAAAGAGAAAATTGAGACATTTCTTAGGTAGAGCAGCGTTTTATAGTCGCTTCGTGAAGAACTTCAATGAGACAGCAGCCCCCCTGTACAGGCTACTAGGTGAACCGAAGTTTGTTTGGTCGGAGGAATCACAGAAGACATTCGACAGTATTAAACAGCTGCTCGACCACCAACAAATGACACTAAAGCTACCTGTATCTGGAAGACAGTTCACAGTGTGCACAGATGCCAGTGACTACGCCATAGGTGCGGTCCTAAGACAAGGTGAGGGAATCGTTGAGTATTCCAGTCGGGTTTCGACACACAGAGCGCAAAAGTATTCAACGATAGAGAAAGGATGTTTAACGATGGTATGGGCAATCGACAAATGGAGACCTTATTTACTCGGCTGGCGGTTCCACATCGAAACGGATCATAAGCCGCTACAGTTTCTGAAGACAGCGAGAGACCCACGAGGGAAATTGGCACGGTGAATGTTGCGTCTTCAGGAGTACGATTTTACCATCTCACACGTTCCTGGAAATGAAAATGTCTTGGCAGATTTGTTATCGAGACCAGAAGACGAGTCCCTGTTGCCCGAGGTTGCGTATGGAGTGCATGCAGTAGAACAAGACCCACTAAGACTGGCACGCAGACAAAGGTTGGACGATAAACTGAATACAGTAATACAGGTGATCACTAATGGAATAGAAGTGGATCCAGCTGTAGCGAGTAAGGAGCTAACCACACTACTCAGACAGAGAGATCGACTAAGAGTGAATGCCTACGGGACTCTGACCTGGCGAGAGGACGACGGAAGCTGGCTAGCTGTCATACCTCAATCGTCGCGCCACGACATGATAGAAGAATGCCACCAGCTAGCACATACCGGAGCGGCCAGAACAACCGACCTCTTGAGACAAAGTATGTACTGGCCAGGTATGAGAGAAGACGTAGCAAGATATGTACTTGGATGTCCACGGTGCCAGCTAATGAAAGGCGACAGGTGCATACGACCACCACTTCAGTCGATTCCAGTCACGGCGATAGGTGACTTGTGGTCCGTAGATGTTATGGGTCCATTTCCTCAGACATCAAATGGTAATCAGTACCTCTTGGTGATGACGGAACACGCGACACGATGGGTAGATGCCGTAGCAATCCCAGACCAACGCGCAAGGACCGTGACAGATGCAGTAGTTAGACACATCGTTGCAGACCATGGCGTACCAAAGACAATACTGACAGACCAAGGTTCATGTTTCGAAAGTGAAGAATTTACTTCCCGTTTGCAACAGCTTGGCATCAAGAGGATCCGAAAGACCCCATACCATCCACAAACGAATAGCCTGACGGAGAGAAACAACCGTACGCTGAAGGAGTGACCGGCCTCGAAGGGCGGTAACTGGGAAACGGAGCTGCCACTGATTCTACTAACACATCGTGCCACCACCCAGGAAACAACGAAAAAGTCACCCTTTCAACTGATGTATGGTAGAAAACCACGATTACCGATACACAACGAAACCTGGCCCCTTCACCAAAAGTGGAGTACGACGAAATTAAAAGCAGAACGGAAAGAAGCCGTCAAGAATGTAATGCAGAAGCAGCGGAGGGATGTCGCGAAGTCTCAGCTGAGAGAAAAGACTCAGTGCATTACCTTCTCAGTCGGGGACCAAGTGAAGTGTAGAGACAGAAGATATGCTGTCGGATGCGGGCCAGGTTCACGAAAACTCCTTCCAAAGTGGGAAGGACCATACACAGTCGCAAAAAGACAGGGTAAAGTATATACCATCAGAAGAGCTGACAAACAAAAACGAGTTAACGCCAGTCAGATCCAACGATGGGTACATTGGGACAAGCCGGTCTGTAACAATCATCAACGAGAGGAGGCATCACCCAGAAGGTAGGAACTCCTGCGTGCGAAGCTATTTGACGAGGGGACGAGTGTGGTGAGAGCTGTCTACTAGCCAAATTGGTAGACAGTAATTTACGTCAATATTTACGTTCTCAAGATTTGTCGTGAGAAAATGTGAACAAAGAGTGATTGAAAACCTACCACAGCATACTTTGCGTAGGCGGATGCAGTTAACATATAGAGGATTTGACATTCAAGAAACAGTCACAAATAGATGGAAGATTAACTTTACGTGAGAAACAACCAATCGGAAGACTGTGTTTGTTTGCTTAAATGTCCATAGTAATGTACATGAAAAGATATAAATATGCGTTGATTTCCTTAATGAATGATCTGTTGCCTGACTCTTGCCTTCTGTTGTTACACAATGACAAAACCAGCCACATGGGCTGGAATTAGGATTTCCAGAGGTTGTATCATGCCAGAAAGATTGTCTAGTGGTGGGCGATTAGACCGAAAACAGTAACTGTCACAGCCTACGTTATTTTAACTACATTACGAGGAAGGGTAGAGGGGTTTTGGGCGAAGTGCTGCAGGGGAATGGGGGTACATAAACATCACCAGTTGAAATGAACTCGTCGTCAATTTATTATGGACCAGTCGCCAAATCAGCAATGGTTTTATTGTGTTTGTCTGTCGAATAAGGTTTTTAGTCTCACTCTAATCTAAACCACAATGTCTGCATCGCTTACTGGCGGACAGAAGAGGTTAAGCAGTGTACTGGCAGGGAATCCAACACGGAAATCCCATGTGGCTGACAAGCATTCAACGGCTGAACCACCAACGCAAGAAGAAGTAATACACACTCCGTCTAATATTAAGGAAGCTCATCAAGAATGCGTCCTAGCACATATTCTCGTGTTACATTAGCACACATCAATTCATTGGAAATGAGTGGGAACCAGCTTCGTCAACACAGTGATATAACTAAACATTCACGCTACATCTCACATCTCACATCTTGCTAGTGACTAGAAAGATGTTTCGCTTAACGTTCTACCTTAGGAAGTTTAGGCAGTCTGGTATAAAGCAGTCTTTACTTTCTCAGTTTGTCAATTCCTGTATTCTACCCATCCCTCTTTACTGCTCCCCATTAATCTTTCCAGGACTACTTAAGAAAGACTTTGCTTCGCTGCGTAGGGCACTAAAAGCTGTTAGTAGGGCAAGTGGGATATCGTTAAACCAACTGGTTAACACCATAGTGGATAGACATATAATGTCATGTAAGAAACTAGCGAATACTATATTGTCAGACCCTGAGCATCCTCTCTATACACAGCTCTCTCCTTGCATATCATCTGGTAGAACTAGAAGTAACTATAGGAAGCTATATGCCAGGACTACCAAGTATAAAAACTCCACAATACCTTATCTGGCACAGCTGTTAGGCATGACATGATCTATTTACTGCGGCACTCTAACAAATAGTTCCCATTAGCTTTTGTTCTCCTTTCTTTGTTACTATTATATTGCTGCTCATATATTCTATTACAGACTAATTTCATATATCGTATCCTGTGGTGCACTGTTTAAATATGTGAATGCAATGCTGTTCTTTTTTATTTTATTTCTTTTATTTCTCTTTTTCTTTTTGTTGTTGTTGCTTTATATTTTTAAATCCTTATAAAATTTATGAGGTAATTAGAAGCAATATTGTAATGAACGCTGAAAATTCCATACCTGTACCACAAATACTGTTTGGAATAAAGCCATTATTATTATTATTATTATTAAAAATAATTTTAGGATACGATAGGAAATCAGGAAGTCCTGAAGAGGATTCTCCATCAACGTTTTAACTGTGATGTGAAATAGTGATCAACTGTTACTCAAAAGGCTTTCAGGTATTTTCGTCTATTACATGACAACAATAAAAACAAGTCAATCACTTAATGTGCATCAGAAGGTAACAGGCCCACAGACTCTTCATTTTTTCACAGTGCACACACTGACTACTTTCAAGTTATATAGTAATATGAGAGTGTGTTATGTTAAATTCAATTCTTCACAAGTCGGACGCAGAATATACTACTAGCAAAACGTTTGTTTAGAAAGAAGTAGTCATCAGTTTTGTCTTTCTGTGAAAAAATTCTCATGTCTTCACTTTTCTTTCATCTGATTCCGTAATCATTGGCCCAAACATCTTTACCTTTGATGCTGTAATATAACAAAAATATTTAGAGCGAACAATTGTTTTCAATAAATTCTTCGTTCTTCAGGCTCTACAATTATAAATCCATTAATTCAAGCATACAATAGCCAGCCAGTAAAGGGAAATTAGAATCATATCAGAAAGTGTATTGTGGAACAAGTATACGTAAGATGGGATGGAACAATAGTCAGATAGTTTTTTTTAATATGCATGGTCAATGAAAACATGGGACAAAATCAGATGAAGTAATTTAATTTAATGTGTGTGTGTGTATATATTATACATAAATATAGTCAACAGAAAGTACAGGTTTCGAGAGTGAGTGTAATCAGGGTGTGTGAGACAATATGAAAAAAAACCAACGGTTTAGACATAAGTTCAAGGTTGAAAATAACGACAATAAGAATGATTGTAAAATAATAACGATGATATGGTGTAAAATTACAAGCACTATTGGTGAATGATTGTCAAATAACAATAATGAATACAATGCACTTTCTGATATGATTCTAATTTGCCTTTACTGGCTGGCTATTGTATTCTTAAAATAATGGATTTATAATTGTAGAGTCTGAAGAACGAAGAATTTATTGAAAACAATTGTTCGCTCTAAATATTTTGTTTTGAATTAATTATGGGAATATTCAATTTATTGAAATCAAGTGAGCATCCCGTAGCTCAAAAGGCACTCATTGAGTACCTGAAGTATAGTGCTAGCCTCACGGATGGGAAAACGAACGTGGACTTTATTCGAAATTGTATTGTATTATATTCAAAATCCCTTCGTCGAAGCAAAACACGACCGAATGAAAAGTCATTAAAGCGATTCGCCGTTAATCAAATCGAATCCCGTCAAGTTTATATATCTGAACTACAGAAAAATATTTCGCAAAGACTTTACGCCGTCAATGAACTTCCTCAGAACCTGAAAGATTTATTTATTGACTACGTTAATGAAGTTTTAAAAACTCGAGAAAGCAAGAAATTGATATTAATAACCAAAGGACTAGATACAGAAACGACTGAAACTAATTTTCCAGTTGACTATAACCGGTACGTTTTCAATTTTTCCTCTGTATGCTTAGATAAGACACAACTTGAAGCCTTATCTCTCTGTTTAAAATTCTGTGGTCGACATAAAAGTAAATCAGCATGAAAATTACACCTTCCTACTGCTTTCACCACTAGTAACAAACAAAGAAACTCAAATTCACCTTTGTTTGATGAATCCACTCCCTTGAGGCAACTCGAAACCAACTTGTGTATACAGGAATAAACAGCGATTGATTGTATTTTAACCTGGTAACAACATTTTCACATTTTTTTCACATTATTAACCACTCCCTATTTTGATTTTGTACCACTCTTGGTATTACTGTTACTGTGGTGTTTTCTAGACCACTGATGTTGACTCTCACTCAACTGATTTCCAGGGACATCCTATTCCTTGCTTGCACGGTATTATATAGACCATTTTTCTCTCTAAGTTGCTAGTTTTTTTGTGTTTTCTTAATGTTGTTGTCATGTCGACCAACAGAATCTCTGGAATATTCTTCCAAACTGATTGGGAATAACCAATTTCTTTTTGTATTATTTGGTTACTGATTATACCATCATCTTCATCATCATCGATATTTCGTTCATTTAAGTGTGAATTTCGTCACCGACCAACATCAGCTGGTTTCCAATGATCTCTAACTATATTCGATTGTTGACACAATATCTACAAGGAAATTAATTCTCCTGTCATAAAACTTTTCATATTGCTTTTATACTACTTATAGTAGGTAAAAAATTCTATTATAAATTTTACAACCGGTCAGTCTCTTCTAAGACGATGTCACTCAGGTGGTCGCACAGATAAATAAACACCACTCCTCTAATGGAGCTATTATTGCACTAACCAGAAATACTCGGTACTCACTGATATGCCAGCTATGCAAACGGGTGTATGTGTTATGTTTCTGGGCTAATCATTGTGACTGGATATATAAGGATGCTACATATCTCTAGGGATCCACAACGGAAGTGCTTTCATCTCCTCATTACACGATCTCCTCCATGTTACCCTAGGATAACCAACTCTTCACCCGTCTCTCATTGGACTTCCAAACGAGTGATGTCACTCTATCGTCTCTTCAGCGAGTGTCCAATCCACCTCCATTACCTTCTACATATTTGTTGATCAGCAGGTTCTTGTTAGGCTCGTCGCCAGAGTTCCTCCTTGCTTCTTCTTCTTCTTCTTTCCATCTGACCATCCGGTCTTCATTATGAAGCAAAGTTAGCCATTGATAAATGCAAATGTTTTCCGTGACACGCCAAGTGTCTAAACCAAGAAGAAAAACTGATTGGACAATAATTTTGGAAATTCGTACATTGTTCGTAACAGTGAATGCAGAATGTTTCCAAGATGCTTTCAGAATGGTAACTGTTTGACTTGCCTTTCCGATTCTGCTTTTGACGTCTTCGTCTGTACCGGGTGTAGTTGAAACAATGCTGACTAGGTGCTGACTCTTTTAAATTTCCCCAGTTGATGATGACTGGTGTTTGCTGTTGTTGGTTGTCAAGTGTCTCCATCTTCTCTATGTTTGCTTGATGTCGTGTCTTCACCGCTTCTTCTACCGACTTGTTGGTTTTTATATAAGCGTGTTGATCTGCAGGGATTCGACTGATTGCAGGACCTCATCATGAGATGACATCAGCTAGAGAACCATCGAAAAAGTAGCAGGGAGCAGCGGACGGCTCTTCCATCTTAGTTCGGGACACATTAGTAGTACCCACTTCTAAATGACAAGAAAGGATGTTGAAACAGTAGAAAGATCTATCCACACAGAAAGCCACCATGAAATGGACAAACTGACAAACTTGTATGGTTGGATATTTC
Organism: Trichobilharzia szidati; assembly: GCA_944472155.2. Classification (NCBI taxonomy): domain Eukaryota; kingdom Metazoa; phylum Platyhelminthes; class Trematoda; order Strigeidida; family Schistosomatidae; genus Trichobilharzia; species Trichobilharzia szidati. The sequence goes on along the minus strand of OX235277.1, from coordinate 70,078,360 downwards.
TCAGTTGAAAAAAGAGCACTCATCGATCCACTGTGTCAGGAGAATTTTCAGCATAGACTGCTTAGAAGAAGAAGTCTTATTTCTCAAAAATATCCTGACTCAAAATGGATACTTGACACATTATATGGAGAGCCACAAAAAGAGAAAAATGAAATTTAGTGCCACTTTAGGGAGGAGACTCAGAGGTAGATATTCCTAAAGAGAAGAATATTTCATGGTGGATTTCATCATGAGCTGACATCAGTTAGAGAACCACTGGAAAACCTGGGAGTACTGGACAGCTGTTTCGTCCTAGTTTAGGACTCTTCAACAGAATATTCAGTTTCCTAAGAGAAGAATATTTAGTTTCCTAAAGAAGACCTGTCCTGGTGCAACATCAAGATTGATATTCTCTAGCAATGTGAAGGATAAACTTCTGCATACGACCATTCCAGTGTGTACAATATCAACTCACCTGCAAGTGAAGAAAGCTAGATACGCAGGTCATTCAGTGAGTGTCCTTTCAAAATGTGTTAAGTGAATACTATCCATCATGGCTACAAAGAAGAGGCACTGATTCAATCAAATGCGCCATAGCTGAACTACTTATTGTATCTATATAAACTTATGCATGTAGATATGATTGTACAGCTTCTTTTTGGAGGATGTAGTCACCGAAAAGGTATTTTCGCTAAACGTCTTCTTCTAATAATAACAATAATTAATAATAGTGATCACAATTTACTTTGTTAATATATTTGTGTGTTGAAGTTTCTGTAGCGATTTGGTAAAGTTTTGAGGGTGGACTTGCTAGAACCACGCCCCAACCCTCCCTCTTTATCCGTCATGGGCCGGCTAGAAAACTAGTGAGCTGGTAATCTAGGCGAGGTTTATAAGAACGAAAGAACCTAGAAGACCTGGATTTCTCGCCTGGATGATTTATGTTTGATGTCACACAAAATCGAAGACTTACAAGCGAAAACCGACAAACTGGTCGAAGAAGCAGCAAAGACAGGCAGGACTCCAGGTGAACATAGACAAGACGGAGGTTATGAAAATAATCAACCAACAACAACAACATCAGCAACATCCAGCGCCAATCACCCTTAACGGGAGGGATTTGAAAGAGGTTAGTTCATTCACTTATCTAGGGAGCGTTGTCTCAACTACAGGAGGAACGGACGGACGAGGATGTCAAATCGAGAATCGGGAAGGCGAGAAACACATTCATCAACCTGAAACCAATCTGGAAATCTTCGTCACTCAACTCAGCATCAACAACAAAATTCGGATTTTCAATACAAACGTCAAGTCAGTTCTTCTATACATACGGATCAGAAACTTGGCGAGTCACAAAGAATATTTCCATCAGCCTGTTGCAGACCTTTATCAACAACTGTCTTCGTTCTATACTGAAGACCAGATGGCCGTAAAGAATCAACAAGAAGAAACTATGGGAACAAACAAAACAAGAACCAATCACCTAACAAATATGCAGGAGAAAGTGAAGATGGATTAGATACTCGCTGAGGTGGCCGCTGGGTAACATCGCGCGTCAGGCCATTGCTCGAGTGGAACCCGAAAGGGAAGCGGCGAGTGGGACGGCAGTGCAAGGGTGACATGGAGGAGATCGTGTGAAGAGGAGTTCAAACAGTATGGAATAACACGGATGCAGGTGAAAAGTACAGCAGAAGACAGAAGCAAGTGGAGACGTGTAGTTGAAGCCCTATGTTCCACTAGGAACCCAAGGGAAAAATAATAATGCAATTTGCTTTATTTGAAAACAGTACTTATAATATGTATATAATGTGTAATCCTCAGCATTTGGTACAACTTACTCGACAATGGCAAAACCAGAAATCAGAGAAACAGTATTACAGGGTTGATGTTGGCGACGTTTTGGTAATATCAGTGAAAATTAAGTCAAAAATGCACAAAAAAGTGTAAAATAATAATGACAATAATAATAATGTTAATATCTAAAGTTATAAATGAAGACCAAAAAGCCGCTTATTTTGCTATTCCCATAGTAAGTCATAGGTTTCACACTTAACAGTTTAACTAATAAAAAATGCCCATTAAATTTCTTCGAAAGAATGGTGACTGAACAAAGAATACTCTTTTCGATAACCTCTTCACCATCAGGCTCTACAGTTATGTGCATACATGATAATGAATGAATGAATTAGTGTTATGAACAAAAACAATAATGCTGTTTATACAAAAACACTTTATCGTTTTTCCACTAGTTCCTGTCGTTGCTACACGAGCTTATTGATTAGTCATTATCTCACACTTATTACGTCATGCCAACTGCTGTCTCTTTTCTAACTTACAATTAGTCAGCCCTTCTTACATTTTATATTATGTAATACAACTTTTTCAAGGACAAATTTTACCAGTACCTGATTGGTTCAAACATTTCTTTGTTAAATATAATTACGATTGTGCAGCTCATGAAAATGAATTGTCGAAAAGAAAATTTTCTTCGCTGTTTGTGCCTTTTTCTTATAGTTTACAGTTTACAATTTATTTAAGATAGTAGGCTGTTTTGATCAGCGAGGAAGCTTGAATGTGATGAAGAGGTGCACAAGGAGACGGATCGCCGAAAAGTCGCGGAAACCATGGTATACTGTCAGCAGTTTCATATCTACTCCTACCTTCTTTCTTATTTCTAACAATTGTTAGGACAAAACTCTACCTAGACGCAGACTGAAGTGTGGGTATATTTCCAGAGTGAATTTATGGATGACTTTAGGTAATTTATAAAAGAGATTGAACACTAGAAAAGAAAGTCAACTAACTGCCTTCAAACGATGAAAACTAGTGTGGATGAGGTGCAGCTTTGATTTTTCACAAGAACGTTTGTCTTTCGGTAACTGCGAGATGAAGTATCTGGTCAGGCACCTTCAATTGTTTTCAAGACTTGATCATTGATTTATATCAGTTAGATAGCCATACAAAACCAGGAAGTATTACAGAACTGTTCGTTCTAGTTTGCTTATCATCAGCAATACGCACCCACTGGGGTTCGAACTCAGGTCTTTCCGGTTACAAGGCAAGCTCGTATACCCTTCAGCCACTGGGAACCGATTCAATAGCCCGGGAACTGTTAGAAGTTAGAATTCATGAGCCACTAAATTGGATCCCAGTGGCTGAAGAGGATACATGCTTGACTTGTTACCGAAAGGTCTTGCATTCGAACCCCATTAGGTGTTTACTGCCGATGACTCCAAAACTATAATGAAGCGGCTGTCCAGTACTCCAGTGCTGGTTTCCAATGGTTCTCTAACTGATATCAATCCGTGATCAACTCGTAAAACATTAATTCTTATCCCTACAAACCAATCATAGAATACCTTCTATGGTATCTGTCAATTCAACTGATCCTCGTGTCAAGCCAGCTTCACTGACTTTCTTCCTAGAAACTTCATTTCACTTGATTATGAACACCTAATAGAGTGAAGTTAAAAGAGTTGTTGTGGAAACTGTCTCCGCATCGAAAATCAGATCACCGGAAAGGATAAATAACATGAAGCTGCAAAAACAAATCAACAAATAGCTGAATCTCCAATCAAAGTTGAAAAGTATTGAAAGTAGGCCAAAGACATCTCACATTGACATCGAACTTGACGCATTTCATCGAGTGGAAACGAGATTGGAAATCGCGAGTCTTACGCATTTCTGAGGGTCACACGAAGGAAATCATGTATGGAGGCATGAAAGCTTGCAACAGATCGTGTAGCCAGGTATAGATAACACCAGGGAAAAAAGTGAGATTGATATGTGCCATCGAAGCCCCATATATGATATGGTACTCGAAGGAGGATCAATAATAGTAATAATACTGTTTCATTTGGTAGTCACCATTCTCTAGACACGTGTGCATAAGCGCTGTTTGCATGTTTTGTTTTCTAAGGCTTCGATATTTTTCAAGTTTGACCACAGATTGTTGTTATTGTGGCCAGATACTCGACAAACAAATTTTTGGATGGTGTCGCGTGAATCCCCAACTGATTTATAGAGATTACATTTCTTATGATAGACTTTGAGTCGATCTGATGGAGTGAATGGTGCGCATTCTCGGCAATCACCTTCGCAATGAATACAAAGATAGCAAGAAGCATTCCAAAGAAGTCGGAGCAGACTTCGATTGCTTTGGGGCAGCGTATTCCTTAAAGATAACGTGAAGTTTTCGAATTCTCGATCACCCTAATAATGAATTCACTGGGGATGCACACACTCCCAGCCACTGTCTCAAGTTAGTGAACATAGCTCCCGATCGTGTGAGTTTCCGACTCGTCTATTTGAAGTGACATACTTTCTGGTATAGTGATTGTATTTGTCCCTCAGACTGCTGAGCATGAGTGTAAATTAAAAAGCCTTCGTCTTCTCAAGGCAATGCAGTGATTATCATTACTCAGTTCACTTGGCGCGTTGATGAATCATGATGACGTAATTCACCTCATAAGACGACTCACCCACAGCATAACATCCAAACATCACATTCCAGCCTATTCTTGCTTTCTACACACCAGTCACTGGAAAACATCTCAGCAGTTAGTGTCATCAATTCAAAAGAGCGAATCAGAGTGTAGTAAACACTGTTCACTAACCACTTTGCAGAAAATATGAATGGCCAGCAGATTCAACACTCCATTCAAAGCCACTCAGATTCTCTCAACACAAGTCACGTCAACGGTGATACAGCGTTTCATTCTCCCATCTCATCCTCATGAGTATGTATGTGTGTCAGCATCTGTCACTAAGTGACTTCTCTGAATATCGAACAATGCATAATGAATTCATTTTGGCTAAGGTCATGCTCCAACATCTTCATGGTGGAAGCCTACACGAAATTCATCAGTCGGAAGCTGAAACTTCAGAGAACATCAGTGTGATGTGAAACCAAGAGAATATTCACACGCTACTTCTCATCGATGTACACGATTGCAATTTTCACACCGAAAATATTGGGACACGAAAACAAAGTGTTGACTGTTGTTAATATAATTGAACATTTATTGTCGAAATTTACATTAAAGTAAAATTTGTGAATAATCAGAATGAAAAGCATTCACAGAATGGGATATGTGACGCCTTGAGCAAATCAATTGTCCAGTTTCTCCACATTCCTCCTCTTCTTCTCAGATCATGACACCTGTGAGTGTCGAAATGGAAAATACGAGAAAACGAAAGTGAAGAGAATTCACGTCTACTAAAATTTTTAAACACAGACTGTACATATCTTCACATTTTTCATTCAAATGTGACTGAAATGTCTGCAATTTTTTGAAACGTGTGGAAATGTGAAATATCATATTCCATATGATTACTCTGGTGGAGACTTGGCTATTTCAGTGAAGGATGAATGAGAAATCATTCACGACAAAGTCACTCATCACATGATATCATTGCACAGCACAGCATAGCACAGAAAAGCATAACATAGCACAGCAGAGCATAACCACTTACATAGCGGCATTCAGGACACGCTGATGCAGGTGGTGGAAGAACTTTTTTAAGCTCCTGAAAAATGAGAAACACTCTATGAATACAAATCATTCATCACATCAACATTGACGCCATTCTCAATTTACATTTCACAGCCGAATAAACACTCTCTCCAACATTCTACAAATGACACCTGAAATTCTCTATATTTCTTAGGCGAAGCAAAAACAAGCCTGTATTTTCTATATTCGAGTTTGACACATCAATCCATACACAACTTATAAGATACATCAACGAAATCTCTTCCGCTCCTCACTCCCTTTCTTCCTTCCTTCGTCAATCACTTCCTCCTCATATGAGCGAATGAAATCGTGAATCCATGTCGTCATGAGCGTGAGCATACCACTCACTTTGTAAAATTCAAACACACACTCAGCAGTATTTCACGTCAAGTCAAAGAAGTACACAAATCATGACAAATATCACATATCACTGTTGTTTGTTATCACTCGACTAGCTGAATTTCCACTCAATCAAATCTGTTCGATTTCCTCTATTCTCTTTGTTTCACCGATTTGATTATTGTACGTCCCTGTGTCTCTAAATGCATTCAGGCTCAATTTCAATCTGCTTCCAGATGAATGCCCCAGCTGACGATGAAGAAGACAATGACGATGATGATGTTGATAGTGGTGATAATAGTATCAGTGGGTTTAACTCAAATTAGTTGTGATTGTACATGTGGATGGACAGACCAGTTTAATGAATCATAAAACTCACCGAAAGGGGTACACTTGACAACTGAATTGAATAGTAAACAATTGAAGGCAATGAAGACAAGTTAAGAAATTGTGGAAACAGAATATTCACTGTCAAATGCGAGCTGAATTCAGCCGAACTGATGTCCTAATTGGCCAATAGCGAGTAACAATGACTCTATGTTTTTGTACAACCTCCGTCCGACTATCCATCACTCAACATCTTCACTGTTATTCATATTTCGGCGCGACAGAGATTAACTGAGAAAGCGTTGTTCACTGCACAAACGAGTGATGTGAACAAGGTGATGTGAAGGCGGCGTCAGTTGTCACAAACACACACTTGTCATTGGCCACAACCACTTCACAGAACACAGTTGGACAATTTCAGTCAGTAGATCATCTCCCAAACATCCGGCCATCATTCTCACTCATACAATCAGTTGAACACTCATGAACCGTAGTAGATCGACAATGGAAATAATTTGAAGTGAAATGATTTTCACCACCATGAATCCAATTCGTCGAGAGATAGATAATCACCACAAACTTGGAGATTTTCAATGATTTCCAATGATACAGAGTTCACGTCTTCTCTGATTCACAGACATCCTACATTCACTGAATGGTCACTGAATCCCAGTGACTGTTCTCAATGCAAACATCTTCGATTGTTCCAGATCATTTGCATCAGGTTCGCTGGTTATTCGCAGGAATCTGATGATATGGGATTCCAGCTGTACACACACAACAAGTAACACAGCTGACTGCACGTTAAATTCTAACTCTTACTCATGAGAATTACTTATCCGGAATCTCTTCAAAGTACAAAATCTGATAGGTGAGGCTGAATTCTCCAATTTCACATGAACGAACTCCGTCGGATTCTCCATCCACTGAATTTACATCCATCCATCTATGTGAATGCAATACACGTCAGTTTCCAGACAATGCAGATATCAGTGCAAATCACACCTCCGTTTTGACTCTCTCTTCACTGTGGTTAACTTGTTCGGCTTGTAGTTGAAACATTCAATGCTCATTCAAACAACACGCATTCAACAAACACGCAAGTGATACAAATAACTAGGCAGTTGAGTGAATCAGCACAAATGTCTGTTACTTACGCATTTACATTCCTTCTTCTTATCCCCCTCCTTATAATAGAAATATGTATATGTTGGTTTCCACTGTGGTCTCTAGAGGGGAGCAGAAAACAGCAGAAAATAAACAGAGATGATGTTTGCATTTGTGAGTCAAATTGTCTCCTCAACTCACCTGCCTCTATGCATAGTCTAGATGTCAGAATGCATTACAAGGTGACCATGTGTTTGTGTGTGTGTGCGTTTATTCATTGTTCAGAAATCATTTCGCATCACTAACATACACATCTGATATCATCATCAGCAAGCAAACCCTGGTGCCAGTGACAGTGGATGATCGAGTGTCAGGTGAGTGGAACACTCCATTTCCACTGGAATGCAGTTCGCGAGTGGTGCAATCCACTTGGAACGGATGAACAGATGCAATAAAACCACAGATTTTATTTTCATCAGTGATGAAGGCGAGACTGAGAGGGAGACACTCAGAGAGAAGGAGGGATTATTCCAGAGTGTATATTCTGGATTCTCTCAGATGTATAAGTCAGGGACATACAAGCACACTCACGTACATACACATGGATCGGTGGGCAGTCTAATCAATCTGATGGTGCGAGACACAACAACACGCTACATGGCTTATCCAAACAACCACTGAATGCGCATCTCGCATCACCTGTGCTACTACACACACAACAGCAACATCAACAACTGACTTACCGGCATGTCTGCGAAACCTGAAAGTATTCAAGGAAACAGTAACATATTTTTTGACAAATCATTCCGACATCTAGTCATCGTGATTCCACACTGCACATGTTTGAATCTCGATAAAGTGATGACAAACGGGACACACTCTTATGCATGAATGAAAGACATGGAGGGAGGTGAACCGTCATCGTCAAATACATCATTCTGAGAATCTCAGTCAATGAGATTCCACAAAAACAACTGTGGTAATACGAGTGCATTGCAACAGTTGCACAATATGAAATGTAAGTACAACCAAATGTTCAACACACACACACACATACAGAAAAGAGACTTATTAAACGTGTGACTCGACATCAGATTTTCAGGCGAATGATAATATATACCGTCAACTTACCTTGAATTCCACTTTTCGACAGAAGAATGAAACAGAGGAGTAATGACCAGAAAGACATTGTATGAAGCACTGTATGAAGCAGAGTAATGCACCAGTTTGACATGAAGCCAACCATCTCCTTTTATACACTCGTAATCTGTGTCATCACAGTTTGTGTCTGTGTCTGTGACTGTCAACACTGATTGTCTGTCGCAGAGTCGACCAGCCATAGTGTCAGTGTGCACCAATCAATTTTCTTTCTGAAGTGTTGTGTTGTAACCAATGCAATGTGAGAGAATTATAAATGCGTTCAATACCGAACACTCTTTTTCACTCACTCACTTTCTGATTGGTGGCGATTCATTCTTCAGAAAATCAGCCAAATACACGAATGTGGACACACATCAACTCTTCCTCACTATCAAACTACCTTACCTTGTTTCAATTCATAGAACCATGTGTCCACTGACTCACTCAGAAATCAGTCGATAGTTACTTGTCACCATTCGGATGGATGTCTGTTTATTGGTGCTCGAGCAGCTATTTGATCAGTCGATTTGTTAGAGGGAAACGCGTGATTATTTGAGACATTTGAATGCACAATAGCATTATGGGTAAATTTTGTTTTGATAAAGTCTCATGGTGTTATGCAGTAATGTTTACTGATGACGTTTCGAGCACAAAACAAAATTTAACCTATAATGGAATTACACTCTACTACAGTGCACCAGTTTTATTCTTATATCAATGGATAGACAATAATCAGCGAGAAATGACAACTTGGAGAGATCAGTGTACGAGCGTGTCCTTCGCACAGGGCATCCGTTGAACATCTCGAAGTCCTCTAGGAACCATAAGGAGCGATCACGTCTGCGATGCAGTGAGATTCATGCCTGTCTGAATATCGATCGTGAACTGGTTCGCAATTCGAATTTTAGAGGGACAGCAGTTTATGAGTGGCAGCGTATAGCATTATTAACTCCTTTCACTCAAGTAACACAGTCCACGTACGAATCACTAATCATTTCTTCACTGACACAGTACACTAGCATGAATATTCTTAATTTCATGAATTCATACACTTTAACTATTCAGAACACACACGACTATTTCAATCATCAGGCGAAATGGCATGATTATCCTTCTCCAAAACTTACACACCGACTAATGTCATTCGATGATAATTTGAAGAAGTCTCACATATCACGAAGTAAGTAGTGAGTTCAAATACCTGGCGAATTCATTTGACTTGACGCATTCAGTTATGCCATTCTTTAACAGGTTGATTAATATGCGCTTGCTTTCATGATCCCATATCTCGAATCGCCATACACCAGTATGGAAACCAGAAAAGTCAGCGGATGTGACACGCGGAATATCTGATTATTGTCGTCTCACATTCCGCAGACATTCACTGAGCGTCGAACTGAAAATATCGTCTCCGAAGCATGAGATTGTGACTATCTAAGTAGAAAAACTCAAACGAACACATATATAACTCATAATTTTGACAAGCTTCCCACTGAACCGACTAGCATAGGTGCACCATCTTGCACACCAATAACGATATTCCTGTGGAGAATGCACTCAAGTCAGATGCAGTGACACTCAGAATCTACGCTGATTCACACTAGCGATTATTTTCATCCATCTTCTCGATCTATATATTGAGAAGTCTTCCCCTGCAACATCTACAACATCGATTATTGCACTTTTGCCGGTCTGTACGTCCATCAGTTATCAGGGAGAATGCCCACCCCAACTATCATGGCACACAAGATGTTCATCAAACCACATGAATACTTACTGAGAATCTATTTTCAAAGACTAACAACTGATTTCCACTCAGATAATCGACACTGGGTAAATCAACTCCCAGTGAGTCCAGCTAAATTGCATGAAATCACTTCCACGCATTCTTGTTCTCATTATGTTCTATGTATCGATAACATAAATGTATTTGTTCTGAAAGCAGTTCATCTTGTGGTGAGAGATGGTTGCTAGCCAAATTAGTTGACAGTAATTGAGGTCAATGTTAGTCATGTGAAGACAAGGTCAAGATGGACAGGCGGATACAGTTAACATATAAATGAACTGACACAGACACAAGAGATGCAAGGTTAACTTTGTGTGACAAACAACAAATCAACAGACTGTATTTTCTACTAAAATTAACCTACAATAATGTACATCAAAATCTATAAATATGTGTTGATTTTCCGTAATAAACGTTCTGTTATCTGGCCCTTGTTTTCTGTTGCTACAAACTCCCACTCGTTATAACTTGAGTTGCTTTCAATAGTATATTGAGTTGCACTGAAAACGAATGTTAACTTTTAAGATCTGGGTAGCGTTTCAAATTAGCTAACTATTGTTAAGTGATGAGAAGCAGCACCATAAATTGAAGTTGATATTTCACAGGTATTGTTGGACTATTTCTTCAATCGAATTAAAAACAACAATTTCTCTTTCAAATTTAGAACCAACTCGAAATGTTATCCAAACAATCAAACAGAAACTATCAGGATTGTAGTACCTCTCCTGTATTATTAAGAAAACTGGAATTTAGACAGCCAGTCAATCAGACAGTGAGCATACGCGTGTATTGTCGTTGTTAAACATACAATATACTTGATTGTTTCATATTCCTCAGGCATACAGGTAATTTCTTCGCACATATGTGAGGATATCCAACAGAGTCAGAATAATGGCCAATTTATTCAACATGATATTACGTTAGAGGTACTCAATGTATTCTTGAAGTTGAAACTAGGTCTCTTTCCGAATCGAGACCAGTATTTAACATGAGTATATCTGAACTACTAGGATCATGTGACCAGTATTGTTTGGTATCAATGCAGAATATAGTGTCAATTTATTCATTCTCCTAACTTTCATAAACTGCACAATATATTCAATTGATCACGGCTGTACACCCGTGCCACTGATCGATGGTTATATTGAAATTGACGAACTCCTAAATCTTGCATAGGCGGTGGTAAGCATGGTAGGTATGGATACCGGAACGTCACGGTGTCACACCCTTCCGATATGAAATTAACACCACTGCTAACGAGGATTCACAACTCAGTCTTGAAGCGAAATATTCCACTGGGTATGTAGGACAGTGAAACAAGAGATAATGAAACCGTGAAATGCAGTCAATGTATAGTGGAAATCTAATTTTTCTTATTTCTGAGGTAAATCGCTTGACACAACTTTTAACCCAGTATTCATACTACAAAACGTAATGCTAATTAGGGCTTTTTTTTAATGAGAAATACTATTCGATCGACACTTCGCATGTCAATCCGAGGTTAACAAAGATGTGAATATTTTGAATGTTCTGTGAACTACCTGCTCCAGAACTGTTTCTGGCATATTGATCACAAGATTCACGCAAGTAAATGACTGAAAGAATTTTGCCACAATACATTCCGTTTACCAAAATCAGCAATTACAAATTTATACAGAAATCCATGTTGGTCAATACAAGTGATTATTGTCACACACCCAACCGAATGATGAATTGATAAGGCGTCATCTGCAACATCAACAACATCTATCAGTGAACTCACAATGATTTAAACGTTCATCAGTAATCAAGGAGAATTACACATGAAGTCTGCACAGCTACCATCGCATTATACTGCAAAGTGTTCAACAAATAGTACAGCTGATCGAATCGCTGGCTCGTGAGCATCACAGATTGTAACACAAATGCTTGATTGAAAGTACTGACACGCGATCCAGCTCGTAAATAATACAAATGGGTTTCAGCCATTCCTTGACTTCATTTCACTGTATCACCATTATCACTTGTTTTACTTTCATGCTTTCCCAATGCAATATTGGATGGACTTCAGGACTGAGTTGTAGTATACTTGAAGTTTTGTCGTAACTGCCTACCTGTTTGAACATAGATATAATAGGGGATACCAGGCTGGCTTGTTTTGCCCCTATCTTCCCTTCAGAGACTCGGGCGAATTTTTTGATATGGATCACTCGAAACGTGGCATCATCATATAGCTGTCGAGGTTAGCTGAGATAAAATTTCAAAATATATTTATGTGTGGTGTGTCTGAGTAGAGTAATATTAGGATTTCTGTTTTTGCTTCACTCTTCTGCCATAATTGTATCTCACAGAGAATAACGTGGTATGGTGAAAGCCTAATTAGTATGAAAATATGCACAAAATTCAACTAACGACAACAACAGCCACAATGAAGTTAAAACTTTTACTATTTTGTGCGTTTTAGCACTGAATTAGGCAGCTTGTTTAACTCACACACACACACGCACACAGATAGAAAGAGATGTGAGATCAATGTTTTTATTATGAAAACACTTCCTTCTTTCTCTAAACTTCACATCATTATACTCTATACGCCTACTTTATGTGCTGTGCTGTGATTTTGTGACAGACAAATAAACTGAGGTCAAGTAATTATAATGTATGAAAACAGAGCTGTTTACTTAGTGATGTATGATTTCATCATATATAGAAAATTATCCTTCTTCTGTGTTCTGAGTGAAACACAGAGCCTGACGCCTTATGCTTTGAAGCTTTGCTAACAGTGGTGCTGTTCTCTTACTGAGTAGCATTGCTAGACTCACAGCGAAACTTGCCGTTAGGCGGGCGAGGTTAAGGTAAGCGTCAGTTGAAAATTGACTCGAGTGAATGGTGCGTAGCTGACGGGTATTCATCTCCTGAAACACTGAAGCATTTAGAATTCATATCCCTAGAATTCTGAAATCTCATCTACAGTCTGATAACACTCTCATAGTTTACACGTATATTAGGTTCATTTATAGCACACAGCATATGTTGACGTTCTCCTGATGACCAATGGCTTTGTTGAGGTTTTCAACATTTTTAGTAGCTTTCGTCGACTCCTTACTGAATATATACTGTATAATTACTAATAATACTACTTATTCCTCGAGGGTTCTAAGTGAAAGACAAGGCTTTAGGTGAATACAGCCATCAAACTGACATCTTTGCAATTACACTCAACTGCTCTCCTCTTTCACATGATCTCCTCTATGTCACCATTGGGCTAATTCCCAACACATCGATTTCTATTTTGGTTCTACTCAATGGCAGTGAATTGTCTCTTTTTGAGTATTTATGCTACAACAGGTTGCTATCTGGTTGAATACATGTCAGAATTCTTAGTTGCTTATCCTTACTGACTATCTGATCTTTCAAATCTCATCAAATTCTCATGAATTCAATTATGGTTAAAATTTATTTTGGTAATTCCCCAGTGTTATACAGTAATGTACTGATGACCACGTTTCGAGCACAATTAATTGCTTATAGTCATATCAAGGTACTCACTGACACAACTTTCTTACTTCGTTCATATAATTCCATTATTCTCCATCACTTGATTTGATTGGTAGTGGTATTTTCCATATTTCCGGTATGAGTGATGAGTCATTAGTACTGCACATGTTTGGTGTAGACTCGATGAACATGCATTCAGTAATCAATCTCTCTATTACTCACTTAGCTATGTGTGTTAATGCATGCAGTGAAACGCAGTGCTGTGTTTTTCTAAATTTCGCATCTTCGTGGGATCAGCCATTCTAACATTAGTTAAATTCGTATATTCTGACAATCCAACTACCCTCGATCTACCAGTTTGGCATATGCAGTTTACCTAACTCATAGTCATCACAAGGCATTGTGTAAATTATAAATTATTTTGCCTAATTGGGTCAACTTACAGGGTCCTTGAACATACAGAGCTTGCCTCTGAGTGAGTGAGTTTGAATGCCACTCGAATCTCTGCTTTATTCAGAATCCTTCGTAGGATCTCAAATGTCCCGCCTTGTATGGTATAACAGTGTATGACTTAAATTGTCTCTTGTTTATGTTATCGTTACTAGTTTCACAATTACTTTTCTTTTTCTTTTGATCTTAATTGATCTTCTTGACGAATTTTATAGGACACTTATTTGATACCAAAGCTTCTTCTATCTGTTTTATTTCATCATGTTGGTCTTTTCTTGTAATACTAAGTGCTACTGTGGTGAGTGCTACTTATAATCCGATATAAGTAGTATATCAGGAACGAAGTAACGACATGTTTGTCACACCGAAAAGAGCAATCAAAGTGGAGAACTATAAAAAGAATGTTGCCATGTGATGCTGAATCCAAGAAGCTATCGAATGAGACGATATTCGATCAATTCGTCAAGGATTTGGTGAAGATGTGCAAATGGCCGGTTTAGAATATGGTATTCCAAGTTTAGCTATGTACCATACGTTTCACCAAATAAACATTCCTTTCAGTCTCCTCAGTCTTGTCTTCTTTACATTTGGTGTCGCTGCCTCTGCCGGAGATGAAGGTGCCGTGGCCGCAGGTGTTCGAGGATGGAGATGTGCGGACGTTCCTCAGGGACTTCGAAGCTGTCGCGGAGCTGGTTGGAGTGCAGGAGCAGAAGGCGAAGCTGGTTGTCTTGGGAACGCTGCTGAGGGGCCGCGCGAAGGCTGCGTACAACAACGCTCGGGAGTTGGAAGGTGAGGCGGCGTGGGACACGGTCGTCGAGAGGCTCGTGTGCGAGTTCGACAGCCCTGCGGACAGACAAGAGGCGCTGCAGAAGTTCCGGACGCTGAGACTTGGCCAGGATGGGGATCCGTTGGTTCTCGCAGTAACGCTGACGAATCAACTGCGACGCGTGTTACCCAACCTAGACGAAGATTCACGGGAGCAGTTGCTTGCATCTCAGTTCCTCGAATGCGTCCCGACAGATATCGCTCATCAGTTGCAGCTAGTTAACGCAGCTCAGCCAATGGATGTCTATGAAATGTCAAAGGTGACAAGGCAGATAATGACCTCGCATGTTGCTCCAGTGATGTCGGAGGGCCAAGATTCCAAGAAGATTGAAGACCAGATTGAAGAGTTGAAACAACAGGTGGCAGCTATGCAGATAAAGAAAAAACAAACAACAGATGCTTTGCTTGCGGAGGAACCGGTCACTGGCAGAGAAACTGCCCGAAAAGAAGGCAGAAAAACCTTAAACGATACAGTCTTCCTTCTTTTTCTCGCTCGCGTTTAGAGGTGGTCGGGTTAGTCGAAAGAGGTTCAGTGTACGGGAGATTACGAGTGAACGAAAAAGGAATAGTTTGTTTGATCGACACAGGGGCGGCAGTTTCGTTGATAGGTAGAGAACAGTGTAAGGAAATAAGGCCGTGCACATTAGCAGTTCAGACGGTAGGAGGACATCCGTTGCACATTCTTGGAGATTCAGACTGCTTTGTGGAGATTGGAGCTAGAAAAATACGATATCCGTTTATTGTAACTTCTGATATAAGACGAACGATTTTGGGAGCAGACTTTCTCAGAGAAGTAGGAGCTGTAATCAATATGAAGAATAGAAAAGTGGTCACAAAACACGGACAATTTGCGATACATGAGAATAGTGAAGTCGCTGAGGTGGAAACCACAACCATTGTTCCGCAAGATGCACCACGTCTAACCACGTTGATGAGTAAATATGCCGGTTTATTCACTAGTGATGGAGACCCGTACGGTTATTGTGATAAGGTAAAGCATAACATCCCACTGAAGGATACGGGGAAGACAGTCTTCTCATCGCGACGAGTTCCTGTTCACCTTGAAGAAGAAGTTAACCGACAAGTCAGAGAAATGTTAAACGACGGAATAATCGAAGAAGCCGACAGCCCGTTCAGTTCGCCAATCCTTTTGATAAAGAAAGCCAACGGGAAACATAGATTTTGTGTCGATTTCAGACAGCTGAATAGCCTCACCGAAGTAAAACAGTGTGCAATGCCTACCGTAACAGAAACCCTTGATCGCCTTCATAAAGCCAAGTTATTCACCGTGTTCGACCTACGATCGGGTTACTGGCAGATCCCAATAGCAGAAAGTGATCGAAGTGAAACAGCTTTCACAGTTGGGCAGAAACAATACCAGTTTAAACGAATGCTATTTGGATTGGTAGGAGCCCCATTTACATTCAGAAGATTAATGACCTTATTACTGAAGGATCCGAAGAACGTAGAAGTATATGGAGATGACTTGGTGGTGTATAGTGAGACGGAAAGCGACCATATAGACCACATCGAAGCTATCTTAAAGAGAATTGATGACTCTGGACTGCGGATTAATAAGAAGAAGTCCCAAATAGCTAAAAGCACGGTTGTCCTCCTTGGTAACAAAGTGGGAAATGGTGAAATATGGCCATTGCCGGAGAAAATCCTGACGGTCAAAACCAGCGAAGTGCCAAATTCAAAGCGAAAGCTAAGAAAGATTTTGTGGAAAGCGGCACTCTACAGCTGATTTGTCGAAAATTTCAATGAGATAGCAAAACCACTATATACGTTGCTGAGTGACGCGAAATTCATGTGGACGGAAGAGGCACAGCAAAGGTTTGAGCGAATTAAAGAGCTGTTAGATGGTCAACAGATGACGTCGAAACTGCCAGCGCCGGGGAAGCAGTTCACAGTTTCGACAGACGCCAGTGATTATGGTATAGGTGCTGTTTTAAGACAAACGGATGGGGTTGTTGAATACGCTAGCCGTGTGTTGGCACTTGCAGAACAGAAGTATTCTACGGTGGAAAAGGAGTGTTCAGCCATTGTATGGGCATTAGAAAAATGGAGACCACATCTGATCGGCCGCCGATTCCACATTGAGACCAACCACAAAACTCTTCAGTGGTTGAAAACAGCACAGGATCTACGAGGGAAGTTATCACGATGGATGTTACGCCTACAAGAGTATGACTTCACGATTGGACATATTCCAGGAAAAGAAAATGTAATAGCTGACTATTTGTCGAGATCAGATAATGAGACTGAACTACCAGAGGTAGCGTATGCAGTAAACGCTTTGGAGCAAGATCCCTTACAACTTGTTCGCCATCAGAAGTCGGATTCTACTCTTAAGACAGTCATTCAGATAATACGTGAAGGGAAAGAAATTGAAATGGCAGCAGAGAATAGAGAGTTAAAGATGCTACTGCAGCAAAAACATAGACTCAAACTGAACGCTGCCGGCGTCGTAACTTGGCAAGACAGCGATGGTAGCTGGGTTACAGTGATACCAAAAAGCCTTCGTCGTGGGGTCATTCAAGAATGCCACCAACTAGCCCATACAGGAGTTGCACGAACATACGACCTAGTGAGCCAAAGTGCGTACTGGCCAAACATGAGAGGCGATATTGCAAACTACGTACTCGCTCGCCCACAGTGCCAATTGATGAACGGTGATCGGTGCATTCGACCACAGCTACAAAGGATACTCGTAACGGCGGTTGGTGACTTATGGTCCGTGGACATAATGGGTCCTTTCCTTCAAACAGTCAGTGGAAATCAATACATGTTACTGATGACGGAACACGCCACGCGGTGGGTAAATGCTGTAGCGATTCCAGATCAGCGCGCCAAGACCGTAACCGAGGCGGTCATTCAACATATTGTGGCGGATCATGGTGTACCAAAAATGATATTGACAGATAAAGGCCCCTGTTTTGAAAGTGAGGAGTTCAAGACTCGTCTGGAGGCACTGGGTATTAAGAGAATTAGGGCGACTGTCTATCATCCGCAGACAGACGTGCCACAGTACAACATTCCTTTCAGCCTCCTCAGTCTGATCTTCTTTACGGAATCACTGGCTGATGCGAGCACTACTAACTTTTCCACCTTACGCGACAAAACACTTGATTCAGCGCTCACTCATTCTGCTGGAAAAAATGAAGCTCGCGAATGTGCCTGAGTAATGAATTCTGACCGTCAAATTATCCGAGTGTTCTCTGAAATATATGTTCAATTGTATACAAGTATTCCTTCATGCCTTATCAAGAATACGCTACATGTGTACAGCTTACGGGATAATATAGAAAACCCTAGATGCATGATGGTTGACGCAAACTGGAAATTATTACCTGTGCATTCATCGGATGATGCAATCACTAATTAAACGAATAATCTTGAGATGCTCACTAGCGACTTTCCCTATTTAGGTAGGTAGTTACCTGGGGTTCTGGTGAGAAGTCGTGGCCAGTAGGGTGCAGCAGGTCGGATGTGAGGACAAATACTCGCCGAAGACATTGGCTAGCGGTTGCGCTATGTCGTGAATTGGCACAAGTTAGAATTCATGGGCCATTGGATCGGGTCCCAGTGGCTTAATTGTATACGAGCCAGCTTTGTAAACTAGAAGGTTCTGGGTTCGAGTCCCGGTAGGTGTGTACCGATGAAAGGTCCCAAACTAGGACGAAACATCTTTCCGGTGCTCTCAGGATTTTCAATGGTTCTCTAACTAATGTCAGCTCATGATGTAAATCATTTAACCAATCAAATCCTTACAGACAAACACTTGAAAATCTTGAATTATGTTTTGAAGTGTTTCGCCGGAAACACGCAATATTCAACATACTTGAATATTTCTCTTCGACTCATCTTTATAGTTACGTCGAGGAAAAGGACCGTTGTACAAGCCTGAAGGCAGATCTTCTTCAGGCAGAATCAAAATCCTGATTAAATCTGATATTCAAGGAATGTACATAACATATGTACATATATCACCAAAGAATATTGTCATGTTCAACTCCCGCTAAAATGTGAAGTTTTTCAGGGTCTTCTCCAGGCAGCATCTAAATATGTAGGTCCTAATGGTATTGCTGTTGGTTTCAAGCAAAGTAGTATAGTTATCTGTGTTGATGTGAATATTCCTAACAAATATTTCGTACGCTGTCCCAATGACACTTTTGTTCCGAATGTTACGAAGCATAATCTAAGATTCGTTCTACAGTTCTGATACTCTTGATAATCGCATTTGTCTGAAAGATTTTTTTGAATAACCATAAGAAAGCATTGAAAAAATCAGATGGTTTATTTTATATATTTTCGACATACTACTGATAGAACACGTGAGTTTCTTGCTTGGTTTTGACTATTTTTGCTTCGAAATATTACAGTATTGTAGATGATCCAGCGTTATAAAGGTGGACTTAGATGACTAACAACCACTTCACAGTTCAACATGTTGATTTTATGGCAGAAATAAGACTACGAACTTCAGATACGTTCGGCGTAAACTAGTGTTCACAGTCCACTTCGGAGAAAGAAGTAAGTCAAGACTTTAGAAATCGATGGAAAGGAAATCTTGATTCGACTCTCCTTCCCTCGTACATGAGGGATCAGTTGGTGTTTTTTGTTTCTGTATTTGAAAAATGTGATGCAATTCTTCTCCATTTTCAAGGATTCCACATTGAAAAAGTTATGTGTTGAGGAAATCGGAGGATGTTATGTCAGGTGTTATCTTCGTGGTATACGTGGAACACTCATGAACGTGTTATGCGGTTCGCATTAGTCAGAAGATAGCGACACATCTTTACGCTTATTATTATGATTGATACCATCACTTAATAAGCTTCTTTTTTCCAAACGGTGTTTGGTTTCAAACTATATATATATATATATATATTTATTCCTTCACGTTCCAAGTGGAACATAGGGCTTCAAGCTAGAGGCTTGAAGTTTCTGTAGCAGTGTTTATTTTTACAGGATGTGGTTGCTAGCCACATGCCCAACCTTCCCTCTTCACCAGCATTATTTCTGGCTTATCGAGGTAAAGGAGTGCGCCGGCCAGGGATCGAACCTCAGACCATGTGCATGATCGGCGAGCGTCCTAACCGCTATACCAACGACGCACTGGTTTCAAACTGGAACAGAGCAATCCATATCAATAACACGTTCCGCTCTATAGCACTAATGACTATACCTGTAGCTCTGAAATATACGCACAACGATTCATTCTCGAATACACAAACATTTATATGCAATGCTACATGAACAATAAGTTACAAGCTGCATCGACGTTAACGCAATTCATGTATTTCGACTGAAACAACGACAAATGAAAGGGTGTTGTAGTAAGTCTCAGGACATTAATTATGCTAAGAAGTTATTTAGTCAGACCACATATACTGCTGATTGAGTGAACTAAGTAGGCAATAATTACTTATTTCAATGAGTAACTAATATTTAGCTTTGTGCAAATTTACTTGCTTTCTTGATTACCATTCATGTTTTGAAACAGATCATGTAGTAGGATCATAGTCACTTGGTTTCAAGGCTAAACAGTGATGAAATCTCATCACTCTTACTGACTGAATTTCGAATCACTAACCGGTTTGTAAATTGCGAATTTCAATTTATTTAATACGTATACTTCCAAATAACAAACATCGAACAGTAATTGAAGAGTTGTTCAAAGTGAAAACCAGTCTGAGAATTTGAATGTGATTGAGTAAATCAAAATATCCCAATGGTTTTATTTTATTTCGGCATCTCACGACCACCTGATTTTGTCTTTGATATCTTTATTATCACAAATGGTAATTTACAAATAAACAGAACCTTCTAAATCTTCAACAACGCCTATCAGTAGGTCGAGTTGAGAAATCAAAGAGCAGTGTGAAGGTTTATTTTCCTTCCTCGTTGTAGAGCATAGAAGACGACCAGACGAAAGCCTACAAAACTAAAGTCGGAGTGTAATGCATAGCTGACAAAATATCACAGTTGTGTGTCAATGAGCAGAAAACGGTAAGTTGAATTGTCTCCAGCAGACAGAGTCTATCTTAGAAGCTTTGATGACTCACTGCATAAATATTTGGAAACTTTGAAAATATTCGTATCAAAAAGTGATATGAAGCCTTTGTCAGAAAAAAAAATAAAAGAAGTGGTTTAACACTGCTCAAACCGTGAATGTGTCGAAGAAACAACTTATTGCCTTCTGGAGAGTATTATTATTTCGATCGCTCAACATCAACAGAGACTACTTTCAAACTCATTTATGAAATGAGATCTAGTCATTCGAAACGACTTCGTCTAGATCCCTGTTATACACCTGAAATCTTATCAGTCATCAAAGAGAAACCAGAACTGCATGTTCAGTGCAGAAACGCTTCCCACAACCCGTTTCACTACCATGACTTCATTAGGTTTTTTATCCTGCCTATTTTACTTACTCCATATCCTATATAACCGTAAAACAAGCTACATGTAGTCCAATTCACGTGCACGCAACACGTTTTCAATCTTTTCTCTCCAACGTTATCAGCAAACTCCATATCTTAATTCATCATACAAAGAATAAGCTGTCAACCGTTCTGAATCCGTTAGTCTGTTGATAATTCACGCAGCACTGTTATAGCTCATCCAATGTGATTAACTGTATTAGTTACCTTCAATGTCTCCTGCTATCAAATTCTAATGCTGACAAACACACATTACATAAATCCATCACTTCCACGTGCAGTTACGAACGCAAGAGATCTGTTTGCTGAGTCAAGTGTTCATTATCGGATGACAGCTTCACACTCGAACTACGTGCTATACTCCATCAGTCGAGTGCATCTTCTAAATGCAATTGTCTTCCTTGTATGGACTGAAATATTTTGAACATTTCAGTTTCATCAGCATAAGAATAATCCTCAAGTATATCATGACTTAGTCAGAGATTCAATTGTTCACAGAATCAATCGTCACCTCGAAGAGACAACTGTGTGATTAGCGAGAAATTGCTTGGCGGTAAAGGTCGTGCTGCTCTGCTTGAAATGATGTAATTTTATGTGTGAGAACAGGCTTGTGGAGGCACCATTCAATCACCGAGTATTGAGGCTTTCAAACGAGTGATCTTCTGTCAGTTTGAGGTGACTTTGAAGCATTATTTGTTCATTAATAGTAATTACTTGTGTTCCAATCAGAATTTGTGGTTTCAACAGCACACCTCTCTTATAATAACTGAGGCACAGTCGCGTTTTCAAGGTAGGTAACTATAAATTGTATATATGTATGTGTAAGTGTGAAAGCAAACTATTATGTTGAAGAAAGACATTGTAAATGCACTCATCCACATTCATATTCCCTCGTTTTGCTTTCATTTGTTTCACACTGGGTGAAGTGATTGAGACATCGCTTGAACTAATTTCATTTCTATTTTGAAAAACAAGGCGCACAATCTGAAGCAGCTCTACAAGTGAGATTTTCGGTGGTATGTGGTAAGGAATTGAAGTGAGTAGAAACACTTTCAAAAAGATCATTGATATCAAAGACAAAATCAGGTGGTCGTGAGATGCCGAAATAAAATAAAACCATTGGGATATTTTGATTTACTCAATCACATTCAAATTCTCAGACTGGTTTTCACTTTGAACAACTCTTCAATTACTGTTCGATGTTTGTTATTTGGAAGTATACGTATTAAATAAATTGAAATTCGCAATTTACAAACCGGTTAGTGATTCGAAATTCAGTCAGTAAGACTGATGAGATTTCATCACTGTTTAGCCTTGAAACCAAGTGACTATGATCCTACTACATGATCTGTTTCAAAACATGAATGGTAATCAAGAAAGCAAGTAAATTTGCACAAAGCTAAATATTAGTTACTCATTGAAATAAGTAATTATTGCCTACTTAGTTCACTCAATCAGCAGTATATGTGGTCTGACTAAATAACTTCTTAGCATAATTAATGTCCTGAGACTTACTACAACACCCTTTCATTTGTCGTTGTTTCAGTCGAAATACATGAATTGCGTTAACGTCGATGCAGCTTGTAACTTATTGTTCATGTAGCATTGCATATAAATGTTTGTGTATTCGAGAATGAATCGTTGTGCGTATATTTCAGAGCTACAGGTATAGTCATTAGTGCTATAGAGCGGAACGTGTTATTGATATGGATTGCTCTGTTCCAGTTTGAAACCAGTGCGTCGTTGGTATAGCGGTTAGGACGCTCGCCGATCATGCACATGGTCTGAGGTTCGATCCCTGGCCGGCGCACTCCTTTACCTCGATAAGCCAGAAATAATGCTGGTGAAGAGGGAAGGTTGGGAATGTGGCTAGCAACCACATCCTGTAAAAATAAACACTGCTACAGAAACTTCAAGCCTCTAGCTTGAAGCCCTATGTTCCACTTGGAACGTGAAGGAATAAATATATATATATATATATATATATAGTTTGAAACCAAACACCGTTTGGAAAAAAGAAGCTTATTAAGTGATGGTATCAATCATAATAATAAGCGTAAAGATGTGTCGCTATCTTCTGACTAATGCGAACCGCATAACACGTTCATGAGTGTTCCACGTATACCACGAAGATAACACCTGACATAACATCCTCCGATTTCCTCAACACATAACTTTTTCAATGTGGAATCCTTGAAAATGGAGAAGAATTGCATCACATTTTTCAAATACAGAAACAAAAAACACCAACTGATCCCTCATGTACGAGGGAAGGAGAGTCGAATCAAGATTTCCTTTCCATCGATTTCTAAAGTCTTGACTTACTTCTTTCTCCGAAGTGGACTGTGAACACTAGTTTACGCCGAATGGCTGAACGTATCTGATAATCGCAGACTTATTTATGCCATAAAATCAACACGTTGAACTGTGAAGTTCGTGTTGGTAATTTAATTCCGCCTACATTTTTTCTGTACATTCCTTGAATATCAGATTTAATCAGGATTTTGATTCTGCCTGGGGAAGATATGCCTACAGGCTTGTACAACGGTCCTTTTCCTCGACGTAACTATAAAGATGAATATTGCGTGTTTCCGGTGTAACACTTCGAAGCAAAATTCAAGATTTTCAAGTGTTGGTTTGTAGGGATTTGATTGGTTAAATGATTTTCATCATGAGCTGACATTAGTAAGTGAACAATTGGTAAACCTGGGAGTACTGGATAGTTATTTTGTCCAATTCTGGGGCTCTTCAGCAGTACGCACCCAACGGGATTCGAACTTAGGACCTTCAGGTTTACAAGGCGAGCTCGTATACAAATAAGCCAATGGGACTCGATCCAATGGCCCATGAATTCTAACCCAGGTACTTCTGGTTTACAAAGCGGGCTCGTACACAAATAAAAATTTCGAGTTAAAACTGTACGCGCCTACGGAGTTTTACTTGTCTACGGTACTGGTACCGCTCGTCTTCACTTTGACCAATCATTTGAGTGAATTATAAACCACACGTGTTGTTCACATGCTGATATTTATGTTCATAAAACTCAGTCATCTGCATTGAGTAATGTTGAAACAGGCAGGTTTTGTACTACTGTAGGCGTTCACATTTTCCGTGAAATTGACATCAGCCGTCGACTGTGGTTTGAGCATATTGTCCGCAAATCCCTTAGTATTTTATGCAGAAATGATTTGTGCTACATGAAGCAGTCGCGCTAGTGATTATCGTATATATGACTGTCTGTTCCCACATTTTCTCAGTACCTCTATTCTGTAGTAAAATATTTCCTGTAGACTCTGTGTAGCCTAAATACTCTCTTATATGCTGCGTGAATTCTACACCTAACTTGGTGTCTACTGGCAAAGCAGATAACGTCCGATGAACTTCTGTAATGCTTTCATCTGTCCGCACAGCGAGTAATACAATTGTTCGAGGACCTCTGCGTTTCTGTAGCCGTTTCCAATTGTTGGACTCAGTCAAACTACTCGCTTCAAATCCAGCATTTCCTCTTCACCTGCGTTATGCTCGACCAGTCAGTCAGGTGAGTGTTTTATTATCAATAGTGAAATGTGAATCATCACTTTCAATGAAGAAAGGCTGTGTCACTTTCTCAATAAAGTATATCATATGAAAATGTTTGAAATTCTGCATGGAGATGACATATACCTGTTCGCGATTGCACTACACATACCAACGCGAGAATATCCATTGCCATCACAACAATCTCGTAAAGCTGTACATGATGTCATCGTTGATCATTTGATATATTCGACAAATAATTTTGAGATTGCACCGAATTGTGTCAGTCAAATCATTGACACAAATGAATGTATCAGTCTACAGTCTCCACACATTCGCTTCATTTATATTTCAACGTGGATAGCAAAACCGAAAGCTGCATTGATGAAGCATCCATCAGAATAACTTCTCAGTTCGTCTTCAGTGCATACAAGCTGTGACACTTAACTTATACAGCATATTGCTTTCCATTAGTAAGTATCAGTTTTGCGATGCATGCATGAAGGTGTATACATAAAAGAGAATATTGAGTACCCGGCTACGAGAATGTTACCAGAGGAAGCATTGTGTCTGCTCAGACTTGTACTCTAGCACGGTGTACTGTCGGTCGCCCATTTCTCGCATCGCGTTTAAATGCTGGCCAAGTATCACGCCCCAAGATAATCTCAACCGGAGTCATTGCTCCACGGTATGCTATCTATCTATGTATCTGGCAATCTATCCGTCGATCTACATATCTGCCTACGTAACTTCCCAGCTACTTGAATATCTAGCTATCAATCTATTTATCTATCCATCTAACTATGTCAATGTCTAAATGTATAGCATTCTATCAGTCAATCTACCTATCTATCTATTTATCAACCCATCTATCTATCTGTTTATATATGTGTATATATATATATCCCTCTCTCTACGTAACTGTCTATGTACCTATCTAGAAATCTATCTGCCTACCTATCTATCTATCCAACTATATATCTGTCTGTCTATCTACATATCTATCTATCTATCTAACTATCTATCTATCCATTCATTTTTCTATCTATCTATCTATCTGTGTATCAATCTAACGATCAATCTATCTGTCTATCTATCTACCTATCTGTCTATCTATCTGAACGAATATCTCACTAAATACTCACCAATCTAACTGTCTATGTATCCATCAGTCCATCTTTATATATGTTTACCTATCTATGTATCTTTTGACTTTCTATCTATCTAGCTATCTACCTATCTGTCTATCTATTCATCTAAGAACCTACCTATCAAGCTTTCAATCTGTCTATCTCTCTATATTTCTGTGTATCTATGTATCTTTCTATATGTCTATCTTTCTATCTGCCTAGCTATCTGTCTATTTAGCCCACCGCCAATTGTCTACCTATCTATGTAGCTCTCAGAGTGAATGAACATAGACTATGCACGGAACGTCCACCTAGAAATGAAGTGGAACTAAAAAGTCTCGAAAAAAGTTCGATTATGTCAATGCATGCGATAGATAGCGAACATAAGATTGATTTTGACAATGTCGAAATTCTTGGAAGAGGATTTCAATCACATAGAGAAAGGTTCACTTCTGTAGCCTTGCACAACTTAACCACATCGAATGCAGTAAATAGGAAAGAATGGATAGACTTATCACCTATATGGCAAACTCTTATGAAGCAAGACAGATGAAAAAACAATGAACACTCTATGAGCCTCCATGACCTTATAAAACATGCAGTTTCTTATTTATCATATATGAATGCATGTATTTTCTACACGACAAATAACATACACTTACACACTCATAAAAACAAATCTGTACAAATCAACTATAGACTGCAATTTGACATTAGTCATTACACATATATGTGATGACTGCTTACATATTTCTCTCGGTAAAAATGTCCATGGACAAATGACCTTCAAATAAACTGACTTCAATTTGTGTACAAATTCTTGACTATATATTTTGATGATTAATAAAAATCCGAATAAATCTGCTGAAGAAGCTGTGGCTTACACAGCGAAACGTTCAGAAAAATCTTGTTTTGATTTTCTCAACACGATGAGTTTAATTTAAATAATTTATAATGAATCAATCGGATTCAGCGCTCAAATTATTCCAGGAAGTTCGTAACACCTACGGCCTGGAAACCTATAATAATCTCTCTATCTGTCCATTTATCTATCTAAATATCTATCTATCTACATATCTGCCTATCTACTTTCTCTATCTATATCTATCTATCTATCTATCATACTATCTGTCTATCTAACTATCTAATAGTTTTTCTGTCTACTTACGTCCTCAGCTGACCATTCATTTCATTTCGACGACAATATTTGTGATGTCCACATTTCGTTTCTGATGCCCGCTTCATTGATCTTACTCTATCTTCCTATTCGTTTTTGGCTGAAATGGACGATGATAGCTGACTACTCACAGTACTCATGTAATTCTGTTGCGATCAGGTCTGTATACCGATCGAAATATCAACCGCTTAAAGCAATTTATGATGAGAAACTAGCGAATAGGTTTCCATCCAGCTTATTTTCACTTTCAGTAGCTATAGGATAAAACAAACAGTGACCAGGACGATAACTTTATTAACAAAAATAAGCGAATGTATATGGAGTTATAGAATTCTACAAATGAAAGCAGAGTAATTACATCAGAAGATTAAAGATTTCTCAAAATAAGTAAGAAGATAATTATCAGACATATTGAGATGGCCAGAACCAATTTGACAATGCCTAGAAGAAAGAAGGAGGAAACATAGAGAAACAATATTTATAAGTGAATTCTGTCAACGTTAGGCGAAAATCACCCGTGGTGAACATGTTCACCTCTCAAACTATCAGACCACCAATATACATCTTCAATAGTGATGGAATAAGGCGGAATAGACCCTTCATGTAGCAGGCGACGAGCTGGGCATTTTTTTCTAGTGACTGATGACAATACACAGTCAACCAGGTTGAATTTAGTGAACGAGTGGGTGTCGAACCCGGGATATATTTTCTAAATTTTCGAGTTCTCAGGCCCATGACCTACTCGATGCCTCTATTCACTGATCTCCTTGTGTTAACCACAGCTTGTCGGCATCTAGTCGAATAATAGTCGTTTTTAATTGTTTGTCCGTAAAGATACATTCATTATTTTGTAAGGAATTTAGCGCAGTGTTGAACAGTCATTCGAAATTATGAATAGTAATCGGTGTTTCTCCACAATGTTGTATATCGACGAACGATCACAACGAATGAGGAAGTATGCAATCAAACTAAGTTTAACAGGATACAGTCGATGTGGAAAATGAGGCCACTGGATTTCTGAAGAGAGAGAGCGAACGTTTTACCTGATGAGACTTGAGATCTCACTTATTTAGCAACTCTTCTTTGGTAGTTTCACCAGGTAACCTTTCCGCCAGTCAGTAGGCACCTTTCCCTCTTTCCAGATCTTTTGCAATAATGGAGTCAGCATATCTGCTGTCGTTTCTGGGTGCATCTGTTCCAGCTTTCAGAAGCTTGATTGCATTCAAGACTTCAGCTTTCGTTGGTGGATTAGTGCTAAATTGCAGTTGTGTACGTGCTGTTGTTAGTATTTGTTGACGGGTTGCAGGTGGTGGTCGGTTCAAGAGTCTTTTGAAGTCTTCCGCCTATTGTTTATTCCTTCATTCTTCCTTGGTAATTGGGTTCCCTTGGCTGTCTTCTGTAGGTTTCATTTGTGTTGATCTCTTCCCAGGTAGAGACTTGGTTATCTGATATAGTGTCCTCAGGTCCCTTTCGCCTGCTGCCTTCTCAGCTTCAGTAGCCAGGTTGTCGTAGAATTGACTTTTATCCTTCCTGGCACTCTTCTGCACTTCTTTGTTCAGTGCTGTGTGAGTTGAGCTCAGCGTCTCTTTCTCTTGTCCATCTTTGCATTGAATTATTTTCTTTTTCACCATTCTCCTCTCATCTATTAGCTTCCAAGTGTCCGTTGAAAGCCATTCCTTGTCTTGTTTCCTATATTCTCCCTAAAACCGTTCAACACGCTTCGTTGATGGCTACTCCATTGGTGTGCTCGTGATCGTCCTCTGGGTGACCGGAGTAGATTATTGTCTGTCCATTTGCTAGTTGGCTCCTTCCACATCCGTGCCATCTGCTCCCGCAGATTCCCAAAACTTCTATTCCATATCTCCTCAATTTTGCGGCTACCTGAGCAGCCTTTCCAGCTTCGTACATTGTGCGAACATTCCACGTCCCTATCTTTATTTTTGCTTTCATCGAAAGAAGGTACATCGGCTGAATGGCTTTTCGAAGGCTTTTGCCAGCCTGCGTCATTTCACTCTTGCGATTCCAGCGATAAATAAGGTTATTGTTTAAATTTTTAAAATTTTTAGTATATTCGTGCGTTGAAGTTTTCGTAGAAATTTGGTTAAGTTTTTAGAGAGGAGTTGCTAGCATGACGCCCCAACACTCCCTCATTATCCGGGCTTGGGACCGGCTAGAAAACTAGAGACATAGTTATTAAGTCGACAGCATACCACCACGAAATTGATCAAGAAAGATAACAAAAAACAAATTAGGAAAAAAAAAATAGTAAGATAAGCAACAAAAGAAATAGACATAAAATCGAAACCAAAGAAGACAAGTATCGGTACAAAGCAGAAAAAAAAATTCAATGAGGAGCAGATATGAAATGGTGACTGACATTTGTTTGGTGGGTCCGTCCGTCTGTTGGTCGATCGCAAACTACACATGCTCACGGAAACTGCAATTTATTCATTCATATCCTACCACATGACTAACAGACAGACAGACAGACAGACAGACAGAGGAACGACAGACAGACAGGGCGACCGACCAACCGACCGACCGACGGAGGCACGGACGCTAAGGCAGACAGACACAAGTTCGTACAGACAGACACATTGACTCACTGACAGGCAGCCAGCCTGACAGCCAGCCAGCAAGCCATCCACACTGACCCTCTTCAGTCTCATGGACAACAGAAATATGGAGGACAACTATGTAGAGACAATCACTCACCTGTCGAACTCGAAGCCTCTTCTCCAACCGCTTCACTGCTTACCACTTCTGAAAGGGAGAAACCAATCACCTCGTTAACGGTCATTTATGAATTTCATTTCGCTCAACCTCTTCCTCTCCTGCGCATCCGTCTCAATCTACAAACACTCACATATCCGTTCACAACCGTCACACTATACACAAAACGCCTCACAAGCCTGTCCTACTTGCTTGTCCTCACGTGAATTCCACTGTCTCCACCGTCCATCGGATTCAATGACACGATGATCGAAGGGCATACTGAATCAACGACTCGCTACTGTTTGGCATGGCTGCAATCCGGTGTCGACTGTGAGTTGTATGCTGGAATGATTCTATCTGAAGCTGCGTGTGTATGGGTGTGTGTGTTTGTGTTGATGACGAATTCTTTTGGGAAATAGTGCAGTGGACGCCTGGAGTGTGATCGATGTGTGTGTGTGTGTGGTTGTATATGTGAGTATGGGTGTTGGTGAGGATGTGCGTGTTGGTATGTCATCGAATGTGGATAGTCATATGCAGGTGTGTTATTTGTGGTGATATCGATTGACTGGATGATGTGTTTTCGTGGGTCGACTGAATGGAGATGTGACGCCGTGTGTTGAGAGGCGACTGTGTGTCATGAGGATGAGAAATGAAATGGTGACTGACATTTGTTTGGTGGGTCCGTCCGTCTGTTGGTCGATCGCAAACTACACATGCTCACGGAAACTGCAATTTATTCATTCATATCCTACCACATGACTAACAGACAGACAGACAGACAGACAGACAGAGGAACGACAGACAGACAGGGCGACCGACCAACCGACCGACCGACGGAGGCACGGACGCTAAGGCAGACAGACACAAGTTCGTACAGACAGACACATTGACTCACTGACAGGCAGCCAGCCTGACAGCCAGCCAGCAAGCCATCCACACTGACCCTCTTCAGTCTCATGGACAACAGAAATATGGAGGACAACTATGTAGAGACACTCACTCACCTGTCGAACTCGAAGCCTCTTCTCCAACCGCTTCACTGCTTACCACTTCTGAAAGGGAGAAACCAATCACCTCGTTAACGGTCATTTATGAATTTCATTTCGCTCAAACTCTTCCTCTCCTGCGTATCCGTCTCAATCTACAAACACTCACATATCCGTTCACAACCGTCACACTTTACTCAAAACGCCTCACAAGCCTGTCCTACTTGCTTGTCCTCACGTGAATTCCACTGTCTCCACCGTCCATCGGATTCAATGACACGATGATCGAAGGGCATACTGAATCAACGACTCGCTACTGTTTGGCATGGCTGCAATCCGGTGTCGACTGTGAGTTGTATGCTGGAATGATTCTATCTGAAGCTGCGTGTGTATGGGTGTGTGTGTTTGTGTTGATGACGAATTCTTTTGGGAAATAGTGCAGTGGACGCCTGGAGTGTGATCGATGTGTGTGTGTGTGTGGTTGTATATGTGAGTGTGGGTGTTGGTGAGGATGTGCGTGTTGGTATGTCATCGAATGTGGATAGTCATATGCAGGTGTGTTATTTGTGGTGATATCGATTGACTGGATGATGTGTTTTCGTGGGTCGACTGAATGGAGATGTGACGCCGTGTGTTGAGAGGCGACTGTGTGTCATGAGGATGAGAAATGAAATGGTGACTGACATTTGTTTGGTGGGTCCGTCCGTCTGTTGGTCGATCGCAAACTACACATGCTCACGGAAACTGCAATTTATTCATTCATATCCTACCACATGACTAACAGACAGACAGACAGACAGACAGACAGAGGAACGACAGACAGACAGGGCGACCGACCAACCGACCGACCGACGGAGGCACGGACGCTAAGGCAGACAGACACAAGTTCGTACAGACAGACACATTGACTCACTGACAGGCAGCCAGCCTGACAGCCAGCCAGCAAGCCATCCACACTGACCCTCTTCAGTCTCATGGACAACAGAAATATGGAGGACAACTATGTAGAGACACTCACTCACCTGTCGAACTCGAAGCCTCTTCTCCAACCGCTTCACTGCTTACCACTTCTGAAAGGGAGAAACCAATCACCTCGTTAACGGTCATTTATGAATTTCATTTCGCTCAAACTCTTCCTCTCCTGCGTATCCGTCTCAATCTACAAACACTCACATATCCGTTCACAACCGTCACACTATACACAAAACGCCTCACAAGCCTGTCCTACTTGCTTGTCCTCACGTGAATTCCACTGTCTCCACCGTCCATCGGATTCAATGACACGATGATCGAAGGGCATACTGAATCAACGACTCGCTACTGTTTGGCATGGCTGCAATCCGGTGTCGACTGTGAGTTGTATGCTGGAATGATTCTATCTGAAGCTGCGTGTGTATGGGTGTGTGTGTTTGTGTTGATGACGAATTCTTTTGGGAAATAGTGCAGTGGACGCCTGGAGTGTGATCGATGTGTGTGTGTGTGTGGTTGTATATGTGAGTGTGGGTGTTGGTGAGGATGTGCGTGTTGGTATGTCATCGAATGTGGATAGTCATATGCAGGTGTGTTATTTGTGGTGATATCGATTGACTGGATGATGTGTTTTCGTGGGTCGACTGAATGGAGATGTGACGCCGTGTGTTGAGAGGCGACTGTGTGTCATGAGGATGAGAAATGAAATGGTGACTGACATTTGTTTGGTGGGTCCGTCCGTCTGTTGGTCGATCGCAAACTACACATGCTCACGGAAACTGCAATTTATTCATTCATATCCTACCACATGACTAACAGACAGACAGACAGACAGACAGACAGAGGAACGACAGACAGACAGGGCGACCGACCAACCGACCGACCGACGGAGGCACGGACGCTAAGGCAGACAGACACAAGTTCGTACAGACAGACACATTGACTCACTGACAGGCAGCCAGCCTGACAGCCAGCCAGCAAGCCATCCACACTGACCCTCTTCAGTCTCATGGACAACAGAAATATGGAGGACAACTATGTAGAGACACTCACTCACCTGTCGAACTCGAAGCCTCTTCTCCAACCGCTTCACTGCTTACCACTTCTGAAAGGGAGAAACCAATCACCTCGTTAACGGTCATTTATGAATTTCATTTCGCTCAACCTCTTCCTCTCCTGCGTATCCGTCTCAATCTACAAACACTCACATATCCGTTCACAACCGTCACACTTTACTCAAAACGCCTCACAAGCCTGTCCTACTTGCTTGTCCTCACGTGAATTCCACTGTCTCCACCGTCCATCGGATTCAATGACACGATGATCGAAGGGCATACTGAATCAACGACTCGCTACTGTTTGGCATGGCTGCAATCCGGTGTCGACTGTGAGTTGTATGCTGGAATGATTCTATCTGAAGCTGCGTGTGTATGGGTGTGTGTGTTTGTGTTGATGACGAATTCTTTTGGGAAATAGTGCAGTGGACGCCTGGAGTGTGATCGATGTGTGTGTGTGTGTGGTTGTATATGTGAGTGTGGGTGTTGGTGAGGATGTGCGTGTTGGTATGTCATCGAATGTGGATAGTCATATGCAGGTGTGTTATTTGTGGTGATATCGATTGACTGGATGATGTGTTTTCGTGGGTCGACTGAATGGAGATGTGACGCCGTGTGTTGAGAGGCGACTGTGTGTCATGAGGATGAGAAATGAAATGGTGACTGACATTTGTTTGGTGGGTCCGTCCGTCTGTTGGTCGATCGCAAACTACACATGCTCACGGAAACTGCAATTTATTCATTCATATCCTACCACATGACTAACAGACAGACAGACAGACAGACAGACAGAGGAACGACAGACAGACAGGGCGACCGACCAACCGACCGACCGACGGAGGCACGGACGCTAAGGCAGACAGACACAAGTTCGTACAGACAGACACATTGACTCACTGACAGGCAGCCAGCCTGACAGCCAGCCAGCAAGCCATCCACACTGACCCTCTTCAGTCTCATGGACAACAGAAATATGGAGGACAACTATGTAGAGACACTCACTCACCTGTCGAACTCGAAGCCTCTTCTCCAACCGCTTCACTGCTTACCACTTCTGAAAGGGAGAAACCAATCACCTCGTTAACGGTCATTTATGAATTTCATTTCGCTCAACCTCTTCCTCTCCTGCGCATCCGTCTCAATCTACAAACACTCACATATCCGTTCACAACCGTCACACTTTACTCAAAACGCCTCACAAGCCTGTCCTACTTGCTTGTCCTCACGTGAATTCCACTGTCTCCACCGTCCATCGGATTCAATGACACGATGATCGAAGGGCATACTGAATCAACGACTCGCTACTGTTTGGCATGGCTGCAATCCGGTGTCGACTGTGAGTTGTATGCTGGAATGATTCTATCTGAAGCTGCGTGTGTATGGGTGTGTGTGTTTGTGTTGATGACGAATTCTTTTGGGAAATAGTGCAGTGGACGCCTGGAGTGTGATCGATGTGTGTGTGTGTGTGGTTGTATATGTGAGTGTGGGTGTTGGTGAGGATGTGCGTGTTGGTATGTCATCGAATGTGGATAGTCATATGCAGGTGTGTTATTTGTGGTGATATCGATTGACTGGATGATGTGTTTTCGTGGGTCGACTGAATGGAGATGTGACGCCGTGTGTTGAGAGGCGACTGTGTGTCATGAGGATGAGAAATGAAATGGTGACTGACATTTGTTTGGTGGGTCCGTCCGTCTGTTGGTCGATCGCAAACTACACATGCTCACGGAAACTGCAATTTATTCATTCATATCCTACCACATGACTAACAGACAGACAGACAGACAGACAGAGGAACGACAGACAGACAGGGCGACCGACCAACCGACCGACCGACGGAGGCACGGACGCTAAGGCAGACAGACACAAGTTCGCACAGACAGACACATTGACTCACTGACAGGCAGCCAGCCTGACAGCCAGCCAGCAAGCCATCCACACTGACCCTCTTCAGTCTCATGGACAACAGAAATATGGAGGACAACTATGTAGAGACAATCACTCACCTGTCGAACTCGAAGCCTCTTCTCCAACCGCTTCACTGCTTACCACTTCTGAAAGGGAGAAACCAATCACCTCGTTAACGGTCATTTATGAATTTCATTTCGCTCAACCTCTTCCTCTCCTGCGCATCCGTCTCAATCTACAAACACTCACATATCCGTTCACAACCGTCACACTATACACAAAACGCCTCACAAGCCTGTCCTACTTGCTTGTCCTCACGTGAATTCCACTGTCTCCACCGTCCATCGGATTCAATGACACGATGATCGAAGGGCATACTGAATCAACGACTCGCTACTGTTTGGCATGGCTGCAATCCGGTGTCGACTGTGAGTTGTATGCTGGAATGATTCTATCTGAAGCTGCGTGTGTATGGGTGTGTGTGTTTGTGTTGATGACGAATTCTTTTGGGAAATAGTGCAGTGGACGCCTGGAGTGTGATCGATGTGTGTGTGTGTGTGGTTGTATATGTGAGTGTGGGTGTTGGTGAGGATGTGCGTGTTGGTATGTCATCGAATGTGGATAGTCATATGCAGGTGTGTTATTTGTGGTGATATCGATTGACTGGATGATGTGTTTTCGTGGGTCGACTGAATGGAGATGTGACGCCGTGTGTTGAGAGGCGACTGTGTGTCATGAGGATGAGAAATGAAATGGTGACTGACATTTGTTTGGTGGGTCCGTCCGTCTGTTGGTCGATCGCAAACTACACATGCTCACGGAAACTGCAATTTATTCATTCATATCCTACCACATGACTAACAGACAGACAGACAGACAGACAGACAGAGGAACGACAGACAGACAGGGCGACCGACCAACCGACCGACCGACGGAGGCACGGACGCTAAGGCAGACAGACACAAGTTCGCACAGACAGACACATTGACTCACTGACAGGCAGCCAGCAAGCCATCCACACTGACCCTCTTCAGTCTCATGGACAACAGAAATATGGAGGACAACTATGTAGAGACAATCACTCACCTGTCGAACTCGAAGCCTCTTCTCCAACCGCTTCACTGCTTACCACTTCTGAAAGGGAGAAACCAATCACCTCGTTAACGGTCATTTATGAATTTCATTTCGCTCAACCTCTTCCTCTCCTGTGTATCCGTCTCAATCTACAAACACTCACATATCCGTTCACAACCGTAACACTATACTCAAAACGCCTCACAAGCCTGTCCTACTTGCTTGTCCTCACGTGAATTCCACTGTCTCCACCGTCCATCGGATTCAATGACACGATGATCGAAGGGCATACTGAATCAACGACTCGCTACTGTTTGGCATGGCTGCAATCCGGTGTCGACTGTGAGTTGTATGCTGGAATGATTCTATCTGAAGCTGCGTGTGTATGGGTGTGTGTGTTTGTGTTGATGACGAATTCTTTTGGGAAATAGTGCAGTGGACGCCTGGAGTGTGATCGATGTGTGTGTGTGTGTGGTTGTATATGTGAGTGTGGGTGTTGGTGAGGATGTGCGTGTTGGTATGTCATCGAATGTGGATAGTCATATGCAGGTGTGTTATTTGTGGTGATATCGATTGACTGGATGATGTGTTTTCGTGGGTCGACTGAATGGAGATGTGACGCCGTGTGTTGAGAGGCGACTGTGTGTCATGAGGATGAGAAATGAAATGGTGACTGACATTTGTTTGGTGGGTCCGTCCGTCTGTTGGTCGATCGCAAACTACACATGCTCACGGAAACTGCAATTTATTCATTCATATCCTACCACATGACTAACAGACAGACAGACAGACAGACAGAGGAACGACAGACAGACAGGGCGACCGACCAACCGACCGACCGACGGAGGCACGGACGCTAAGGCAGACAGACACAAGTTCGCACAGACAGACACATTGACTCACTGACAGGCAGCCAGCCTGACAGCCAGCCAGCAAGCCATCCACACTGACCCTCTTCAGTCTCATGGACAACAGAAATATGGAGGACAACTATGTAGAGACACTCACTCACCTGTCGAACTCGAAGCCTCTTCTCCAACCGCTTCACTGCTTACCACTTCTGAAAGGGAGAAACCAATCACCTCGTTAACGGTCATTTATGAATTTCATTTCGCTCAACCTCTTCCTCTCCTGCGCATCCGTCTCAATCTACAAACACTCACATATCCGTTCACAACCGTCACACTATACACAAAACGCCTCACAAGCCTGTCCTACTTGCTTGTCCTCACGTGAATTCCACTGTCTCCACCGTCCATCGGATTCAATGACACGATGATCGAAGGGCATACTGAATCAACGACTCGCTACTGTTTGGCATGGCTGCAATCCGGTGTCGACTGTGAGTTGTATGCTGGAATGATTCTATCTGAAGCTGCGTGTGTATGGGTGTGTGTGTTTGTGTTGATGACGAATTCTTTTGGGAAATAGTGCAGTGGACGCCTGGAGTGTGATCGATGTGTGTGTGTGTGTGGTTGTATATGTGAGTGTGGGTGTTGGTGAGGATGTGCGTGTTGGTATGTCATCGAATGTGGATAGTCATATGCAGGTGTGTTATTTGTGGTGATATCGATTGACTGGATGATGTGTTTTCGTGGGTCGACTGAATGGAGATGTGACGCCGTGTGTTGAGAGGCGACTGTGTGTCATGAGGATGAGAAATGAAATGGTGACTGACATTTGTTTGGTGGGTCCGTCCGTCTGTTGGTCGATCGCAAACTACACATGCTCACGGAAACTGCAATTTATTCATTCATATCCTACCACATGACTAACAGACAGACAGACAGAGGAACGACAGACAGACAGGGCGACCGACCAACCGACCGACCGACGGAGGCACGGACGCTAAGGCAGACAGACACAAGTTCGTACAGACAGACACATTGACTCACTGACAGGCAGCCAGCCTGACAGCCAGCCAGCAAGCCATCCACACTGACCCTCTTCAGTCTCATGGACAACAGAAATATGGAGGACAACTATGTAGAGACACTCACTCACCTGTCGAACTCGAAGCCTCTTCTCCAACCGCTTCACTGCTTACCACTTCTGAAAGGGAGAAACCAATCACCTCGTTAACGGTCATTTATGAATTTCATTTCGCTCAACCTCTTCCTCTCCTGCGTATCCGTCTCAATCTACAAACACTCACATATCCGTTCACAACCGTCACACTTTACTCAAAACGCCTCACAAGCCTGTCCTACTTGCTTGTCCTCACGTGAATTCCACTGTCTCCACCGTCCATCGGATTCAATGACACGATGATCGAAGGGCATACTGAATCAACGACTCGCTACTGTTTGGCATGGCTGCAATCCGGTGTCGACTGTGAGTTGTATGCTGGAATGATTCTATCTGAAGCTGCGTGTGTATGGGTGTGTGTGTTTGTGTTGATGACGAATTCTTTTGGGAAATAGTGCAGTGGACGCCTGGAGTGTGATCGATGTGTGTGTGTGTGTGGTTGTATATGTGAGTGTGGGTGTTGGTGAGGATGTGCGTGTTGGTATGTCATCGAATGTGGATAGTCATATGCAGGTGTGTTATTTGTGGTGATATCGATTGACTGGATGATGTGTTTTCGTGGGTCGACTGAATGGAGATGTGACGCCGTGTGTTGAGAGGCGACTGTGTGTCATGAGGATGAGAAATGAAATGGTGACTGACATTTGTTTGGTGGGTCCGTCCGTCTGTTGGTCGATCGCAAACTACACATGCTCACGGAAACTGCAATTTATTCATTCATATCCTACCACATGACTAACAGACAGACAGACAGACAGACAGACAGAGGAACGACAGACAGACAGGGCGACCGACCAACCGACCGACCGACGGAGGCACGGACGCTAAGGCAGACAGACACAAGTTCGCACAGACAGACACATTGACTCACTGACAGGCAGCCAGCCTGACAGCCAGCCAGCAAGCCATCCACACTGACCCTCTTCAGTCTCATGGACAACAGAAATATGGAGGACAACTATGTAGAGACACTCACTCACCTGTCGAACTCGAAGCCTCTTCTCCAACCGCTTCACTGCTTACCACTTCTGAAAGGGAGAAACCAATCACCTCGTTAACGGTCATTTATGAATTTCATTTCGCTCAACCTCTTCCTCTCCTGCGCATCCGTCTCAATCTACAAACACTCACATATCCGTTCACAACCGTCACACTATACACAAAACGCCTCACAAGCCTGTCCTACTTGCTTGTCCTCACGTGAATTCCACTGTCTCCACCGTCCATCGGATTCAATGACACGATGATCGAAGGGCATACTGAATCAACGACTCGCTACTGTTTGGCATGGCTGCAATCCGGTGTCGACTGTGAGTTGTATGCTGGAATGATTCTATCTGAAGCTGCGTGTGTATGGGTGTGTGTGTTTGTGTTGATGACGAATTCTTTTGGGAAATAGTGCAGTGGACGCCTGGAGTGTGATCGATGTGTGTGTGTGTGTGGTTGTATATGTGAGTGTGGGTGTTGGTGAGGATGTGCGTGTTGGTATGTCATCGAATGTGGATAGTCATATGCAGGTGTGTTATTTGTGGTGATATCGATTGACTGGATGATGTGTTTTCGTGGGTCGACTGAATGGAGATGTGACGCCGTGTGTTGAGAGGCGACTGTGTGTCATGAGGATGAGAAATGAAATGGTGACTGACATTTGTTTGGTGGGTCCGTCCGTCTGTTGGTCGATCGCAAACTACACATGCTCACGGAAACTGCAATTTATTCATTCATATCCTACCACATGACTAACAGACAGACAGACAGACAGACAGACAGAGGAACGACAGACAGACAGGGCGACCGACCAACCGACCGACCGACGGAGGCACGGACGCTAAGGCAGACAGACACAAGTTCGCACAGACAGACACATTGACTCACTGACAGGCAGCCAGCAAGCCATCCACACTGACCCTCTTCAGTCTCATGGACAACAGAAATATGGAGGACAACTATGTAGAGACAATCACTCACCTGTCGAACTCGAAGCCTCTTCTCCAACCGCTTCACTGCTTACCACTTCTGAAAGGGAGAAACCAATCACCTCGTTAACGGTCATTTATGAATTTCATTTCGCTCAACCTCTTCCTCTCCTGCGCATCCGTCTCAATCTACAAACACTCACATATCCGTTCACAACCGTCACACTATACTCAAAACGCCTCACAAGCCTGTCCTACTTGCTTGTCCTCACGTGAATTCCACTGTCTCCACCGTCCATCGGATTCAATGACACGATGATCGAAGGGCATACTGAATCAACGACTCGCTACTGTTTGGCATGGCTGCAATCCGGTGTCGACTGTGAGTTGTATGCTGGAATGATTCTATCTGAAGCTGCGTGTGTATGGGTGTGTGTGTTTGTGTTGATGACGAATTCTTTTGGGAAATAGTGCAGTGGACGCCTGGAGTGTGATCGATGTGTGTGTGTGTGTGGTTGTATATGTGAGTGTGGGTGTTGGTGAGGATGTGCGTGTTGGTATGTCATCGAATGTGGATAGTCATATGCAGGTGTGTTATTTGTGGTGATATCGATTGACTGGATGATGTGTTTTCGTGGGTCGACTGAATGGAGATGTGACGCCGTGTGTTGAGAGGCGACTGTGTGTCATGAGGATGAGAAATGAAATGGTGACTGACATTTGTTTGGTGGGTCCGTCCGTCTGTTGGTCGATCGCAAACTACACATGCTCACGGAAACTGCAATTTATTCATTCATATCCTACCACATGACTAACAGACAGACAGACAGACAGACAGAGGAACGACAGACAGACAGGGCGACCGACCAACCGACCGACCGACGGAGGCACGGACGCTAAGGCAGACAGACACAAGTTCGCACAGACAGACACATTGACTCACTGACAGGCAGCCAGCCTGACAGCCAGCCAGCAAGCCATCCACACTGACCCTCTTCAGTCTCATGGACAACAGAAATATGGAGGACAACTATGTAGAGACACTCACTCACCTGTCGAACTCGAAGCCTCTTCTCCAACCGCTTCACTGCTTACCACTTCTGAAAGGGAGAAACCAATCACCTCGTTAACGGTCATTTATGAATTTCATTTCGCTCAACCTCTTCCTCTCCTGCGCATCCGTCTCAATCTACAAACACTCACATATCCGTTCACAACCGTCACACTATACACAAAACGCCTCACAAGCCTGTCCTACTTGCTTGTCCTCACGTGAATTCCACTGTCTCCACCGTCCATCGGATTCAATGACACGATGATCGAAGGGCATACTGAATCAACGACTCGCTACTGTTTGGCATGGCTGCAATCCGGTGTCGACTGTGAGTTG
Organism: Trichobilharzia szidati; assembly: GCA_944472155.2. Taxonomy (NCBI): domain Eukaryota; kingdom Metazoa; phylum Platyhelminthes; class Trematoda; order Strigeidida; family Schistosomatidae; genus Trichobilharzia; species Trichobilharzia szidati. The sequence goes on along the minus strand of OX235277.1, from coordinate 70,037,101 downwards.
TATGCTGGAATGATTCTATCTGAAGCTGCGTGTGTATGGGTGTGTGTGTTTGTGTTGATGACGAATTCTTTTGGGAAATAGTGCAGTGGACGCCTGGAGTGTGATCGATGTGTGTGTGTGTGTGGTTGTATATGTGAGTGTGGGTGTTGGTGAGGATGTGCGTGTTGGTATGTCATCGAATGTGGATAGTCATATGCAGGTGTGTTATTTGTGGTGATATCGATTGACTGGATGATGTGTTTTCGTGGGTCGACTGAATGGAGATGTGACGCCGTGTGTTGAGAGGCGACTGTGTGTCATGAGGATGAGAAATGAAATGGTGACTGACATTTGTTTGGTGGGTCCGTCCGTCTGTTGGTCGATCGCAAACTACACATGCTCACGGAAACTGCAATTTATTCATTCATATCCTACCACATGACTAACAGACAGACAGACAGACAGACAGAGGAACGACAGACAGACAGGGCGACCGACCAACCGACCGACCGACGGAGGCACGGACGCTAAGGCAGACAGACACAAGTTCGCACAGACAGACACATTGACTCACTGACAGGCAGCCAGCCTGACAGCCAGCCAGCAAGCCATCCACACTGACCCTCTTCAGTCTCATGGACAACAGAAATATGGAGGACAACTATGTAGAGACACTCACTCACCTGTCGAACTCGAAGCCTCTTCTCCAACCGCTTCACTGCTTACCACTTCTGAAAGGGAGAAACCAATCACCTCGTTAACGGTCATTTATGAATTTCATTTCGCTCAACCTCTTCCTCTCCTGCGCATCCGTCTCAATCTACAAACACTCACATATCCGTTCACAACCGTCACACTATACACAAAACGCCTCACAAGCCTGCCCTACTTGCTTGTCCTCACGTGAATTCCACTGTCTCCACCGTCCATCGGATTCAATGACACGATGATCGAAGGGCATACTGAATCAACGACTCGCTACTGTTTGGCATGGCTGCAATCCGGTGTCGACTGTGAGTTGTATGCTGGAATGATTCTATCTGAAGCTGCGTGTGTATGGGTGTGTGTGTTTGTGTTGATGACGAATTCTTTTGGGAAATAGTGCAGTGGACGCCTGGAGTGTGATCGATGTGTGTGTGTGTGTGGTTGTATATGTGAGTGTGGGTGTTGGTGAGGATGTGCGTGTTGGTATGTCATCGAATGTGGATAGTCATATGCAGGTGTGTTATTTGTGGTGATATCGATTGACTGGATGATGTGTTTTCGTGGGTCGACTGAATGGAGATGTGACGCCGTGTGTTGAGAGGCGACTGTGTGTCATGAGGATGAGAAATGAAATGGTGACTGACATTTGTTTGGTGGGTCCGTCCGTCTGTTGGTCGATCGCAAACTACACATGCTCACGGAAACTGCAATTTATTCATTCATATCCTACCACATGACTAACAGACAGACAGACAGACAGAGGAACGACAGACAGACAGGGCGACCGACGGAGGCACGGACGCTAAGGCAGACAGACACAAGTTCGCACAGACAGACACATTGACTCACTGACAGGCAGCCAGCAAGCCATCCACACTGACCCTCTTCAGTCTCATGGACAACAGAAATATGGAGGACAACTATGTAGAGACACTCACTCACCTGTCGAACTCGAAGCCTCTTCTCCAACCGCTTCACTGCTTACCACTTCTGAAAGGGAGAAACCAATCACCTCGTTAACGGTCATTTATGAATTTCATTTCGCTCAACCTCTTCCTCTCCTGTGTATCCGTCTCAATCTACAAACACTCACATATCCGTTCACAACCGTCACACTATACTCAAAACGCCTCACAAGCCTGTCCTACTTGCTTGTCCTCACGTGAATTCCACTGTCTCCACCGTCCATCGGATTCAATGACACGATGATCGAAGGGCATACTGAATCAACGACTCGCTACTGTTTGGCATGGCTGCAATCCGGTGTCGACTGTGAGTTGTATGCTGGAATGATTCTATCTGAAGCTGCGTGTGTATGGGTGTGTGTGTTTGTGTTGATGACGAATTCTTTTGGGAAATAGTGCAGTGGACGCCTGGAGTGTGATCGATGTGTGTGTGTGTGTGGTTGTATATGTGAGTGTGGGTGTTGGTGAGGATGTGCGTGTTGGTATGTCATCGAATGTGGATAGTCATATGCAGGTGTGTTATTTGTGGTGATATCGATTGACTGGATGATGTGTTTTCGTGGGTCGACTGAATGGAGATGTGACGCCGTGTGTTGAGAGGCGACTGTGTGTCATGAGGATGAGAAATGAAATGGTGACTGACATTTGTTTGGTGGGTCCGTCCGTCTGTTGGTCGATCGCAAACTACACATGCTCACGGAAACTGCAATTTATTCATTCATATCCTACCACATGACTAACAGACAGACAGACAGACAGACAGAGGAACGACAGACAGACAGGGCGACCGACCAACCGACCGACCGACGGAGGCACGGACGCTAAGGCAGACAGACACAAGTTCGCACAGACAGACACATTGACTCACTGACAGGCAGCCAGCCTGACAGCCAGCCAGCAAGCCATCCACACTGACCCTCTTCAGTCTCATGGACAACAGAAATATGGAGGACAACTATGTAGAGACACTCACTCACCTGTCGAACTCGAAGCCTCTTCTCCAACCGCTTCACTGCTTACCACTTCTGAAAGGGAGAAACCAATCACCTCGTTAACGGTCATTTATGAATTTCATTTCGCTCAACCTCTTCCTCTCCTGCGTATCCGTCTCAATCTACAAACACTCACATATCCGTTCACAACCGTCACACTATACACAAAACGCCTCACAAGCCTGTCCTACTTGCTTGTCCTCACGTGAATTCCACTGTCTCCACCGTCCATCGGATTCAATGACACGATGATCGAAGGGCATACTGAATCAACGACTCGCTACTGTTTGGCATGGCTGCAATCCGGTGTCGACTGTGAGTTGTATGCTGGAATGATTCTATCTGAAGCTGCGTGTGTATGGGTGTGTGTGTTTGTGTTGATGACGAATTCTTTTGGGAAATAGTGCAGTGGACGCCTGGAGTGTGATCGATGTGTGTGTGTGTGTGGTTGTATATGTGAGTGTGGGTGTTGGTGAGGATGTGCGTGTTGGTATGTCATCGAATGTGGATAGTCATATGCAGGTGTGTTATTTGTGGTGATATCGATTGACTGGATGATGTGTTTTCGTGGGTCGACTGAATGGAGATGTGACGCCGTGTGTTGAGAGGCGACTGTGTGTCATGAGGATGAGAAATGAAATGGTGACTGACATTTGTTTGGTGGGTCCGTCCGTCTGTTGGTCGATCGCAAACTACACATGCTCACGGAAACTGCAATTTATTCATTCATATCCTACCACATGACTAACAGACAGACAGACAGACAGACAGAGGAACGACAGACAGACAGGGCGACCGACCAACCGACCGACCGACGGAGGCACGGACGCTAAGGCAGACAGACACAAGTTCGCACAGACAGACACATTGACTCACTGACAGGCAGCCAGCCTGACAGCCAGCCAGCAAGCCATCCACACTGACCCTCTTCAGTCTCATGGACAACAGAAATATGGAGGACAACTATGTAGAGACACTCACTCACCTGTCGAACTCGAAGCCTCTTCTCCAACCGCTTCACTGCTTACCACTTCTGAAAGGGAGAAACCAATCACCTCGTTAACGGTCATTTATGAATTTCATTTCGCTCAACCTCTTCCTCTCCTGCGCATCCGTCTCAATCTACAAACACTCACATATCCGTTCACAACCGTCACACTATACACAAAACGCCTCACAAGCCTGTCCTACTTGCTTGTCCTCACGTGAATTCCACTGTCTCCACCGTCCATCGGATTCAATGACACGATGATCGAAGGGCATACTGAATCAACGACTCGCTACTGTTTGGCATGGCTGCAATCCGGTGTCGACTGTGAGTTGTATGCTGGAATGATTCTATCTGAAGCTGCGTGTGTATGGGTGTGTGTGTTTGTGTTGATGACGAATTCTTTTGGGAAATAGTGCAGTGGACGCCTGGAGTGTGATCGATGTGTGTGTGTGTGTGGTTGTATATGTGAGTGTGGGTGTTGGTGAGGATGTGCGTGTTGGTATGTCATCGAATGTGGATAGTCATATGCAGGTGTGTTATTTGTGGTGATATCGATTGACTGGATGATGTGTTTTCGTGGGTCGACTGAATGGAGATGTGACGCCGTGTGTTGAGAGGCGACTGTGTGTCATGAGGATGAGAAATGAAATGGTGACTGACATTTGTTTGGTGGGTCCGTCCGTCTGTTGGTCGATCGCAAACTACACATGCTCACGGAAACTGCAATTTATTCATTCATATCCTACCACATGACTAACAGACAGACAGACAGAGGAACGACAGACAGACAGGGCGACCGACCAACCGACCGACCGACGGAGGCACGGACGCTAAGGCAGACAGACACAAGTTCGTACAGACAGACACATTGACTCACTGACAGGCAGCCAGCCTGACAGCCAGCCAGCAAGCCATCCACACTGACCCTCTTCAGTCTCATGGACAACAGAAATATGGAGGACAACTATGTAGAGACACTCACTCACCTGTCGAACTCGAAGCCTCTTCTCCAACCGCTTCACTGCTTACCACTTCTGAAAGGGAGAAACCAATCACCTCGTTAACGGTCATTTATGAATTTCATTTCGCTCAACCTCTTCCTCTCCTGTGTATCCGTCTCAATCTACAAACACTCACATATCCGTTCACAACCGTCACACTATACTCAAAACGCCTCACAAGCCTGTCCTACTTGCTTGTCCTCACGTGAATTCCACTGTCTCCACCGTCCATCGGATTCAATGACACGATGATCGAAGGGCATACTGAATCAACGACTCGCTACTGTTTGGCATGGCTGCAATCCGGTGTCGACTGTGAGTTGTATGCTGGAATGATTCTATCTGAAGCTGCGTGTGTATGGGTGTGTGTGTTTGTGTTGATGACGAATTCTTTTGGGAAATAGTGCAGTGGACGCCTGGAGTGTGATCGATGTGTGTGTGTGTGTGGTTGTATATGTGAGTGTGGGTGTTGGTGAGGATGTGCGTGTTGGTATGTCATCGAATGTGGATAGTCATATGCAGGTGTGTTATTTGTGGTGATATCGATTGACTGGATGATGTGTTTTCGTGGGTCGACTGAATGGAGATGTGACGCCGTGTGTTGAGAGGCGACTGTGTGTCATGAGGATGAGAAATGAAATGGTGACTGACATTTGTTTGGTGGGTCCGTCCGTCTGTTGGTCGATCGCAAACTACACATGCTCACGGAAACTGCAATTTATTCATTCATATCCTACCACATGACTAACAGACAGACAGACAGACAGACAGAGGAACGACAGACAGACAGGGCGACCGACCAACCGACCGACCGACGGAGGCACGGACGCTAAGGCAGACAGACACAAGTTCGCACAGACAGACACATTGACTCACTGACAGGCAGCCAGCCTGACAGCCAGCCAGCAAGCCATCCACACTGACCCTCTTCAGTCTCATGGACAACAGAAATATGGAGGACAACTATGTAGAGACACTCACTCACCTGTCGAACTCGAAGCCTCTTCTCCAACCGCTTCACTGCTTACCACTTCTGAAAGGGAGAAACCAATCACCTCGTTAACGGTCATTTATGAATTTCATTTCGCTCAACCTCTTCCTCTCCTGTGTATCCGTCTCAATCTACAAACACTCACATATCCGTTCACAACCGTCACACTATACTCAAAACGCCTCACAAGCCTGTCCTACTTGCTTGTCCTCACGTGAATTCCACTGTCTCCACCGTCCATCGGATTCAATGACACGATGATCGAAGGGCATACTGAATCAACGACTCGCTACTGTTTGGCATGGCTGCAATCCGGTGTCGACTGTGAGTTGTATGCTGGAATGATTCTATCTGAAGCTGCGTGTGTATGGGTGTGTGTGTTTGTGTTGATGACGAATTCTTTTGGGAAATAGTGCAGTGGACGCCTGGAGTGTGATCGATGTGTGTGTGTGTGTGGTTGTATATGTGAGTGTGGGTGTTGGTGAGGATGTGCGTGTTGGTATGTCATCGAATGTGGATAGTCATATGCAGGTGTGTTATTTGTGGTGATATCGATTGACTGGATGATGTGTTTTCGTGGGTCGACTGAATGGAGATGTGACGCCGTGTGTTGAGAGGCGACTGTGTGTCATGAGGATGAGAAATGAAATGGTGACTGACATTTGTTTGGTGGGTCCGTCCGTCTGTTGGTCGATCGCAAACTACACATGCTCACGGAAACTGCAATTTATTCATTCATATCCTACCACATGACTAACAGACAGACAGACAGACAGACAGAGGAACGACAGACAGACAGGGCGACCGACCAACCGACCGACCGACGGAGGCACGGACGCTAAGGCAGACAGACACAAGTTCGTACAGACAGACACATTGACTCACTGACAGGCAGCCAGCCTGACAGCCAGCCAGCAAGCCATCCACACTGACCCTCTTCAGTCTCATGGACAACAGAAATATGGAGGACAACTATGTAGAGACACTCACTCACCTGTCGAACTCGAAGCCTCTTCTCCAACCGCTTCACTGCTTACCACTTCTGAAAGGGAGAAACCAATCACCTCGTTAACGGTCATTTATGAATTTCATTTCGCTCAACCTCTTCCTCTCCTGTGTATCCGTCTCAATCTACAAACACTCACATATCCGTTCACAACCGTCACACTATACACAAAACGCCTCACAAGCCTGTCCTACTTGCTTGTCCTCACGTGAATTCCACTGTCTCCACCGTCCATCGGATTCAATGACACGATGATCGAAGGGCATACTGAATCAACGACTCGCTACTGTTTGGCATGGCTGCAATCCGGTGTCGACTGTGAGTTGTATGCTGGAATGATTCTATCTGAAGCTGCGTGTGTATGGGTGTGTGTGTTTGTGTTGATGACGAATTCTTTTGGGAAATAGTGCAGTGGACGCCTGGAGTGTGATCGATGTGTGTGTGTGTGTGGTTGTATATGTGAGTGTGGGTGTTGGTGAGGATGTGCGTGTTGGTATGTCATCGAATGTGGATAGTCATATGCAGGTGTGTTATTTGTGGTGATATCGATTGACTGGATGATGTGTTTTCGTGGGTCGACTGAATGGAGATGTGACGCCGTGTGTTGAGAGGCGACTGTGTGTCATGAGGATGAGAAATGAAATGGTGACTGACATTTGTTTGGTGGGTCCGTCCGTCTGTTGGTCGATCGCAAACTACACATGCTCACGGAAACTGCAATTTATTCATTCATATCCTACCACATGACTAACAGACAGACAGACAGACAGACAGAGGAACGACAGACAGACAGGGCGACTGACCAACCGACCGACCGACGGAGGCACGGACGCTAAGTCAGACAGACACAAGTTCGCACAGACAGACACATTGACTCACTGACAGGCAGCCAGCCTGACAGCCAGCCAGCAAGCCATCCACACTGACCCTCTTCAGTCTCATGGACAACAGAAATATGGAGGACAACTATGTAGAGACACTCACTCACCTGTCGAACTCGAAGCCTCTTCTCCAACCGCTTCACTGCTTACCACTTCTGAAAGGGAGAAACCAATCACCTCGTTAACGGTCATTTATGAATTTCATTTCGCTCAACCTCTTCCTCTCCTGCGTATCCGTCTCAATCTACAAACACTCACATATCCGTTCACAACCGTCACACTATACTCAAAACGCCTCACAAGCCTGTCCTACTTGCTTGTCCTCACGTGAATTCCACTGTCTCCACCGTCCATCGGATTCAATGACACGATGATCGAAGGGCATACTGAATCAACGCCTGGCTTCTGATTATCATATGTGGCATTCTTTTTCTCCTTCGATTTTTATGTTGGATTATTTCTTTCTGAAATTTCTTCTGTGTGTATGTATATTTGGTGAGTGTTTGTTTTGATAAATTATTTTGGTTATCTTTAGCCGGAGAATTTGTTTATGGTTTGTTCTCCCTTTTTCTGTTTTTTTTTTCTTTCTGTTATATTTCTATTTGTTCTATCGCATTTGTTACCTCTTACGCCTGTGGTATTTTTAATAGTTTAGTTTTGCCTAATTCTTCTTCAAAATCTACTGCCTGAAAACTGGAAACCGAAACAGGCAGAAACTTAAAAACACTCTCTCGTCTGCATTACAAAAGCAATGATCAGCAAAGATATTGACACTCACCCGTGGAAATGGAATCTTCTTCACCAACGTCTTCTCTGATTATGTGTTCTGAAAGGTAAACAGAACTCAAGTCGTCAACATTGATTCGTTCATATTTCGAGAAGCACGATGTTCATGAGCTCAGCATCCTGCTATTCACAGTACTGTCAGTTATTCACATATCCATCACAAGGCGTTTCCGCTGAGGTTGGATAATTTGGCATTGTCATTTTCTCGCCTTTATTCTCCTGTAATCTTAAATGGTTTACGTGTTCCGTGTACGGAATTCGTTCTGCTGTGAATTTCAATGTCGCTTTCACAGCTATTTATCTCATAGGCTTCCTTCTTTCGGAGTGGTTTTTCTAAGACATTTTCGTTCTGTTTCACGATCTCATCGTCTAGAGAATCATTGGAAAAGCAACAGGGAGTACTGAACAGCCATCTGTTTCAACCTCGTTATTTGGGCTTAATCTGCAGTACGCCAATACCACCAGTGTTCAAATGCGAGACTTTCCGGTTACGAGACTGTCTTGTGAACAACCAAGACACTGTGAGGGCTTCCAGTGGCTCATGAATTCCAACTCCATGATCAAATCCTGTAACCAATCAAATCCCTGTAAACCAGCATTTCACATTTTCATTTCTTGACATAATGTACGAATTGACATTCAAGTATCGATTACACTGCTGACTTAAATGATTCCTATTATGATTAGGAATATTTTGGGTGATACCCTACATAATAATAATAATACGTGTATGTAGCTTACCCAACTTCGGTAGAGAGAATCTGTTTCCATGTGAGATAGTGAAGATCAACCGATTCTCCGCCTTATTTCTCAGGGAATACTTCTTCTCATCTCCCTGTACGATGATCATTTCAAGAGGTTGATTCTCTTGTCCATTGAAGATAACTGTAACGTCATCTTTATTACAGAAGTCAAAGTCTTGCTCCCATGTCACATTTTGAAGCTTTCCAGACTGCAGTTGGACGTTCATGACCCTCGGAACTGTTGAAACAATTGAGAAGAAATGAAAGTGACGATTTAGTATTTTGACTCATGAATTCTTACACAATATTGTGGCATGAGAGTTGGCAGTGATGATAATAATGCGATTGTAGAGTTCGGCTTATTCCTTAGCTATATAGCTGGGTGGCCAGTCAGCCAGGAATCTGGTGTTCTCAACCAAGTCAACTTCCTGATTGGAGTCTAACCAAGTTCAACGCTGACAGGCTCGAACTCAGACGCATGATTCGCCTGTCCGGTTTTTGGATCATTTCACTTTGCCTGACTGTCAAGAACTACAGACCTTCAGTTTCACTGATATCATCGAGGAAGACGGATAAGTCGGTCGCCGTCACATACAAATCAGGTCGTCAAGTGGTGCTCCAGTGGAGCAATATGGGTTATATCTTGGGACACTTCATCACTCCTCAACACTGACGACCACATCGAAGATTTCAATCAGGCATCTCAGTAATTCAGTTAAATTTGCCACATGAATATAATAATATTTCACATTCAATTAGTTGATTTGATATGAAACGCATCGTAGGGTAAAGTCTCAATAACTGGATAACAGTTGGTGCTCGTAATCAGCACTTTCAAGTTACGAGGTTATCAATGTTATCAGTCAGTCAGTGCACTGAAATTCTACCACCTCTAAGTATGCAGAATATGAGACTACTGTGAGAAAAATATATAAGGTGAAGCCGTTTTCGACAGTCTCAATCTATGATGAGACAGCGAGCTGTCCAGTGTCATTCGCGTTTCGGAGACTCCCTCAGTTTGCAACTGAAATCTACATTTGGTCATCATCAACACCCCACAAACATCAAGTCTACGAAAGGAAATACATGCATATTGGGATAACACGTAATCAACTAAATGACGCATATTAGGTACTATTTATATCATTGTTGTACCCTTGACTTCCGAGTGGAATAGACACCCTGAACAACACGCCTCTACTTCCCTGTATTCTCTGTTGCCTTCTTCAGTTGGGTCCACTATTTCTCATAATCTCTCACCTCTACCTCCACACACGATCTTCCTCATGTCACCTTGTCACCAACGACATACTCGTCGTTTCCAATTTGAGTTCCACTCGTGCGATGGCCTGCACTGCGCGCGATGTCATCCACCCATCTCCTCATCGAATGCCAATCCATCTACACTTTCATCAACATATTTGCAGAACGGAAGGTTCTTGGTCACTCTGTTACAAGAGTTTCCTGTTACTGACTCTTTCTAGCTGAGCATATGATCTTCACTATGCGGGTAGCGAAGGCAGCTGTTGGAAAGCGTCTGAAACAGGCTGTTGCAAATGCTATTCATGACACCAGTGTCACGTTTCTCACTCATACACAAGAAGAGACTGACTTCACATTTGTGTGGATATTCCGAATCTGGTTGTTTATGTTGTGGAATGCAGAAGATTTCCAAACTGATTTCAGACTGACAATGGTGTGGCCTGCCCTTCTATTTGTGATTTTCTTTGAACTCGTCTATCATTCCGACTGACTGTAGCTGAAACAAGACCACCTAGATAAGTGGAGGAAGTGACTTACCTCTTTTGAAATTCTTCCCGTTTTTACTGATTGGTGCTTCTTGTTGTTGTCGCTTCTGTAGCTGGTGTTACCCGTTGGGTATATCCATCACCTACAACTTCTCAGTTAACATATGGAGTTCTGTCTTCCCCATTTGATTCTTCGGCCAGTTCGCTAGTTGTCACCTGCAAGTCTTCGAGTTTCGCTATATGTGACATTAAACAGCAATCATTCAAACGCGAAATCTAGATCTTCTAGACTTTTCTTATTGATCTAGTGTACTCCTGTCATCTCACGACCTACAATCTGGTGAACAACCCAGTGCACCACTAATTGCTTTATCATTGTTGATTAGAGAAGGACAGTCTTGTCTCACTTCTATCTTTTCTGCAAAGTAAGGCTTCGTTGAGTTTGCCATTGTGGACCACCCAACACGTGGCTTCAACATATAGCCAACTGTTGAGTAAGGGTGATAAAGATTAAGGACAATGTACGCCATAGGGTTGAAGCTTTTCCGAAATTACTTCTCGGTTCAACATAGATGTAGTTGCTGAGGCAGAGGTGGAGGTGTAGGTTTCACTGCTATTCTATTGCTCGTTAAAAATGAGTCATATCAGCTTTTCATGAAAAATCCAAGCCTAATTGTATACACTCAATGAGATGTGTTCAGTAATCATTTATGTGAGTGTGTGCATTTGTACAGTTAATGAAGGAGTATGGCTGACTTAGTCTATTTTACTCTGCAAAAGAGCCATCCATCTCTACTAACTTACTTCTTTTGTAATAAAGTGTATATTCTAATAATGTAGGTGACGACCATTTGCCTTTTTTTGCGGAGAAAATATATGTTGAATTCTCACATGCTTGTCCGATGACATTAAATGAAGTAGTTGTTGTATACACACTAAGTATATTGAATGTCCATGGAAATGAACTGATGTATAATTTCAGTTCTAAATCTATGACACCTGAAGGAATAATTGGAATCCAGGAGAAGCTCAAATATATGTCGCTTTCTTGAAGTAGCCAAAATTTTCTTTCATCTGTAATTGGTGAATTATATAAGACAAAATAACAACGGAGATATTCATGATAAGGTGTAAGTGAAACTTTACAGTAAAGTTAGTGAAGTGATGTGAAAAGTAGACATTGTAGATTTGATGATGAGTTGACATCCATAATTAAGAGAACCATTGGAGAGCAACAGGGAATACTGTGCAACCAGTCCTCCCGTCTCCGTTGTTTGAGACTATTCGGCAGTACGCACTCATTACCAAAGTTTGAATCAAGGAAATTTCCCGCTGCAAGATGAGCATCTACACCAAGTCAGGTATGAGATCAGTTACTTGCTGATGACACTGGTTGGCGGTTGTGCTGTATGCATCGCACATTGTAAGAAGTTAGAGATCATGAGCTACAGACGATGGATGAAATTCCAGTTGCTGAACGGTATACGTGGTCGCTAGTTTTGTGAAGATCGAAAGCTGGTGGTGAGTGCGTAATGCAGAAGAGTTGCAAGCAACGAAGATGAAACAGCTGACTGTTCAAAACTCCTTGACGATTTCCAGTACTTCTCTAATTGATGTCAATTCATCATCAAACCTGTAGCCATTCAAATGTCTCCTACCCAACATTTTATGAATGACCATCATGGGGAGAATTCTTGCAAATATGCCTATGTTTACAACTGCATAAGTGTGATATTATTTGATTCCATATTTCTTTGTTTATTAGATATAATCCACATGCATACACAGTGAAACACTATTGCTAGCTGGATGACAGAATTCACAAAACAATCTTTGATTAATCCTCATCATATAAATTTGGACTACACAAATTCGAAACTCTAGTTGCATTCTTCGCTTTGATCCTTCAGAAATCTTACATGGGGCTCTTAACAAGGTAGGAATAGAAGTGTCATTCTAACTCACTTAGAAACAGATGATGTCGTTCACAGTTCGAAGAGCCTATAGGGCCTTTTAAACAAGGTTGTTCAGTTTACCTAATGGCCTGTCATGATTTCCACGTCAAATACATCGATCGAATTTGAGGAAAGGCGTCAGTCAAACTAGCAAAGTATGAAAGTCTCAAACAATTTAGATTAGTAGACCATGAGAGAACAAAAATCTGGAGAACAGCTTATCCCATCCGGAGAGCAAATGCAGGAAATCTAGAAACACCAATATGCTGAATATCTACGCACCCACACAGTGATCTAATACGCAACTACAATAGAAATAATCAAATGACTCACAAAAGAAACTGTATGCTGTCATTGATTATAAGATTTCAACCACACGCAGCACTCAAGTGGTGAAGAAAGAGCGGAAAAGAAATACCTACAGACTGTCAACAAGAAGAATGAATGCTCATACGATTTGATCGAGAGATGTCTAGACTCAAATCGAAATACGTCACTGCGAACATTACATGAGGAATATTCCTGAAACACTGAAGGCTAGACACTGAATGAACGGTCAAAAAGAACAAGGTAATAAGCCAAATCAAAAGCTTGAATAGTCAACCTGATCATTCCAATCACAACTGGGAAATCAGCGTCAAATGTCGGCCTCAGTGCCGACAATCGATATTCGCGACAATAGGAAGCTTGACAATCATCGAGAAGAGTAACCTTTGAAGTATTTCGGCATCGAATGTGGTGACCGAATGTGTATTTGATCCATGTGCTTATTTTTCAGTTGAATGTAAACGCGGAGAACTTGAGCTCAACTGGATGGTTTTGCTGTCGTTGTGTTTTCCCGGATGGATGACCTGTTCACTCGGACAACATCCCCAACGCATACTTTAATTTGAAGTGAGATTCGAAATTCTCCACGAGATCATTAGTCATCTATCCTTGTAACCGCGGACGAGGTTGACCGTCTTCGTGCAGTTTCGTACGCTCTAGTTCACTTGTGTTCGTACCTATTATTATTATTATGGCGGCCTGTTTGACATCTGGGCTACCTTTCTGTACATCTACATATTTGCATCTAATACATCATGTTTTAATTTTTAATTTTAACAAAATATGATCACAAATCGTATCAAATACAGTATTGAATTCAATAAATGTTTTAAACCATGTGACTTTCATGCATCTAATAAAACTAAGATAAAACATCATGGTGGTTGGCAACGCGCTCTCAAACGGACACCATTATATCGCACAACTATTCCTGTTATTGTCAGTTCAAACTGCCGTCCACTTCCCAACAAAATTATGCATCTCCAGCCTCTCTTATCATCTGATACTTATCACAATACGGCGATAGTCGCATTACAAGAAACATGTCCCCATGATCTTTATGACGACAACCTGGTTTCTCTAAATGGTTCCACATTGTTTAGACAAGATCGAATATGCTCTAGAAATAAAAGAGGTGGAGGTGTCGCAGCCTTCATTCATTCTCAGTGGTCAACTTCAAATAATGTATGTTTTTCTTTCTCTAGTGACTTTATTGATTGTATTACAGTCAAATGTCGTCCAAAACACTTATCCAAGTTTAAATACGTCTTCATCTCGAACATTTATGTTACTCCTGGCTGTTCCGCCTCGGATCTATCTTATTTTGCCGATGAATTCACAGCATTTGCGGTTACACATCTTGAAAACTCTTTATCAGTTGTCACTGGAGATTTCAATACCTGTGACTGTTCTTTTCTTGAATTATTAGGTCATGTCAACATTGTCAAATTTCCAACTCGACTTGATAAAACGCTGGATCTAGTATTTATTAATGATGCGGAAATATATGTAGCACGCAGACGTGCTCTTAAAATGAACTCTGATCATTGTATTATTCGGATATTACCCAAGATATATAGCAGATATCACTCTAATATACTCTCGAATCTCTCTAGGAAAACACAACAAAGATGTTACAAGAAAACGTTCTCAAACTAAGATGTATGTTAAATGACACAAACTGGGAACTTTTCACTGAACACACACTGGATGATACTATTTCCAATCTGACTGACTATCTTAAATTCTGCCTTGATTTATGCTGTCCAAAACAGATACTGTTCAAAAGAATAGACCGTTTCTCTTCTCATCTCAAAAAGCTTTGAAGAGAAAAAGAGAGACTGTACAAGGCTAAAAATAAAGCTCGTCTTAGGCCTCAATGTAACAAATAACCTGACCAGTGACTTTAATAGTTGTAATACTTCTGATGTTCTTAAATGTTTAAAATCTCTTAAACCTTCTCAGAGTCTAGGTCCTGATGGTATACCTGCCATTGTCCTAAGGAAATGTGCTGATATTTTAAGCAACCCACTTACAAACATTTTTAATACTTCTTTTTCTAATAATGTTGTACTTTCTCTGTGGAAAAGTATTAAAATCATCCCTGTACCCAAGTCAGGCTCTGGTAATAATGCTAAGTTCAGACCTATCGCTATTACCTCTCCTTTTTTGAAACTAATGGAGAAACTATTGCTACTAAAACTTGTTCCCTCCCTAAGTTTCTCAAACGATCCAAAGCAGCTTGCTTACAAACAGGGTAAAAGTACTTTGGACGCTGCTGCTGTGTTTCATCGCAACATTGTATCCTCCTTAGAAAAAGAGGCCAAGTTTGTCCGTTGTACGTTCCTTGACTATACATCTGCTTTCGACTCTGTACCTAGAGGCCTATTGTTAAACAAGCTTAGCCTTACACAAACTGAGCACTGGGCTATCAACTGGCTACACTCTTACTTCTCTAATAGGATGCAGTACACGGTATATAATGGTGTATCTTCCTCTCCATTGCCTACTGAAGCTGGAGTTCCTCAGGGTGCTGTTCTTTCTCCGTTTCTCTTTCCCTTCTTCTTACATGATTTACCTCTCTCAGATGAAATCAACTTCGTCAAATATGCAGATGACCTGTCTGTATCGTTTTCCATTAAGTCTCAGTCAGACTGTCTCAAATTAAATAGCTTCCTGTCGGACATCAGTGAGTGGTCGAAACTAAATAATCTTATACTGAATCCCTCAAAATGCCAGACTATTGACTTCTCTTTTAGGCATAAACGAGACCTACAAACACTAGTAAGTTCTCATGAAGCCTGTTGCTCTGAGAGGACTAAAATTGAAACTAAGCTTAATGCAAAATACCTCGGTCTAGTTCTATCTTCTGACTTTACTTGGATATCTCATATCCTAATGATTTCTAAGAAAGTGTTCTGTCTTACCTACTGCATTAAGAAACTAAGACAATCTGGAATCACCTAACCTCTACTTTCACAATTTGTCAACTCTTGTATCTTACCTATTCTATTTTACTGCTCCTCATTAGTCTTTCGTGGTCTACTGAAAAAGGACTATACCATCCTGAGAAGGATGTTGAAGGTAGTCAGTAGGAATAGTGGTGTTAATCTCAGTCAACGCGTCACTACTTTAGTTGATAGGCATCTGAATACATTCGAAAAATGGTCAAAAACCATACTCTCAGACTTCCAACACCCCCTCTATTCCCAACTCTCTCCTTGTATCTCATCAAATAAAACCAGAAATCAGTATAAAATATTCTATGCTCGCACAACCAAGTACAGGAAGTCAACGATACCATACTTGGCCCGTGTTCTAAGTGACAGAGACAATGTTAAGTGTGAAACCTATGACTTGCTTTGTTATTAACAACATAATTTTAGGCTCTTTTATTTCTCTCTTATTTTTATTCTATAGTGAACTCCTTCTTCAAACATACTTAGCTACCTAAAATATTAACATTGGCTTACTTTTTTGTCCTTTACTATATTCCTTCTTTTGTGTATCTACTGGTTCCGACTATATTAGCACTATGAGTATTACAAAAATTGTACTGTCATTAACCATCATGTAATTATTAGTTTTGTGGTTGTTTTTTCTTATTTTCTATACTTTTCGGCAATATTAAACTGACAATCATTGGTTGTGAACGCCATAGTCACCACCTTAAAAAATTTTGTATTATTAAGGATTACTCACACTACCACCACAAACACTGGATTAGACCTTGGTAGACTTTGGTACTTTTTCGCATTCATAATTTTTTTGTTGCTATCCTGTTATTTTTTTGGCTGTTGGTGTCTTCAGATTTTTTTTGTGTTTGTTTAATACTTATTTTAAATGTCGGTAAAATTAGATGCAAATATTGTAGATATGTGCTGAGAATTCCACACTGTACCACTAGTACTGTTTCTGGAATAAAGCAAATTATTATTATTATTGTTCTTGCATCTGAAATTTGATCTTTGTTCCATGTGGTTTCCTTCTTTATGCATTGATTAATACTGTCTATGTCAATATGTGTGCTGACTGCCGATTAACCTAAATACCATGTCTAGAAAAATTCTCTGGTTATTTTGGTGTCTCCCTGTCCTTATATGATTTCCAATCGAATTAGTGTCCATGGAGCTCTGTAAGCGATGACATGGGTCAGTGGATATTGTGTCTATTCACAGCCAATTTGTACTCATGAATGCGAAGATAGAGTAAGAGGAACGATCAGATTGGCCAGTGTGCTTTTCTCACAGTCGATGCAATTTTTCTTGTCGATGGTGTCAGTTTGTCTCCTTTCACTGTTGAGTATTCTGGTTGGCATAGAGCAGAAATGACTTTGTATCATCGGACACAGACAGATCAGTAAGCCACTTCAGTGGATGATGTTCAGCAGTTGAGTGGAAACTACACCTGCACGAATCCCAGTGACTGATTGTAGCACATCTAACATTAAAAGAGACCTTTCAATTCAACATAGGCATGCAACGAATATGAATGTGTGGAAAGAGCAAATCAATAAAATATTCAGATACCATGAACAACTTACGGTCATCTTCATTTTTAGCTAAATAGGCCAGTTCGTATTGTCCAGAAATTGCTTGTGGCAGTGCTGTTACTACAATGAATAAGAGCATCAATTAACACGGGTATGTGTTGATTGTATACGTGGGACTCCTAATGAATCTTGAATAAAAACGGAATCTACACGAATCAACTCAGCAACCGACCAACTAACGACAATATTCAGAGGCGAACGCTGTCAACCTGGAGATTGGATAAATACAATTACCTGAACAAACCAACATTATCAATTATCATGCAGTAACGACGATTGAGATCAATTACACAAGTTCAATCAATTGATCAGGATCAGTTAAATAATCAGAAGATATTTGGATATTCTGGTTAGAGTTAGGATGATGAACCGCACTGACTTACATAATCTGAATAGAGCTAGAGAGGCGTGTGCTGTCGATTCGACCTATCAGTATTATATCAAGTGACGTTAATCTGGGCAAAAATATCGATAGATTTGAAGTCAGTGAAAGAAATTGTTTTAACGTTGGGGAGATGCATGAGAGAAGTGAAAGGAACACAAAACGATAGAGTGTGAAAGTCAAAAGTAGCACAACACGGAAGATCTGTGCAAGCATCGGTTTGGATACAAGATGTACATAATTCCTCAATACAGCGATACCGAATTCTGAATGAACATCCATTTGACAAGGCGCTTGCCTTTTACACTGGAAAACATTCACTCACATATAATTACAGAGTGGGGCAGGATAAGACGGAAGTATTGAAAAGGAATATTCTTGAGTGAAGGCAGAGCGAGAGACAAAGAGTGGTTATTCACAGAATCGTTCTTCACCGATTCAACAACAAACAGGTGGAAATAGAAGTGACTCAACACGTGTCTCGAACAAATTGTAAATTGCAGTACGAAACAGGAGTCAGTAAGACTATAGAAAGCAGATTATCAAATTGTGCGAATACACTGAGATGTGATTGCGAGCAGCAATAATTTGTGCGCAAGACGCCATCTTTCAGTTATCAGTCCTGTATCACACTGTGGGTTATGTCAAATAAGGTTATTCGATTTGCAATTGCATTCTACCACAACGCTAAATTCTATTTTCACATTGACAACTTATATTTGTATGAAAGAAGAAGGCAGTTGAGCACTTGATGACAACCGAAGTTAAGACAGAATAAACATGAGTATAGCTCAACAGGGATTGCCTAATTGAGGTGATGCGGTTTCATTTTTAATTCGCGAAATATACCCATTAAGACATTGAAATAAGAACAAATTAGTTCAGTGAAGAGTCTCTATTTCGGCGAATTCATTCACTTAGCTGTACAGTCGCAAATTTATATACAATTATTTTGTGTGTTTGTGTACATTAGGTTTGTCAAAATCCAAAATAACAGTTAGTGTGGGTTGTTGATTATATCATCAAAATAATGAAGAAGTTAAACTGTGTGATTAGTAATGAAAGTTGTAACTAAGTGGGGTGAAGATTGGTAAGATGTGAGTAGGGGTACGTAATATAGACAGGTTTAGAAAGATTAGATGCTAGTGAAGTAGTTTGGAGACAATTATGAAAATAAACTAGATAATAGGTGAAAAGATTGAATGGGTTAGATACTAAAAATTGTTATACGAAAAAACTGCAAAAATTTGATAACAAAATGTTGATGAGAAATAAACTTGAAATTAAACCCACGGTAGTAGGAGGGGATGGGGAAGTTTCTTCTGTGTGCATAACTCAGTCTTTTCCCTCCAAATCGCTAAGGCTTCAGCAATACTAAGTATACGGAAGCTT
This sequence comes from Trichobilharzia szidati, assembly GCA_944472155.2. NCBI lineage: Eukaryota > Metazoa > Platyhelminthes > Trematoda > Strigeidida > Schistosomatidae > Trichobilharzia > Trichobilharzia szidati. Next base: position 70,017,705 of record OX235277.1, on the reverse strand, counting down.
GTCGATTTTGGAAGGCTTCTCTTGACTTTATAGATGACTTTGAACAACTTCTCCTTGCAAATCGAATGACCAGTGTTGAGTATATGCTCAATAATGGAGCTCCTTATTTCTCCGTTGTTACCTTTCCGTAGCCAAGCGGAATAGTGTTCTTGAACTCTTTTAGATAAAACACGCATCGAACGACCTATATACCTCGCTCCGCAAGAGCAGATGAATTGGTAGATACACATGGAATTGGTCAAATGCGATAGTTTATCTTGAGAGTAGTTGAAGAACAATGGCCGGGAGGAAAATGTCAGTCGTAGTGTGGCAGCGAAGAATGTCCTTCTGAGAGCAGTAGATATCCTCTTCTTCAAGGTGTCAGCCAGAAGGTCACCTTTGAAGGGTACATTCATGTAGACCATCTTCTTCTGCACTGTAATAGGTTGTTCTTTGTACGTCTTAGGCTTAATGTACTTGTCTATAAAACGGGGTGTGTAGCCATTCTCGAGCAGTGTCTTCCTTAAGAGGGCGATCTCTTCCTCTATTGATTCAACACTACGGGGTGATGAAGATAACCAACCGCCATCAACAAAAGCAAGCGCCAGTCGTTGTCAATGGCAGAAGTTTCGAATTGGGCAATCGCTTCACTCCCATGCGCGGAATCGATTCAACGACACACGGAACTGATGAAGATGTATGTCAAAGCCAAGCTGGTTAGGTTGAACAAGACAGAATTTTGCCATCATTCTGAAATCAATTTGGAAATATCCAGTGCAGTGAGCTTAGAGAAAAACAAATTCCGATTTTCAAAACAAACATCATATGAGTTATTCTACGTGGGTGGAAGACTTCGTGTGACTAGAAACGCATCGTGGAATCTCACCAACAGATGCGTTTCACTGGCTCCACACTGAAAGTCAGATAACTGGCGAGAAATAATTAGCAACGAGAAACTTCAGGGACAAGTCAATCATGAACCTGTTGCTGAACGAATGTGTTGAAGGAAGCGGAGATGGATTGGACACACACTGAGGAGGCTGTTGAATGACACCATGCGTCAAACCTTTGAGGGTAACTCGAATGCTAAACGATGAGTCGGAACATGGCTCCAGGAGTGACATAGAAGAGATGGAAGAAAATAGGTCATCGTGGAGAGAGCTAGAGAAGTCTTGAGAGATCAGGTTAAAGTGGAGATCACTTATTGCACCTCTAAGTTATACTCACAAACTTAAGGAATAATAATATCATATATATAATAACATAATGATATGTAGGGATAATAATATGAATGAAATAATAGAAACGTTTTTGAACATACTTTGTAGGATTATTAGAATAACGATTCCGTCGAAACTGAACATCAACATGGTTGATAAACCACTGTTGAATTTGTCAAGAACCACAAGAGTATATTAACATATATATTATTTGGTAATAGAAAGTCGTACCATAACTTAAGATCATAGACAAGGCCACTGAGTTCACCAGTTTACCAGACAAGCGAATCCGTACCTCCCACGAGTGGCTTATGAAGTACACAAACAACGCTATACTTTTTTGTCTGTAGGCGTGTGTGTTAAATCACACAGAAACTCTGTCCCTAATTAAGTCGTTCTCTCTTCTCTTCTTCTTCTTCTTCTACCGTTTTAAGGATGCTTCGTGTGGGTGTAAAGTCGGTAACACAAAGTCTGACTCTGTAACAGATAATTAGCTCTATCAAGGTCACACATTCACAGACAGAAAATCTATTGTTTAGAGTAATTCTCTTCTTTTCGGTATCAACGATGTCTATTAGCCAGTAGGTTGTGAGCATTTGGTATTTCTGAGAAAGTTTATCGAAAGATGTCTACGGTCGAAGTAACTGTTTTGGTTTCATTATCACCATTGTTAATATTATTATCACAAAAGTATGTTTCATTGTGAAGGCAGAGTGAGGTTGGAGTTATCAGTCAAAGAAAGCTACTGGAACTAGGGGAACAAATCACCGTATTGACAAGGAAGAGGCGTTGAAGAAAGGATGAGAATAGTATACAGGATGTCTTAATTTAAAAGAAGACACATTCGAGAATGACTCCAAAATTCTCATCAAACCCTTCGGTTTCAAGATGGGCTGGTTATCCATTTGAGTGCCTGTGACCTGATTCAATAGTCCTTGAAAGACATGGGTCTGAATTCCTGTGATTGCTTAATGATGGACAGTCTGAAAACCCGACGAAACGGCTCTCGAGTGGTTCTCGAAGTGACACCAGTTCGTGATCAGACCAGTACTTACCTAATTCCTTGCTAGGCTAACAACACTTGTAAATAATCTGACGCTCACAAACGACTGGTTGTTTGGAACGTCTACGAAGTCAAACAAGACACCAACTACTCGTTGGTAGAATTGGTTGGTGGTTGCGCAATATACATCGCGAATTGGCGGGAACTGGAATTCATCGGCTGGCTATTGGAAAAGTTTCATTAGACTGAAAGGAACACAAGCTCTCCTCATATACGGATGCTTCGCGTTTGCTGCTGACTTGGTGTATACAGTCAGAGTATTTCAAAGTAAGAAGAAAAAAGTGTCCAGTACTCCCTGGTTTTCATCTGAAAGATAGTCGATCAAGAACAGAATCTAGAACTAGGCTTGGATATTGATTTTTGTTAGGTTTGGGTCAAGAAAGTGTAAGTTTGCAGGTACTTCACTATTAGATTGGAGTTAAACTCTGTTGATGACAGTCTGCAGTGGCCTGTTGGAAGTGCATTTGCCGAGTCACCAAGTTACCCATTCATGTAGAAGAATCACCTTAACACCACCTTCGAAATTCAGAATCTTGCTGCTTCGTCTGACTACAGCAGATTACCAGATCAATATGAGAGTGATGTAGGTGAGTCTTGTCCCTCGTATCTCATCACTCCTTGATATAATCAGCTGTGTCACCTGCAGTAGAAACGATGCCACCAAGCCACATAAGTCGACGAGCTGACCTCTCTGAATTATCCTCAGTAGTTGGTGATTAGCGTTTGTTGTTGCTATTGATGATTATGTGCCTTCATCACTTCTGTCTTCTCTGTATGTACTGAAAATCTGCGCTGTATGCCTCTTCTGCCAACAGTGTGTGAATATATTGCAAATTCGGAAACAATATTTGCCAGACACTGAAGAGAAGGAGAAATGGTATCAGTGAATATCAAGGGAATATCAATATGAAGGTACCTAATGCGAATCTACATCGGACTGAGAACCTGAAAATTTAGAAAACATATATCCCGGCTTAGACATCCGCTTGTTCACTAAATTCAACCTAGTTGACTGAGTATTGTCATCAGTCACTAGAAAGAATGCGCAGCTCGTCGTCTGCTACATGAAGGGTCTAATCCACCTTATTCCATCACTATGGAAGATGTATTTTGGTGGTCTGATAGTTTCAGAGGTGGACGTATTCACCACGGGTGATTTTCGCCTAACGTTAACAGAATTCACTTATAAATGTTGTTTCTCTATATTTCCTCCTTCTTTCTCATAGGCATTGTCGATTTGGTTCTGGCCATCTCATTGTGTCTGATAATTATCTTCTTACTTATTTTGAGAAATCTGTATTCTAATGATGTAATTACTCTGCTTTCATTTGTAGAATTCTATAACTCCATATACATTCGCTTATTTTTGTTAAGAAAGTTATCGTCCTCGTCAATGTTTGTTTTATCCTATAGCTACGGAAAGTGAAAATAAGCTGGATGGAAATCGTTTCGCTAATTTGTCATCACAAATGGCGTTCAGCGGTTGATAATTCGATGGATATACAGACCTGATCGCAACAGAATTACATGAGTACTGTGAGTATTCAGCCATCATCATCAACTTCATTCGAACAAGAATAGGAATACAGAGCAAGTTCAATGACGTAGGCATCAGAAAAGAAAAGCGGACATCACAAATATTGTTGTCAAAATAAAACGAATGGTCAGCTGAGGACATAAGTAGACAGAACAATTATTAGATAATAGGATAGACAGATAGGTTGATAGATAGATAGATAGATGGATAGACAGATAGATAGCATACAGTGGAGCAATGGCTCCAGCTAGTATTATCTCGAGATGTATTACTTGGCCAGCATTTAAACGCGATGCGAGAAATGGGCGACCGAGAGTAAGCCGTGTCAGCGTACAAATCTGAGCAGACACAATGCTTCCCATGGTAACATTCCCGTAGCCGGGTACTCAATATTCTCTTTTATGTATTTACACTTATGCATGTATCGCAAAACTGATACTTACTAATGGAAAGCAATATGCTATACAAGTTAAATGTCACAGCTTGTATGCACTGAGGACGAACTGAGAAGTTATTCTGATGGATGTTTCATCAATGGAATTCTCGTTTTTGCTCTCCACGTTGAAATATAAATGAAGCGAATGTGTGGAGACTATAGACTGATACAATCATGGAACAGTGAATTCATTTGTGTCAATGATTGGGCTGACACAATTCGGTGCAACCTGAAAATTATTTGTTGAATATATCAAATGATCAACGATGACATCATGATATATGACATGATATACTTTATTGAGAAAGTGACTCACCCTTTCTGCATTGAAAGTGATGATTCACACTTCACTATTGATAATAAAACACTCACCTAACTGACTGATCGAGCATAACGCAGGAGAAGAGGAAATGCTGGATTTGAAGCGAGTAGTTTGACTGAGTCCAACAATTGGAAACAGCTACAGAAACGCAGAGGTCCTCGAACAATTAAATTCCTCGCTGTGTGGACAGATGATAGCTGATGAAAGCATAAGAGAAGTTCATCGGACGTTATCTGCCTTGCAAGTAGACACCTAGTTAGGTGTAGAATTTACGCAGCATATTAGAGAGTATTTAGGCTACATAGAGTCTACAGGAAATATTTTACTACAGAATAGAGGTACTGAGAAAATGTGGGAGCAGACAGTCATATATACGACAATCACTGGTGCAAATGCTTCATGTAGCACAAATCATTTCTGCATCAAGATAAAATACTGAGGGATTTGCGGACAATATGCTCAAACTACAGTCGATGGCTAATGTTAAATTCACGGACAATGTGAAGGCCTCCAGTAGTACAAAATCTGTCTGTATCAGCATTACTCAGTGTAGATTACTGAGTATTTTGAACATGAATAACCATCCATTTAAGTTTGAAATGATGCCCCAAAACAGACGGATCTCGTAGATTATTTATGTATTGCGTCTAATATAGGGGAACCTGGAAATGCCATTATTAGGGAGGAATGAAGACTGGACATGAGAAGATCACAGTGAACGATATACTGCAAGAAGGGAAACAAACACTTCCCACATTGAATGGAAGTGAACAAAGACAAGTGAATCGCAGCATTCATAGTTGGCCGAAAGTCAGTCTGTGATGGACATCAAACAACAACCACCACTACGTATGCAAGTAAACGTAAATCCCAGCAGTTTTCAACTCATCAAAGTCTTCTTATTTAGAGATATAAACGGTTATGTATCGAAAGGTTATTCGACTTTGGAAATGTTAGCATTTCATTGGTGAATATCAAAAATTCATGGTTCACTTTCTTCATCAGAACTTACAACGTCTCAATGTTTGTGGCAGAACAAAAACCACAGTTCAATGAGTGCGGTATCTCACTTTCGATAAACTTTTATTTCGTTTCTTTTTCAACCAAAACGAACTTAGACTTAATTGAGACAACCAATACATTTGTGCTTAATCACCTGTGGAATGTATTAGTAAGGTAATGCTTGACTACATTTATAGCGTAAGTCGAGCACATTTCTCAGGTTGGATCGAAAGTATCTACAACAAAATTTTGTGAATCGATATAGCGTCCGCTTCTTTCTCCTTCATGAAAAAGTATGAGAACTCATGAAGGTGAAATAAATGCATGCAAAGACTTACTTAACATCTCTAAATAACGATGAAAGTATGAATATAGACACATAAGCAAAGCAAGTTTATGCATAAAACAATAAAACCACTGGTTTTGTGATTCATCTATACTAGCATTATAGAACATATGATGATTGCGTCATTTCTTTGTAGATGCTGTGTAATTGAACCAATGTCCGCACTAAATTCATGCTTGCCAATCGTATTCATCAGCTGTCATATAGTGAAATAGACAATGACAAAATATGGATGGTTACACAAAATCGTCAACTAATTCATTCATTTACCCGCCAGTTCTCGCTGCAAGAGAAAAACAAACCATGTCATTCTTCGGGATAGCGAAAACGGAGTTTGACTTTTAATATAATACAGAAATCGTTTTTAGTTTATGTAAATAATTCGTAGGGGTAGTCGTCACAGGAAATATCAGCTCGTGAACAACATGTGCGGTTTATCATTCACTCAAATGATTGGTCAAACCGTGGACGAGTAAAACTCTGTAGGCGCGTACAGTTTAAACTAGAACCTTTTTCCTCTAATTAGAAATATCAAACATGCATCTGAACATCGAATCCAATTTATCCTGTTTTATTCGTGTATATATTTTGAAGTATTTCATCAATTCGCGTGATTCGCTCTGGTAAATTATCAATACCAACTAATTTTCAGTTGTCGTATGAAGCAAGAAAACAGCATCACTGTGGATTTCGATGTGCACTGAGACGATCACTGCACCGTTTGAATTGTACTACTGTTCTTGTCATCACTATTAAAGTTGGCCTTTCTCCACCTCACAAGATCATATGTCTGTAATGTAACTTATCCTTTCCACACTTATCAGAGAATTTCCACAATCATGACGGAAGAACTCTTGCTTCACGAGGTTTATGACTGCAGACTGATCTCAACAAACCGTTTCACATTTTTCATACAGCATTGGCTTTGTTCGATAAGGCAATATGACGATGGTCGATCAAGAACAAAATTTCAAATTCTCTAGTGAGTTAATTGACTGCAATCCAGAGAAATGTCTTCGCAAACACTTTTCGAAGAGTAAAAAAGTTTTCATTGTAGCCATTAACAGTGCTCCGTATGTTGCCCCTCAGGTCTATCAAATTTTGCAGATACATTGACTGTTTTGGCAGCCACGTCTCCTTAGAACTTTCTCCCAATGGTGATCGGTGACTGTTTCATCCTCGAATCACTAGCTGATGCGAGCATTACTCACTTTGCCACTTTACGTGACAAAACACTTGATTCAGCGCTCACTCATTCTGCTGGAAAATATGAAGCTCGCGAATGTGCCTGAGTAATGAATTCTGACCGTCAAATTATCCGAGTGTTCTCTGAAATATATGTTGAATTGTATACAAGTATCCCTTCATTCCTTATCAAGAATACGCTACATGTGTGCTGCTTACGGGACAGTATCGAAAACCCTAGATGCATGATGGCTGACGCAGAGTGGAAATTACTACCTGTGCATTTAGCGGATGATGCAATCTGCTTCGCAGTGTTACATCGGAAACGCACTTTATTCAACAGATATGAATGTTTCTCTCTTCGCCTCATCTCTATAGTTACGTCAAGGAAAAGGACAGTTGTACAAGTCTGAAGGCAGATCTTCTCCAGGCAGCATCAAAATCCTGAATAAATCTCAAATTCAACGAATGTACACATCATATATGCATATATATATATATATCGCCAAAGAATATTGTCATGTTCAACTCCCGCTAAAATGTGAAGCTCTTAATGATATTGCTGTTGGTTTCAAGCAAAGTAGTAGAGTTATCTTTGTTGATGTGAATATTCTTAACAAATATGTGGTATTATTATGATTAATACCATCACTTTACAAGCATCTTTTCTTCAAAATATTTTCGGTTTCAAACTGGATCAGAGCACTCCATATCACTAACACGTTCCGCTCTATAGCACCGATGACTATACATGTAGCTCTGAAATATACGGATACCAAATGATTCTCGAATACACAAACATTTATATGCAATGCTACATGAACCATAAGTTACAAGCTGCATCGACATTTACGCAATTCATGTATTTCGAATGAAACAACGAGAAATAAAAAGGCGTTGTAGTAAGTCTCAGGACATTACTTATGCTAAGAAGTTATTTAGTCAGACCGCATATACTACTGATTGAGTGAGGTGAGTAGGCAGGAATTACTTATTTCAATGAGTAACTAATATTTAGCTTTGTGCAATCTTACTTGCTTTCTTGATTACCATTCATGTTATGAAACAGATCACGTAGTGCGATCATAGTCACTTGGTTTCAAGGGTAAACAGTGATGAAATCTCATCAGTCTTACTGACTGAATTTCGAATCACTAACCGGTTTGTAAATTGCGAATTTAAATTTTTTTTAATACGTATACTTATCTTCGTGATATACATGGAACACTTATGCACGTACAAAGCATTAGTCAAGTCACATTCACGGTTTCGAAAGTCTTGATGCTCTCAAATGAGCGATGTCAATGTCAACGTTCTCGAGCATTTCCGCTTGAATCTTCGCTCAGTCTGGCATGATCACGAGACGTTTTATAGTCTGCGAAAGACCATTATTCTTTTATATATCAGTGTAACTATTAAACAATACTTTTAATGGATGACTCTGGTTCATATATCTGACATCAATAGCTTAATCTGCAATTGTTGCAGGGATTAGATAGAGACTTTGAGGTTGTGGTTGACGACAATCATGATTGCAAGTATCCACGCACATTCCAAACACCTCTGTTTCATAACTTTTTATTCCACCTGCAATCTTAACATGACTATAATTAGGATTACAATACATACACTCATGCCTCTTCATGGCGGACGTTAAGAAAAGACAATTCCATAATTGAGTCATTCATTATTCATGGTGAAGTTGTTCAATGGGTCCGGCTCTGTGCATCACATCCAACATTTCCGCATTCACACACATACTAAAGGCTGTGCAACTTGACGAGATGAATTTCTCGGTGTAGAGACACAAATCGGTTGAAAAATGAAGATTCATAATTTTGCACTTTCTCACTTCACCATACAGAAAAACAACCCATATGACATTCACACGAATACATGGATATATATATATATGAGATCCGTATTAGAAACTACCCTAGCGAAATACGTGAGACGTTTTTGAATAGAGAAGTGCATGCTACATTGAGATTTTATCAAAAATGCACAGAAATGCATGAGTTCCACCTAATTAGGACAAAGTTTCAGAGAATTTAGTCATGCTTATTTGTTTTAAATCAGTTTGTCTTGGATTCCTTGAGATGATATAAATAGTGATACGTATACGCGAATGAATCTGTAAGTTGGAAATGCCTTAATTTTGATGTGTTCACAGATTTTGAGAAGTAATTTAAAGTATTGTTTCGTATGGATTAGATTGATTGGTTTCACCAATCATCGTCATGAGCTGATATACGTTTGAGAATTATTGAGAAAGCTAAGACAGGCACGAGAAACGCGCTGATCCAATCATCTCGACAGTTGTGTTGTTAGCCTGGAGAAAAATGCAATGACTATGAATGTGTTTATAAGCCCTCATCCACATATCAGCATTCAAAACAACCACATTTTCAAGGGATGAATCGTACAGATATCAGGTGAGGTTGATGAATCAACATAAAAACCAGAGATAAGGAAAATAGGAACACTTTCCATGAAATGGAAGGTTGTAATGTAATAATGTAAACATCAGAATGAAGATGTGAAATGATATGAGTGAGTGCTTGAAATGAGAATTCGCACCATACATTGTTCCTGAAACGTCATCAGTAAACAATGCTCTATCATTGTGTGATTTCATCAAAAATCAAATCTACTCCAGTTTGGTTTATCAAGTCGACTTGATATGATTATGAGCAATAGTTTGTGCTCATCAGTTAATCTTACTGTATAACACTGCGTGGTTTGTCGAAATAAAATCTTATCTGTTATGGACTTTATAGTTCTGTTTGTCTTCGTATGCATATTGACAGTTTGTTGTTTAACGAGCCAAATTAGCTTGGGGGAATGAAGGCCATTCTGACTGAGGACTATCCAGGTAAATTTGAGGTTTGTGATTAGCGAAGTTTTAGTAAACTCACAAAATTATTGAAGAATAATCGTCCTTTTTCTGCCTGTAGAAAGTCTGTTGGTCAGACCTGTCTCAACAAAGTTTAGTTGGCTATGCAGTTGAACATGGAGATTGCTTTCTTACGTTCAGATGGCAACCAATTAAATTTGATATTCACGTCCACATGACCACACGAGCGTATAAACATATGTAAGTGAGCTCAAATTTATTAGGTTAATTGAAACTAATTCCATTGGTTGAACTAGCTGACCTGAGAGTATTTTCGCATCACTATCTTCTTCAGAGGGATAAATACATGCTGCTGAACTGTGCCGTATTGTCTCTCCTTATAGCCGATTAAGCTTTGACGAGAATGGTAAGTTGAGGAATATTTTTGTATTCGCACCTTACAGATCAGGCATATACTTCTAACGGCACTTGTGATCTCAGTCGTTGACAGTAAACCTATACACCGGAACCATCTGTCGAAAGACGCTGAACTTCGTCATTCTTCTAGTCAAGGTGAGATATGAGTAAATTTTACAAACTGGTTACTTCATCTGACAAACTGCAGTTTCGTATCCGGTGATTCGCGCTTAAGCAAATCCATGTGTTTATCGATGTTTGTGTGTGTTTGTGCTTGTGTGAATGGATATCTGTGCAATGATTATCAGAGATGGTGATGCTGCTGATGCAAGCACGCGGCATGTTGTATTGTGTCATTCATGACATGACATTCGTGTGTCACATGCTCAACTATGTAGGTTCAGCGACATAGCAGTGACAATGAGCAGTCGCAATATTCAAAGGCAACCTCAAATGTTTGTTTCACATCCTCAGGGTAATTGACTTATCGAGCGTTGAATTCCGATTCTATCCAGTACATGACTTCATCCACTCTAGCGCAATTGACAATGCTACCTGATTCTGACCACGTATTTTATTTCTCTCTTATTCGCAGGTGTACACAACAAACACGTCAGTGAACAGAATCTGAACAATGATGAGAGTAATCACGCTGTGGCGCCAAGAATTATGTCGGGACAAATGTGCAGGCAACATGGTTATGATTGTCATTTATTCTGACTGACTGTGTTAATTTTTCTCAAATTCCAACAAATGTTTGGTAAAACATTTTCATTTGTTCTTATTTCTTTAAATATTTTCACCGGATATATATGACTGCTGTTACGTGCCTTCACACTACAATTCAAATAGCGTTGAGGTGTTTTGAATATCGCGACTTGATAGGTGCGTTGAAGAGGACGTTAGGCGTCAAGTGGATGTTTGTCACGAGTTTCTTTCACTATGCGTTGGATCACTCACAGGTGGAAATAGAACATATAGCAAGCAAATATGTCCTATTCGATTCAGGGTGAAACAGTGTTTTTGAAAAAGACATTGGCAGCATATAATGCGCTTTCATCTGCTGACAAGAAAATTTTTCGACGTCATGGAAACCTACTAAGGAGCGCAGAAAGTAGAGTTGAAGTTATTTATCCATGAAATTCAAATAAAGGCGAAATAATTGAAAAACACCTGAAACTGGAATTATTACCAGATGATAATTTAGCTACAACGATAACTTTGATGTCTTTCCATGCTACAAGAACAACATCACAGGAAGAGGAGGCGTTGAGAATGTTTGTAAGTACGTAACATAATGTTTCAACGCATCACTTAAGGACAACAGCAGATTCAGCACCAGGCCACACAATTCGGCAGCGTCTACCATATTTCAGATATTTGAGAGCATCAAGACTTGCAAAACCGTGAAAGTGACAAGCTTAATAATAATAATTTGTAACATTACAAATGAGGGCATCATCAGTGAAGCCTGAGAGAGATTTGTCAAGGGAATAGACTTGAACACAGCGAACAACAACTCTTTGCTGACCATTACCAGCAATTTCATTCGAAAAGTTTTCACATGTTTGTGGGAGATCTACATGACAGTCGTCTTTGGTTATATATTGTGTTCAATCCTTGGATTTGAGATTTGATCAAGATGTTGATTCTGTCTTGAACAGATTTGTTATCCGGCAGGTACAGCCGCTTTATTTTGAATTGTGTTTGTTTTCGGGCGAAAACTCCTGAAACAGAATGAAACATTGTTCATCATATTAGCAAAAGACATCAACTAGATTCTAACTGAGTCAAAATATTATGTGGTGACTCATACGTGAGATGTATCACAAATATGTAAGTTGCGTGAATGAAAACCTGATACAAGATATAAAGAGAACTCCTGTCATCACTGCTCATGTACTCGTGAATTATCCTGCGAGATTACGAATCATTATTCAACAATTCAACTATAGGAGGAAATGTGTTCTTTATTCTAAAAGGTTCAACCCAGCCACAGACTTCCGCTTATTTCGCGACAAATAAGGAGAGAGTAGGTCCTGGTCAGTCAATCAGTTAGTTCCGATTCTCACTGACCCCTAATAATTTGAATACAAACGTGTACTCACGTAGACACATGCAGTTACGTTATATGCATACTCAAATTGAGGAGTGATAAATAGCACTATTATTGCTGAGTGAACTCCAATCATCCGAGGGCTTCTACCGCAGGCTATTTGATGATTTCTCGCAAATTCATAACTTCAACTGAAGCCAAGTCTTCATTTGTAGAATTCGAAATCTACATTGACCAATATCATAGTGCCATGAAATCTACAAAGTGTGGAACACATTTCACTCTTTCACTCTCACTGTCTGAGAATTCATTGTACGACTAAAGTCTCATGCAATCATGTATTCCAGTAGACGTCAGCAGGCGAAAATCAACCTACTATCAACATTTCAGTGCACCAAACTGAAGCTGAAGTCATCCTTCGACACAGACACACCATAAGATGTTCTTCGTGTTCCACAGGAATTTCATAAATTCTGTGATAAAGATAAAGTTTGTTGCAGACTAAAATGTGTAAACCAATGAAAAAAATGACTTGTCAAATGCAGACAGAAATGAAGACGTAGACATCCATGTGAACATTGCTTCTTTGCACTGCAGAATCACAAACTGCTCAGTTAAAAAGAACCAGAACTTTGCATATGCTAGGAGTAATTCAGCCACAGCTACTAGCATGGTGACAACTGTATTGTTTGGCCTCAACTTTTGTCTGTTTGCTTCTTTCTAGTAACTGTTATAATCGGATGGTTTATGTTATATATTTTCGACATACGACCGAAAGAAAAGGTGAGTTTCTTCCTTGATAATGACTTTTTCTGCATTCAAATATTATAGTATGGTATTGCGTTTCGAAGGCGAAATTAGATGACTAACACCGACTTCACAGTTCAACGTGTTGATTTTACGGCATTAATAACACTGCGATTATCAGATAAGTTCAGACATTCGGTGTCAACTAGTATTCACAGTCCACTTCGGAGAAAGAAGTAAGTCAAGACTTTAGAAATCGATGGAAATGAAATCTTGATTCGGCACTCCTTCTCTCGTACATTAGGGATCAGTTGACGTTTTGTGTTTGTATTTGAAAAAATGTGATGCAATTCTTCTCCATTTACAAGGATTCCTCATTGACATAGTTATTTGTTTAGGAAATCGGAGGATGTTATGTTAGGTGTTATCTTCGTGATAAACATGGAACACTTATGCACTTGTTATGCGGTTCGCTTTAGTCAGTATAAAGAGACACGGCATCACGCTTATTATTACGATTGATACCATCACTTTACAAGCATCTTTTCTTCAAAATATTTTCGGTTTCAAACTGGATCAGAGCACTCCATATCACTAACACGTTCCGCTCTATAGCACCGATGACTATACATGTAGCTCTGAAATATACGGATACCAAATGATTCTCGAATACACAAACATTTATATGCAATGCTACATGAACAATAAGTTACAAGCTGCATCGACATTTACGCAATTCATGTATTTCGAATGAAACAACGAGAAATAAAAAGGCGTTGTAGTAAGTCTCAGGACATTACTTATGCTAAGAAGTTATTTAGTCAGACCGCATATACTACTGATTGAGTGAGGTGAGTAGGCAGGAATTACTTATTTCAATGAGTAACTAATATTTAGCTTTGTGCAATCTTACTTGCTTTCTTGATTACCATTCATGTTATGAAACAGATCACGTAGTGCGATCATAGTCACTTGGTTTCAAGGGTAAACAGTGATGAAATCTCATCAGTCTTACTGACTGAATTTCGAATCACTAACCGGTTTGTAAATTGCGAATTTCAATTTATTTAATAAGTATACTTCCAAATAACAAACATCGAACAGTAATTGAAGAGTTGTTCAAAGTGAAAATCAGTCTGAGAATTTGAATGTGATTGAGTAAATCAAAATATCCCAATGGTTTTATTTTATTTCGGCATCTCACGACCACCTTATTTTGTCTTTGATATCAATGATCATTTTGAAAGTGTTTCTACTCACTTCAATTCCTAACCACATACAAACGAAAAACTCACACGGTCACTTGTAGAGCTGCTTCAGATTGTGCGCCTTGCTTTTCAAAATAGAAATGAAATAAGTTCAAGCGATGTCTCAATCACTTCACCCAGTGTGAAACAAATGAAAGCAAGACGAGGGAATATGAATGTGGATGAGTGCATTTACAATGTCTTCATCCGATATAATAGTTTGCTTTCACACTTACACATGCATATATACAATTTATAGTTACCTACCTTGAAAACGCGACTGTGCCTCAGTTATTATAAGAGAGGTGTGCTGTTGAAACCACAAATTCTGCTTGGAACACAAGTGATTACTAATATTGAACAAATAATGCTTCAAAGTCACCTCAAACTGACAGAAGACCACTCGTTTGAAAGCCTCAATACTCGATGATCGAATAGTGCCCCCAAAAGTCTGTTCTCACACATAAAATTACATCATTTCAAACAGAGCAGCACGACTTTTACCGCCAAGCAATTTCTCGCTAATCACACAGTTGTCTCTTCGAGGTGACGATTGATTCTGTGAACAATTGAATCTCTGAGTAAGTCATGATATACTTGAGGATTATACTTATGCTGATGAAACTGAAATGTTCAAAATATTTCAGTCCATACAAGGAAGACAATTGCATTTAGAAGATGTACTCGACTGATGGAGTATGCCACGTAGTTCGAGTGTGAAGCTGTCATCTGATAATGAACACTTGACTCAGCAAACAGATCTCTTGCGTTCGTAACTGCACGTGGAAGTGATGGATTTATGTAAGGTGGGTTTGTCAGCATTAGAATTTGATAGCAGGAGACATTGAAGGTAATTAATACAGTAAATCACAGTAGATGAGTTATAACAGTGCTTGGTGAATTATGAACAGACTAACGTATTCAGAAGGGTCGGCAGCTTATTCTTTGTATGATGAATTAGGATATGGTGTTTGCTGATAACGTTGGAGAGAAAAGATTGAAAACGTGTTGCGTGCACGTGAATTGGACTACATGTAGCTTGTTTTACGGTTATATAGGATATGGAGTAAGTAAAATAGGCAGGATAAAAAACCTAATGAAGTCATGGTAGTGAAACGGGTTGTAAGAAGCATTTCTGCACTGAACATGCAGTTCTGGTTTCTCTTTGATGACTGATAAGATTTCAGGTGTATAACAGGGATCTAGACGAAGTCGTTTCGAATGACTAGATCTTATTTTCTAAATGAGTTTGAAAGTAGTCTCTGTTGATGTTGAGCGATCGAAATAATAATACTCTCCAGAAGGCAATAAGTTGTTTCTTCGACACATTCACGGTTTGAGCACTGTTGCACCATTTCTTTTATTTTTTTTTTCTGACAAAGGCTTCATATCACTTTTTGATACGAATATTTTCAAAGTTTCCAAATATTTATGCAGTGAGTCACCAAAGCTTCTAAGATAGACTTTGTCTGCTGGAGACAATTCAACTTACCGTTTTCTGCTCATTGACACACAACTGTGATATTTTGTCAGCTATGCATTACACTCCGACTTTAGTTTTGTAGGCTTTCGTCTGGTCGTCTTCTATGCTCTACAACGAGAAAGGAAAATAAACCTTCACACTGCTCTTTGATTTCTCAACTCGATCTACTGATAGGCGTTGTTGAAGATTTGGAAGGTTTTGTTTAATTGAAAGGTACCATTTGTGATAATAAAGACATAAACCACACACCATTTGTAAACTTGAAAAAATTTGATTTTTCTTAGTAGGATATTTGATCCGAGTTCCAACAGGATGAGATCGATTAGGTGGAGAACTCATTGTTTTCCCGAATTTGTGTTGATATATTTGACCACTGATCAGACCTGAACTGCCACTGTACATCTCATGATGGCAGTATCGAGATTAACTGAATCAATGAACACATGCAAGTCGCTAACGGTTTGTTTGCGGGAGAAGCTGCGTCCATTGTAGTTATTGCTTACTGTGAGTCGTTCAAAGATACTGCATGTAACTATATATGATGTTTTGTAATGTTGATTTATTTTCGAATGGAATTGATAACATTCTGAAGACTTGACAGTTCATTCAATGAAGTCGAATATTTTCAGTTTGAGAAAGAGAATTCTTGGACACATGGGTTTATTTGTTTTAATTGATTGCATTAGTCACTTCTGCCTTGAAATATGTCCGCTACGCATGCTGTAAAAGAATGAATAGTCATAGCACAAATGTGAATGTCTTGTCCCTCACTGAGCATCTCTCTCTCTGTAAATTGACAGAATAGAAAGGAATTCATCTCTATGCTACTTCAGTCATCACATGGTCGTCAGTTCGTCATAAAAGGAAGATGTATTTCATATTAACTAATGAAAAAGTTGAACAAATATCAGATGATGAATTACAAATTATATACTTCCTTTATGTGGTCGATAGAATACGTAAGCTTTGTGCTTCAATATGACTTTTTTGCGTTGAAGTATTACGATATTGAAGATGATATTTTGTTTCCTGAATACATTAGCTGACTAACACTCACTTCACAATTCGACGTGTTGATTTTATCACATGAAAAGAAAACGACACTCAAATAAATTCAGCCGGTTAGTGTCAACGAGAATTTGGAATCCGATTCGGCAAAAGAACGCAATCATCACTTTGGAAATCGATGGAAAACAAATTGTGATTTTTTTCTTCTTCTCCCATACATCAAGAATCAGTTGACATTATGAGTTTGCATTTGGAAAGCATCGTCAAATTCAACTTCGTTTTGAAGGATCACTCACTGAAATGGTTATGTGTTAAGGAAACCTATGGAATTTATGTCACGTCTAATCTCTGTGAAATACATGAAAGGATTATGCACGAGTTACAGGCTTTTGATAAGTTACAGGAAAGCAATACCCGTCATGCCTATTGATGAGAATTATTCCATCAATACACAAGCATCACCTCTTTATATTGTTTCCATTCAAAACGGGAGCAGAGCACTCTTTGTCATGAACACGTTCCGTTCTACAGCAATAATGAACCTAACCTGTAGTTCTGAAATATATATATATATATATGGAGACTAATTCATTCTCGAATACACTCATATTCATGCATAATGCTGCAAGAATTATGAGTTTCAAGCAGCATCAACAATGGCGCAAATCATGAGAAACAATAACAAATAAAACCGTGTCCTTCTAGAAAGAATATTGTCATGTTCAACTCTCGCTAAAATGTGAAGTTCCTAATGGTATTGCTGTTGGTTTCAAGCAAAGTAGTATAGTTATCTGTGTTGATGTGAATATTCTTAACAAATATTTCGTTCGCTGTCCTAATGACGTTTTTGTTCCGAATGTTACGAAGCGTAGTCTAAGATTCGTTCTACAGTTCTGATACTCTTGGTAATCGCATTTGTCTATAAGACAGCATTGAAGGAATCAGATGGTTTATTTTATATATTTTCGACATACTACCGAAAGAAGACGTGAGTTTCTTGCTTTATTATGACATTTTCTGCTTTGAAATATGATAGTATTGTAGATGATCCGACGTTTCGAAGGCGAAATTCGATGTCTAACACCGACTTCACAGTTCAACGTGTTGATTTTTGGCCTATATATAACTGCGATTTTCAAATAATTTCAGCCGTTCGGTGTCAACTAGTGTTCACAGTCCACTTCGGAGAAAGAAATAAGTCAAGAATTTAGAAATCGATGGAAAGGAAATCTTGATTCGACTCTCCTTCCCTCGTACATGAGGGATCAGTTGACGTTTTTTTGTGTTTGTATTTGAAAAATCTGATGCAATTCTTCTCCATTTTCAAGGATTCCTCATTGACATAGTTATGTGTTTAGGAAATCGAAGGATGTTATGTTAGGTGTTATCTTCGTGGTATACATGGAATACTTATGCACGTGTTGTGCGGTTCGCGGTAGTCAGAAGATAGGGACATGGTCTCACGATTATTATTATTTATTATTGTTATTTTTCCTGCAATGAAGTGGACGACTTTACCTGACATACAGTGCATTGCTTTCTTCCTGAGAAATAAGAATGGAGCCATTTGACAACCCAACAGTCAGTTTGAGTTTCAGCAAGCTTCTTTAGTGTGATGTCCCTAGGTACTTAGTCGAAGGCAGATGTTTAATCTAGAAAGGTGCAGCGAACAAATTTAGCCCCCTTGTCTAAGCTGGAGACAATGTTATGATACAAGACTGCAGCTGCATCTAAATTACTTCTACTGTGTTTGTAGGCGAATTGTTTGGGATCGTTAAAGGCTTTAAGTGAAGGTTGAAGATTAAGTAAGAGCAACTTTTCCATAGCTTTTAGAAAAGGGGAAGTAATAGCAATGGGTCTTAATTTAAAACATGTCGCAGTAGACGACTTAGGAATAGGTACAATTTTAATGTCCTTCCAAACAGCTGGCACGACAATTTTGGAAAAAGATTCATTAAATATGTCCATGAGAGGATAACACAAATATTGGCACACTTTTAAAGAATAACACTAGGCAAACCATCTGGACCTAGGCTACAAGAAGGGTTCATAGACTGGAGACATTTTAGAACATCATTTTGTAGTAAATCCAGGGAAGCAGGTTTCATTAATACTTGCAACACTAGAAAGTTTGGCATTTGTGGGAGAATGTATGAAGGACTTGTTTAATGTGCATACAAGCAACCCAATAGAGAGGGTAAACATACGTGCATTAAGTGTGTATATTGGTAGGTAGATTGTTTGCGAGGTGGACGTATTCATCGCTGCTGATTTTCGCCTGTTTCTCGCAGAATCCACTTATAAAAATTGTTTTCTCTCTGTTTCCTCCTTCTTTCGTCTAGGCATTGTCGAATTGGTTCTGGTCATCTGAATGTGTCTGATAATTATCTTCTTACTCATTCTGAGAAATCTGTAATCTTATTGTGTAATTACTCTGCTTTCATTTGTAGAATTCTATAACTCTATATAAATTTGTTTAGTTTTGTTAATAAATTTATCGTCCTCATCACTACTTGTGCTTACCTCCAGTTAGTGGAAGTGAAAATAAGCTGGATGGAAATCTATTCGCTAATTTGTCATCATAAATGGCGTTCAGTGGTTGATAATTCGATCGATATACAGGCCTGATCGCAACAGAATTACATGAGTACTGTGAGTAGTCAGCTATCATCGTCCACTTCAGCCAAACACGAATAGGAAGACAAAGCAAGATCAAGGACATGGTCAACGGAAACAAGATGTGAATTTCGAGAATACAGTCGTCGAAATAAGATGAATGGTCAGCTGAGGATGTATCGTAGAAGAATAGAAGAGCATGACAAACAGATGCATTGTATTCATAAGCATCAGAGAGATGGACATATAGACAGAAAGACATGCAGACATATAGACAGATAGATAGATGGATAGTCAGGTAAACAGTTACATAGCTAGATCGATGGACAGAATGTTCTTTGTTTTAAACTCAGTTATATGGTAAGAAATGTAATTCATTCTTCCCATTATTCAAAAAATTGATATTAATAAAATTCCCCTTCGTTCTAGACGCCATTAAGATCAACATTCAAATATCTGGCGCTTTCGTATTTATACGAATCCACTGATTATTATTATTGTTATTGTTCCCTTGGGTTTCTAGTGGAACATAGGGCTTCAACTGCACGTCTCCACTTGCTTCTGTCTTCTGCTGTACTTTCCACCTGCATCCATGTTAGTCCATACTGTTTCAACTCCTCTTCACACGATCTCCTCTATGTCACCCTTGCACTGACATCCCACTCGCCGCTTTCCTTTCGGGTTCCACTCGAGCAATGGCCTGACACGCGATATCACCCAGCGGCCTCCTCAGAAAGTATCTAAACCATCTTCACTTTCTCCTGCATATTTGTTGAGTGATTGATTCTTGTTTTGTTTGTCCCCAGAGTTTCTTGTTGGTGATTCTTTCCGGCCACTGATACTCTAAATCAAATCAAACAAAATAATCAAGACGTCCCAATTCTGGAATTGAATTCTGAGTTTAGGATAAAAGGCTTCAAGACTGTGTTAATCGCCTTCAAACAAAATTTGGAACTTTTTTGATCACCACTTGAACGATTCAATTGCGGGTGCAGACACCACTTATTTGATTGGAGCCGATTTCAAGAATTGACGATTCAGTGAGGGGATAATTACGCTACAGAGAGATAGTCCCCAGATGAATTTCACACTCACCAGCTATGCCGTCTGAGTTCTTCCGACCTGGTGAAAATGAAAAGAGAAGATAGACTTGTGAACATCTTGATGACATTCTCTCTCTGTCTCTTGTATGATGAGGAGAAAAGAGATAAACCTTCAAGTCATTTCTCGTGTGACAAATTGGTCACGTTCGATAGCCTATTAGACTGATTCTAGGTTACATGATTCCCGATTGAGACAAAGGCTGGCTGCCTGGGTGCAGCTTTTCAATCTTCCCTTCACCAGAGATGTATATAATGAAGTCAACATATATCTGGTGATTCTAGCAAACGCTCTGCGTATCGCCCATTATTACCCCAAAAGTACGAGCTGCCACTAAACGACAGTGAACTGCAGTTTTAAGTCATGACTCATTATGACGTCTAGGTTCCTTTGAGTCTGAACTGATGTTAGTGTTATTCCCTGTAGTTCGCGTAACCAGGCACTTGCATGTCCAATGCCCATTGCTGGGCGTATGATTACGCTGACAGTGAGCATGTAATGCTTGAATGGATCGAGCCGTTTGTTGAGATTTCCTTGTGATGGAAGCATGTCTCTGCCATCCTTAAGCTTCTTCCATATTTTCAGTCTCCTGCATAGAGAACTGCAAACAAACTGTTGATACCAGGCACTTTGTTGATATGCAGAACAAATACGAGAATGCCGACTGCAGTATCTTGTGGTGCAGTGCCACGTACCACTGAGTAAGACAAGAGTTTAGAGTTGATTGTGGCTCTGTCTCGTAGCAACCATGATATCTCAAATCTCATTGACCTTGTGCAACCAGTCAGAGTTCAGATGCTGAAAAGGTCTCAGAACCGTTGAAAAATGTATTAAAGACGTTGCAAACACGATATTAAACTGTAGATTTGTCTCAATTTCTCCAAGGATAATCCAAAGAGAAACCGCACCATACCCCATACATGTATTAAACCAGGTGGCTGTGAATGATGATATACTGACACCCATTGACATTCTTCATTCTCTTCCTCAACCTTCACTAAAATCTGTCGATAGAATTGATGTAGGTGCGTGTGGTCGGATCCACAAGACCGAAGGAGTGTTTGAGACCCTGGTGAGTGCAAACCAGAGGTTGAAGTCGGTTTTCTATCCCCTATTTTCCGGTGTGTATGGTCATTCCTGGCAATACCAAGTTCTGAATGACTGTGATATTTAATGAGGCACTTCTACTCACTATTATTTCCACAAAACCTTAGCGGAGTGAACTGTCGTACATTGTTAGCACCCACAGTTGATTTGCCCTTCTCGCTCGCCTGTTGTGTTTCTTTATGAGGACAGTTTCATCAGTGTGAGCAGCTACTCCCACTCCTCCAAGACAACAAATAATACCCTCCGACTTCTGTGACGCTATGTCTCTACAATGCTGATGCCATTGCACTGTTAAGACCAGGCTATTTTCCATCTCAGTCGTTTATGCCCTTACAGGTCTTTGCAGAATCCAAGAGTACATCAGCCACATCCCACAAAGACAGTTTAGGCTTGAAGAAGTAAAACACTCCACCAACCTTCACGAACCGATTTTTTCTTATGATGTGAATAACATATGTGGCAGTATTTATCTCCCACAATGTTGTATTGCTTTATTTTCATAGTCGCTTCATACACAGACAAGTCTTTGTGACTCCAGATGATCCCTTATTGACACACTTGTTAACTTCTTGACTAACCAAAACCTTAAGCGTCCTCATGGTTTCTATTTAGGATGACCTTTTGGAACGTCCTAAAATTCAAACTGCTCTTTCAAGGTCAGTTCCAAGAGATCATGACTGTGGGAGTAATACATCGTTTTCCAGCAATTTTCCCTGCTTGTCCAAACCCTTCATGAATAAATCATTTGAGGGTACTGACAACACTTCTTCTTGGAGTCTTCTTGGAGAATCAATAGTCGACAGCTAATTTATATCTCCCTGACTTCTGAACTTTCCTGCTATGTTCTCTGGGGTGTCGTGAACTGGTGTGAAGGAAAAGAGTAAACACATCAAGTCCGCAGTCATTATTTAAAATTTTAAATATTGTGATGTGATCTGCTCACTGCCTACAGTGTGATGAGGAGAAAAGAATTAAACTGTCCAGCCTATCGTCATATGATAAGTTGGTCGTACCAAGAATCATACGTGCTGCCTTCCTCTGAACCCTCTCTAGAACACATGAGTCTCCCTTAAGATAAGGACTGTCCCCCTAGTTTAAATTTTCTAATCTTGACCTCACCAGAGATGTGCATAAAGAAGTGAACATATCTCGGATGATTCTATTGAAGATTCAGCGTATTACTCATAATGATCACAAACTATAAGCGCTGCCTCTGCGCAACAGTGTGCTGAGCTGAAATTTGAATGCCCTATGCACATGCTTGCGCATATCTCCATGCCCATGGTTGCGTATATCTCCGTGTTGATATTACTTAAGTTCCTTTAGGTTCGAATGGAATATAAGGCTTCAACAGCACTTCTCCATTTTGTCCAGCTTTTCGCGGTCATCTTTAGCAGACCTCACGGTTGCCAATAATTTCTGATCACTGAATCTCACGATTTAATAGATGTCACACTCAGACTCACACTCAAATCGTCGTTCTCACTAGGGTTTCGCCTGGTGTTTGGCTAACTCCTTTTACCTAAATACAACACAAACTATCAGACTCTCCGCATTTTTCAGCTGAAGTCTGCCGCATTACAGACAATCAGACAGACAGGTTGCCACACTCACTGTCATCAGTATGTCAATGGACAAGTGAAATGTGGGGGGCAATTTTATGCATGAACATTCATCTGTCGAAAGAGGATGCTCTTCGCCATTCCCTAGATTACTCATTTCTTTTCATAGGGAGATGGTATTCAGGTGATCAGTAACAAACACTGATTTCGTTTTTCTGGATGTTAGTGGCGTCAGTTTTTCAACAGTCACAATGCACTCCGGCATTCAAACATTCGACTTTAATCGTTATATCTAGACACAAAACTTCTTCACAATCCAGTGATACTTGCTTGTTCTCACGTCAGTTCCACTGTTTCCACCATCGATCAGATACAATGACTCGATGATCCACAGGCTTACTCAGTCAACCAATCACTCACAGATTGGTATTGCTAGCATTCGGTGTCGACTTTCCGTTGGACAGTAGAAGGATTCTACCTGAAGATGTGTGTGTGTTGTCGACGAATTCTTGTGAGTTGGACGCTTGGAAGGACATTGATATATATGAGAATATACGTTTGAATCAGTGTGATTTGTGGTTACAATGAGTGAGTGAATAATGTTTTTGTGTAGGCCAACTGGACGGAGATTTGACGCAGAGAATGATGCGTTGACTGAGATAGATTGTTTGGTTCGTTTCTTGATTGCAGGTTTTTAACATAATGTGGTATAGTCATCGTAGAAACCTCTTTCTCCACAATAATCCACATTGTCGAATGATCAGGCAGAAAAAAGAAGGACGTCGTAAAACATACGCACAACGAGACATAGTCTATGTAGCATTCCACAATGTCATACAAAAAAGCGATATCTGCCATCCACCAGTGATAAACAAATGGTACTTCTTCTGAGAAATTTCTGATATTGTCCACATGAAATAACACTGACACGTATGTAATTGTGACATGCTTTGCAGGGACCATGATTTCATTGAATGCTTGTAGCATTTCATTTGATATTATTTGATTTCTTGTTAATTGTGCTATTCAGAAGAAGCCTGTCAATGACGATCGTTTTCATAGGCCACGGGGGGCAGTTACACATTTGCTTTCGACCTAGTAACCAGGGATATTTTGTTAAACAAGCTTTCTGAAACTCAAACTGTTTGTTGGGTTGTCAGATGGCTACTTTCTTATTTCTCATGAAGTAAGCAGTACACTGTATGTCAGGTGAATTCATCCAATTAATTGATTACTGAGGCTGGTTTCTCTCAAGGCGCTTTCTTTTTTTATGTTTTCTATCTTCTTGCATGACTTACCTCACTCTGATGAAATGAGCTTTGTAAAGTATGCGGACAATCTGGCTATTTTGGTGTCTGTTAACTCTCAGCTAGACTGTCCTAAGATGAATAGCCTTCTCTCAGGAGTTACAAAGTAGTCTTCGTCTAATGGTCTAAAACTAAATCCTTCCAAATATCAGACTATCAATTTCAGTTTTAGATGTAAAAGAAAGTTAAGTGAAGCTGTTTGTTCCTATGACCGTTTCAAAATTGATGCTAGTGAAATAGCAACCAAGCCTGAAGTTAAGTTTCTTTGATTAATTCTCTCTTCTGATTTATCCCGGTCTTCACATGTCTTAGCGATTTCTGAAAGAATATTTCATCGGACATTTTACATAAGAAAGTTAAGGCATTCAGGTGTAACTCAATCCCTCTCACCTCTCACAGTTTTCCAATTTGTTCACCTTACGTTTTATTCTTTACTGTTCACCCTTATTCTTTCCCCGATTGCTTAAAAAGGACTATGTCATACTTTGTTGAACTGTGAAGATTGTCAGTAAGGTGAGTGGTATCCCGATGAGCCATATCGTTGAAATCGTCACTGACAGGCACTTGATGCCATGCATTATATTCGCTAAAGGAATTTTGTCAGACTGTGATTACCCACTGTACCCGCAGCTCCAACCTTGTGTCTCCTCAGGTAAAACAAAAAGTCTTTTCATGAGACTTTGTGCACGTACGTCTTAGTATAAAAATTACAATATACCATATTTGGAACGTATTTTATGTGTTGAAAATATTGTCAGGCATGAACCAACTAACTTTTTTTGCTTTAGTAAATAAACTGTTTTCTCCACCCTTATAACATCAGGGATTATTGTTATTGTTCTCCTTACATTTATAATCCTCGCGATTTATATTTCTCAAAGTGTTAACATCATTTAAGCGCTGTTATAACTGTTAATTTTGGCGTTCCCCTCACTGTACTATATCAACAGAACACTAGATTCAATAATCTATAACAAGCTCAAATTTCCAAACTGAATCGAATATACAGTTTGAAACAAACTCACTGCTATTATTATCATTATATTTAATATTCTCAATTCGTACTTGGAACAATTTTGACTTTATATCGTAAATGTGGACAACTTCCTCCGGTTAATTTTGTTTTAATTTTATTGATATTTTGAGTAAATCAGATGCAGTATTGTGACAAATGCTGGGAATTCCATTCTGTATTATAAATACTCTTTTTCTGAAATAAAGTAGATTAGTAATAATTATATGGCATGATCGCTTTTCGAAGTGAAGCCAAATGCTTAATCCGGTGGATATTAGAGCTTCTCAGTAAATAGAGAGAAGTACATCACCATGATTCCACTTAAACTCAATGACAAACTTTCAACTTTTGAATTTGCTGCCACCTTCATCCTGTACATTTTGCAGATATGAGTACCAAGGCAGATTTTCTGATAGAAGTGAATCAAATGTAAGGCAGTTCAAGAGAATAATAATACGTATGTTAGAAAAACATTTTCAGTCGAATATTGGACCTCAAAAGCCGACAAAACAAAATCATTCCATTCAGCCACTAAAGTGACAGATTACGGCGCTACAATTGTTGGCGACATGCAGTAAAGCTACTCGGCCACAAAGAGTGGTCTGGTGTTTCTACTGATATTATACGGATGCAGTGAAGAAACGTTTCCTGTCGAGAAAATCATCAAGTGGGCTTCACATTCTTCTATTTACAGAAAATGTGT
Organism: Trichobilharzia szidati; assembly: GCA_944472155.2. NCBI lineage: Eukaryota > Metazoa > Platyhelminthes > Trematoda > Strigeidida > Schistosomatidae > Trichobilharzia > Trichobilharzia szidati. The sequence continues at coordinate 69,991,410 of OX235277.1, read as the reverse complement.
ATGAGGAATTCGTAGAATTATTTCCGGTCAAAGATGAAACTAATAAAACCACGAAGAGTAGTAACCAGGATGATCGGACAGGAAAGGCAAAATACAGTCATAATTACCGAAAAACGTGAGTGTTTGTGCAACTACGGATTAGGGATGTAGTTTTAACAAAATAGGTGGGAAGTTCGGATAAGAAAAACAAATCAATAATCCAGACAGTGATTAAAAACGTGAGAGTTACAGCAATAAACAGAAAGGTTGAATGAGGAAGGTAATTCGATATTCATTACTGATAGTACTGATTATTCATGATGATCACGGTATTGAAAAAGATTGGACTTATTTCTTTTGAATACATACCGTGAACATGAGCTTTCGGATCAATAGTTGCTCATCTACGCTCAGATGCCTTGTTTTCAGTCCATTTGATGGATTTAAGAAATAACATCTTCCTGGTAACGACACCAGTGCGTTGGTGGCACAGCGGTAAAGTCTTCTATAGTTACTTCTGATTCTACCCGATGCGATGCAAGGAGTCAATTGTGCATAGAGACGATACCCAGAGTCTGAGAAGATAATATTTGCTGGTTTCTTGGATGAGTCCTTGTGCCCATCTACAGAAGTACTAACAAATTGGCATATCGACATCGCACTCCCCCTACTGACAGCTTCCATTGCCCTTCACAGTATAACAAAGTCTTTCACAAGTATCCCAGGAGAGATTAAGCTGTGTGAAGCAGTAAAGAAGTATGATGATAATACAAGAATTAACAAACTGTAACAGTGAAGACTCAGTGATACCAGACTGTCTTTACTTCCTTACGTAGAACGTGGAACGAAATATCACTCTACAAACCAACATGATATGGGAAGATCAGGGAAGATGATCAGAAGAAGCATTCAGTTGTCCTCTGACGGTTTCGAGGATTTCAGCTAACCACCCAGCTACTAGATGATAAAGGGATTAGGACATATCCAAGATAGGGCAGAGTGGAAGGCCACCTTTGTCTATCTCCGGTAGACCATAAAGTCTTGTTATTTGAGATCCTGTTAGTCTAATCTTTTCGTACATTATTATATTTATTATATTATTGAATCCTTTAATTCCTAGAGGAACATAGGACTTCAGCCATGCGTCTCCATTGAGTTCGGTCCTCTGCTAGAGTCTTCACCTGGCTCCATGTCTACCCACATGACCTCCTCCAAGTCACCCTTGGAAGACCAACTCGCCGCTTCCCTTTCGAGTTCCACTCAAGGGCTTGTCTAGTGATGTCACTTGATGGTTTCGTCAGAGTATGGCCAATCCATCTCCATTTCTTCCTGCCTATTTGTTTCACAATCGCTTCCTGCTAGGTTGGTTTGCTCCCAGATATCTCTGTTGCTGATCTTTTCTGGCTGGCCATCTTATCTTAAGTATTCAGCGAAGACAACTGTTAATGAAGGTCTGTAGTTTGTTTGAGATGTTCTTTATGACGTGCTGGCCAAGTCTGTGATCCGTATAGTAGCACTGACTTCACATTGGAGTTGAAAATCCGTATCTTACTTTTGATGCTGAATAGTGCTGTTGACCTCCACACAGACTTGAGAGTAGTGAAAGTTTGTCTTGCTTTTCCGATTCTTGCTTTGATATCCTCTTCAATTCCACCTGTAGTTGAAACGATGCTTCCCAGGTAGGTAAAAGAGGTTGTTTCTTTCAGGTTTCTTCCATTTATGCTGATTGTTGTCTGTTGTTGTTCTTGTCCAGTAATCTTCATTACCTCTGCTTTCTCTGTGTTCACCTGAAGTCCTATCTGTGATGATTCTTCCGCCAACTTGTTGCTTTTCGCTTGCATATCTTTCAGTTTGTGGGAAATCAGACGCATATCATCGGCGAAGTCCAGATCCTCCAAGTTGCTTTTTTGTGGGTCCATTTTATGCCTGTTTCCTCATTGGCCGCTGTTTGTCGCATTATCCAATCTACTGCAGTCAGAAAATCATTGGCGATGGTAGGCAGCCAGCCAGCCTTGTTTTACTCCTGTCCTCACTTCAAAGGTTTCCGTAATTTTCCCGTTGTGGATTACTCGGCATGCGGCATTGCCGTATAGCTGTTGGATGACATGTATAATTGTCGGTGGAACCCCGTAGTAGCGAAGTAGTTGCCAAAGAACCTCTCGATCGACACTGTCAAAGGCCTTTTCAAAGTCAATGAAGTTGAGATGGAGAGGTGACTGCCACTCCAAGCTTTGTTCAGTGGTGATCCCTAGTGTGGCGGTCTGATCAATGCATGACTTGTTTCTCCTGAATGCAGCCTGTTCCGGTCGAATTTTATCATCCAGGGCACGTTTGATTCTCTCGAGGATGATGCGGCTTAGTATTTTGCTTAGGATGGACAGGAGCATAATTCCGCGCCAGTTCTTGCATTGACTTAAGTCTCCTTTCTTTGGTAGTTTGAATAATTATCCTTTCCTCCAATCCTCAGGTACTTTGCCTTCTTTCCACACCTTCTCCAGCAGTGGCATCATCAAGCCTGTTGTTGTTTCTGGGTCCCTTTTTGAATGCGTCTGCTGGGATTCAATGTAGTCCTGTTGCTTTTTCAGCTTTTAGCATCTCGATTGCCTTCATGACTTTTGATTTCGTCGGGTGGTTGGTGTCCACTGGTAGTGTGAAGAAGACAAGACTGAGGAGACTGAAAGGATTGTTTATTTGGTGAAACGTATGGTACATAGCTAAATTTCGAATACCATATTCTAAACCGGCCATTTGCACATCTTCACCACATCCTTGACGAATTGGTCGAATATCGTCTCATTCGATAGCTTCTTGGATTCTGCATCATATGGCAACATTCTTTTTATAGTTCTCTACTTTGATTGCTCTTTTCAGTGTGCCAAACATGTTGTTACTTCGTTCCTGATATACTACTTATATCGGATTATAAGTAGCACTCACCACACTCGCCCCCTCATTATAAAGTCTCTCCTGTAACCGCCTTGATCGCCGCACAGACGTTTCTTCCTGCTGCTCTTCTGGTACCTCATCTTGACATTCTTCTCTCCATCTTTGTAGCAGACTGGCGTTTACTCTTTTCTCTTTATCTCCTCTCTTTATTGTTTACACTGGACCGCGTCTCGATGTGACCACATATGGTCCCTCCCACTTCGGCAGAAGCTTTACTGATCCTGGTCCACTTCCGGTAGTATACTTTCGTTCTCTACATTTCACCTGGTCACCTACTTCAAACAGCTTCCAAGCTTTGATTTGTTTCTTGCCATAATTTTCGATGTCTTTCTTGCGCTTCTCTTGTATATTCTGAATAGCTTGTTTCCGCTCATTTGTCCATCTCTTACTGTTCCATTTTTGTTGTGTTGGCCAAGTCTTATGGTGCACCGGTAAGCGTGGTTTCCTCCCATACATCAGCTGGAAAGGCGACTTTTTTGTTGTCCCTTGTACTGTGGCACGATGTGCTAGTAATACCAACGGTAAGTCAGTTTCGCAGTTGCCTCATTTCGCAGCTAACCATTGCTTGAGTGTACGATTGTTCCTTTCGGTTAAGCCGTTTGTCTGCGGATGATACGGAGTCGCTCTAATCCTCTTAATACCAAGTGCCTCCAGACGAGTCTTGAACTCCTCACTTTCAAAACAGGGGCCTTGATCTGTCAATATCATTTTCGGTACACCATGATCCGCCACAATATGTCGAATGACCGCCTCGGTTACGGTCTTGGCGCGCTGATCTGGAATCGCTACAGCATTTACCCACCGCGTGGCGTGTTCCGTCATCATTAAAATGTATTGATTTCCACTTGCTGTTTGAGGGAAAGGACCCATTATGTCCACGGACCATAAGTCACCAACCGCCGTTACGGGTATCGTTTGTAGCTGCGGTCGAATGCACCGATCACCCTTCATCAATTGACACTGTGGGCAAGCGAGTACGTAGTTTGCAATATCGCCTCTCATGTTTGGCCAGTACGCACTTTGGCTCACTAGGTCGTATGTTCGTGCAACTCCTGTATGGGCTAGTTGGTGGCATTCTTGAATCACCCCACGACGAAGGCTCTTTGGTATCACTGTAACCCAGCTACCATCACTGTCTTTCCAAGTAAGAACGCCGGCAGCGTTTAGTTTGAGTCTATGTTTTTGCTGCAGTAGCATCTTTAACTCTTTATTCTCTGCTGCCATTTCAATTTCTTTCCCTTCACGTATCATCTGCATGACTGTCTTAAGAGTGGGATCCGACTTCTGGTGGCGAACAAGTTGTAAGGGATCTTGCTCCAAAGCGTTTACTGGATACGCTACTTCTGGTAGTTCAGTCTCATTATCTGATCTCGACAAATAGTCAGCTATTACATTTTCTTTTCCTGGAATATGTCCAATCGTGAAGTCATACTCTTGTAGGCGTAACATCCATCGTGATAACTTCTCTCGTGGATCCCGTGCTGTTTTCAACCACTGAAGAGTTTTGTGGTCGGTCTCAATGTGGAATCGGCGGCCGATCAGATATGGTCTCCATTTTTCTAGTGCCCATACGATAGCTAAACACTCCTTTTCCACCGTAGAATACTTCTGTTCTGCAAGTGTCAACACACGGCTAGCGTATTCAACAACCCCATCTGTTTGTCTTAAAACAGCACCTATACCATAATCACTGGCGTCTGTCGAAACTGTGAACTGCTTCCCCGGCGCTGGCAGTTTCAACGTCATCTGTTGACCATCTAACAGCTCTTTAATTCGCTCAAACGTTTGCTGTGCCTCTTCCGTCCACATGAATTTCGCATCACTCAGCAACATATATAGCGGTTTAGCTATCTCATTGAAATTTTTGACAAATCGGCTGTAGAATGCCGCTCTTCCCAAAAACTGTCTCAGCTTTCGCTTTGAATTTGGCACTTCGCTGGTTTTGACCGTCAGGATTTTCTCCGGCAATGGCCGTATTTCGCCATTTCCCACTTTGTAACCCAGGAGGACAACCGTGTTTTTAGCTATTTGGGACTTGTGCTTATTAATACGCAGTCCAAAGTCATCAATTCTCTTTAAGATAGCTTCGATGTGGTCTATATGGTCGCTTTCTGTCTCACTATACACCACCAAGTCATCTCCATATACTTCTACGTTCTTCAGACCCTTCAGTAATAAGGTCATTAATCTTCTGAATGTAAATGGGGCACCTACCAATCCAAATGGCATTCGTTTAAACTGGTATTGTTTCTGCCCGACTGTGAAAGCTGTCTTACTTCGATCACTTTCTGCTATTGGGATTTGCCAGTAACCCGATCGTAGGTCGAACACGTTGAATAACTTGGCTTTATGAAGGCGATCAAGAGTTTCTGTTACGGTAGGCATTACACACTGTTTTACTTCGGTGAGGCTATTCAGCTGTCTGAAGTCGACACAAAATCTATATTTCCCGTTAGCTTTCTTCACCAAAAGGATTGGCGAACTGTACGGACTGTCGGCTTCTTCGATTATTCCGTCGTTTAACATTTCTCTGACTTGTCCGTTAACTTCTTCTTCAAAGTGAACGGGAACTCGTCGCGATGAAAAGACTGTCTTCCCCGTATCCTTCAGTGGGATGTTATGCTTTACCTTATCACAATAACCGTATGGGTCTCCATCACTAGTGAATAAACCGGCATATTTACTCATCAACGTGGTTGGACGTGGTGCTTCTTGCTGAACAATGGTTTTGGTTTCCACCTCAGCGACTTCACTATTCTCATGTATCGCGAATTGCCCGTGTTTTGTGACTACTTTTCTATTCTTCATATCGATTACAGCTCCTACTTCTCTGAGAAAGTCTGCTCCCAAAATCGTTCGTCTTATATCAGAAGTTACAATAAACGGATATCGTATTTTTCCTGCTCCAATCTCCACAACGCAGTCTGAAACGCCAAGAATGTGCAACGGATGTCCTCCTACCGTCTGAACTGCTAATGTGCACGGCCTTATTTCCTTACACTGTTCTCTACCTATCAAATAAGAAACTGCCGCCCCTGTGTCGATCAAACAAACTATTTCTTTTTCGTTCACTCGTAATCTCCCGTACACTGAACCTCTTTCGACTAACCCGACCACCTCTAAACGAGAGCGAGAAAAAGAAGGAAGACTGTATCGTTTAAGGTTTTTCTGCCTTCTTTTCGGGCAGTTTCTCTGCCAGTGACCGGTTCCTCCGCAAGCAAAGCACCTGTTGTTTGTTTTTTTCTGCATAGCTGCCACCTGTTGTTTCAACTCTTCAATCTGGTCTTCAATCTTCTTGGAATCTTGGCCCTCCGACATCACTGGAGCAACATGCGAGTTCATTATCTGCCTTGTCACCTTGGCCATTTCATAGACATCCATTGGCTGAGCTGCGTCAACTAGCTGCAACTGATGAGCGATATCTGTCGGGACGCATTCGAGGAACTGAGATGCCAGCAACTGCTCCCGTGAATCTTCGTCTAGGGTGGGTAACGCGCGTCGCAGGTGATTCGTCAGCGTTACTGCGAGAACCAACGGATCCCCATCCTGGCCAAGTCTCAGCGTCCGAAACTTCTGCAGCGCCTCTTGTCTGTCCGCAGGGCTGTCGAACTCGCACACGAGCCTCTCGACGACCTTGTCCCACGCTGCCTCACCTTCCAGCTCCCGAGCGTTGTCGTACGCAGCCTTCGCGCGGCCCCTCAGCAGCGTTCCCAAGACCACTAGCTTCGCCTTCTGCTCCTGCACTCCAACCAGCTCCGCGACAGCTTCGAAGTCCCTGAGGAACGTCCGCACATCTCCATTCTCGAACACCTGCGGCCACGGCACCATCATCTCCGACAGAGGCAGCGACACCAAATGTGAAGAAGACAAGACTGAGGAGACTGAAAGGATTGTTTATTTGGTGAAACGTATGGTACATAGCTAAATTTCGAATACCATATTCTAAACCGGCCATTTGCACATCTTCACCACATCCTTGACGAAATGGTCGAATATCGTCTCATTCGATAGCTGCTTGAATTCTGCATCATATGGCAACATTTTTTTTATAGTTCTCTACTTTGATTGCTCTTTTCAGTGTGCCAAACATGTTGTTACTTCGTTCCTGATATACTACTTATATCGGATTATAAGTAGCACTCACCACAGTAGCTCTGTCTCCGTCGTTGATATTGTTGGGCTCGTTGTAGGTGGTGGTCTATTTAGGAGTCTTTTGAAGTGTTCAGCCCAGTGTTTCCTTTGCTCCACTTCTTTTGTGAGTGACTTCACGTTGTCATCTTTCGCCGGCTTGATTTGTGTCAAACTTATGCCTGATAGGTACGTAGTTGTTTGGTAGAGTGTTGCGAGGTCTCCTTTGCCTGCAGCTTGTTCTGCTTCCCTTGCCATGGTTTCATTGTACTTTCTTTTGTCTTCCCTAGCATTCCTCTTCACTCTTTTGTTCAGTGTCTTGTAGCTTGCATTCAAATCCTGTTTTTGTTGCTCGTCAGTGCACCGGAGAATCTTTTGTTTCACCATCCCTCTCTCTTCTATCAGTCTCCAAGTGTCCGTGGTGAGCCACTGTTTGTCCTGTCTCTTCTTTCTGCCCAGAACTTCCCTGCAGTTTTGACTCCACACTGTTTTCAAGTTGTTCCAATGCTTTTCGATGCTGACCTATTCGCTAGTGTTGATTTGTGTCTCGGCTTTGTCCTTTATGTTTGTAGTGAAGATGTCCTTTGTGTCCTGGTCCTTCAGTTTTTGAGTGTTGAACTCGGCTTGTGGTCTATCTGCAGCTCCTGATTCTCTGAAAGCTTGTAATTTGATTTGGATTGTCCCTTGTACGAGATAGTGGTCTGAGCCAATGTCTGCTCCTCTTCTTACTTTCGTGTCCAGCAGGCTGCACCTCCACTTCTTTGAGATTGTGATGAAGTCAATTTGGTTTTTGGTTCACCCATCTTGTGACACCCATGTAGCCTTTTCGATATCCTTGTGTTTGTATACACTGCCACCATTCACTAATTCATTGAAGGCGCAGAAGTCGGCGAGGAGTTCTCCGTTTTCATTCATTTCTCCGAGAGCTTCTCTACCCATGATGAGTTCCCTTCGTGTGTTGTCTGATCCCAGCTTTCCTTTTCAAACAGTTCTTCACGAATTAGATGATTGTTCTTCATTCTCTTTAAAGCTTCGGTAAGTTGTTTCTCGATTGAATCCGTCTTGTTTTTCTCGTCTGGTTTCGAGAATATTTCCGCTGTCTGAAAGTGGATGTGGCATTTTATCAATGTGATATTTATAATCCATAATAACAACACCTGCCCCCTTGTCAGGCTGTGTCAGTAGTATACCATTGTAACGCGTCAACAGTTTAATTCCTTCTTTGTTCTGTTTTGTCAAAAGACTTTGCATTTCTGATGAGCATAAAGGTATTGATTCCAAGAATCAGGGATGGCTCTACCAATATTTTTTCATTTTGTCCATTTAATTTGTATAGGCTTCTTTTATTACGTCCATAATCACTACTTCTATTCTCACTTTGATTTGTCCCCGGTATTATTTCACTCATTCCATTTGTCCTTCCTAATCAATTTTGTTTCGCACTAATAAATTCTATGTTAACAAATTTCACACAGTGTTACGTAACGTTTTTATTTTAGATTCGATTTGCCTACTAATCCTATAACTGCACTCCCTTTCGAAGTTGTATCCATCCTATGAATTATTCTATATATATGACAATAATTGTTTTGCCACTTGACATTTAACTGTGATTGTTATCACAAAGATTTAAATTACATTTCATAATACTGTTATCATTATTATTATTTCATGTATTCACACCTATGGTTCATTCAATTTCCTCACCGGATATAACTTCTCAAAAACCATGTATTTATACGATTGTACAGCTTGATAATAAGTTCGCTGTTGAAAAGTGTCTCTTCGCTGAATCACTTGTTTCGATTTTCCATATGTTCCTATGTGAATTTCCTATTCATTACAACTATAATCAGCAGCGTCAGTAGAAACAACGATATCGCTGTGTTTTTCATTGATGGGTAAATAGAGAAGGCTTTTTTATAATGAATATCATATACCAAATACAGAAATTTTATGAAACTGTTTAAAGTGAACTTGGTTTATATAAATATTTTAGAACATATTTAACTACTGGTAAATGGTGAGTAGTGTAACTGTAAACACTAAAAATAATTGACACAAACTAACTCATTCACTTGGCAAATCTGTCAATTTGGGCTTATCTATTCATTGTCTGATTCCTTTCAGAGACGATTTTTTTCAAATATCACGAAAACATGCAGGTTTACTGGCAGAAAGGAACACGTTGCGAGGAGACGAAAAGCAGACTGAAATTCAGGTGAATATAAGAAAGAAAAGATGTTATGACGATACTCAACCAACAACAAGCATGAGTCACCGTGAAAGTAGGAAATCTGAGGGAATTCACCTCTCCCATTTATCTCGCCAACATCGTTTCAACTAAGAGTGACCTCATGGAAGAAGATTTTCGAACCAGCCAGGATCGAAATGGGAAGACAAGCATTTATCACTCTGAAATCAGTTTGGAAATCTTCTGAACTCCGCAACATTGGGAACGAATTTCAACAAGGATGAAAAGTCATTTCTTCTATATGGAACACTGACGATAAACTAAACGGTGACGTATCGCCCAAAACGGATAGAGCGAGAAAATTTTAGATGGAGTGAGCATAAGCTGGGTGCCAATCGAGTGGCATAACACACCAGGCTAGGTTAAACTGAAAGCAAACAGAAGGCGATGAGTTGGGTGATATGGAGAAAGATCAGGCTAAGAAGTAATCCCATGGTCAGCTGGAGTGGACAGAAGGAAATGCAGACGCGTTGCCAAAGAATTATATTCCAATCGGAATCCAAGGGAAAAACAGGAATTTCGAGAATAATTATTTGAATCATACATTTTTCAGCGGTTTGTGTGAGTGTACGGATATCGACAGATGTGCTGTAGGTCATATTTAGTTTTAGCAGTATTATCATAAGATTATGTAGATGAGTTCGTAATTAAAATTAATTTTCTGTACCAGACATCGTGTTGGTGTAATGGGAGTGAGGAACAGAATCGATGAAGGCTCCTTTTTATTGTCGAGGATAAACACACCAGATTTATACATTTCTAGTCAAATTTGTGGTCGACTAGGTCAGAGGATGATCAACTGTTCTGATTGGCTGTTGATCTTCTGAAGGTAAAACTTGAGACGGCAACTGTCTAAAATACGAGCTAAATCCAGATTTGAGGAGTGAACACTCCCACTCCTGACTGGAAATATTGTTTTCAATGTCGACCAATACATCCTTTCATTCTACTTCTATATACTACTGAGAGATCTTGTCAGTAGCACACACCACAATAGCGGATATTTAATACAGAGTTAAATACTCGTCTCATATCTCTTAATGTACACAGTGTTCTGTTGAAGAAGAGGTAATAATCGATAATATAGTCTAGTTAATGGTTTTATAGATTTTATTGCATAGACGATGTTTGATTTTTCACACGTATCTTACAGGATCTATTATAACAAGACTTTATGGTCTACCGGAGATAGACAAATGTGGCCTTCCACTCTGCCCTATCTTGGATATGTCCCAATCCTTTTATCATCTAGTAGCTGGGTGGTTAGCTGAAATCCTCGAACCCGTCAGAGGACAACTGAATACTTCTTCCGATCATCTTCCCTGGTCTTCCCATATCATGTTGTTTTGGAGAGTGATATTTCGTTCTACGTTCTACGTAAGGAAGTAAAGACAGTCTGGTATCACTGAGTCTTCACTGTCACAGTCTTTTTAATTCTTGTATTCTCCTTATACTTCTTGACTGCTTCACACAGCTTAATCTCTCCTGGGATACTTGTGAAAGACTTTGTTATACGACGAATAGCAATGGAAGCTGTCAGTAGGGGGAGTGTGATGTCAGTAAGCCAACTCGTTAGTACTTGTGTAGATGGGCGCAAGGACTCGTGCAAGGAACTTGCAAATATTGTCTTCCCAGACTCTGGGTATCGTCTCTATGCACAATTGACTCCTTGCATCGGATCGGGTAGAATCAGAAGTAACTTTAGAAGCTTTTACCAATGTGCCACCAACGCACTGGTGTCATTGCAGGAAAGATCCTATTTTCTTAAACCAAGGCATCTGAGCATAGATGTAACCAGTGATCCGAAAGCTCATGTTCACGGTATGTATTCAAAAGAAATAAGTCCAATCTTTTTCAATACCGTGATCATCATGAATAATCAGTACTATCAGTAATGAATATCGAATTACCTTCCTCATTCAACCTTTCTGTTTATTGCTGTAACTCTCACGTTTTTAATCACTGTCTGGATTATTGATTTGTTTTTCTTATCCGAACTTCCCACCTATTTTGTTAAAACTACATCCCTAATCCGTAGTTGCACAAACACTCACGTTTTTCGGTAATTATGACTGTATTTTGCCTTTCCTGTCCGATCATCCTGGTTACTACTCTTCGTGGTTTTATTAGTTTCATCTTTGACCGGAAATAATTCTACGAATTCCTCATACACATTTTCTGTAAATAGAAGAATGTGAAGCCCACTTGATGATTTTCTCGACAGGAAACGTTTCTTCACTGCATCCGTATAATATCAGTAGAAACACCAGACCACTCTTTGTGGCCGAGTAGCTTTACTGCATGTCGCCAACAATTGTAGCGCCGTAATCTGTCACTTTAGTGGCTTGATGGAAAGAAATATCTTTTGTCGGCTTACAAAGTCCAATGTTCGACTGAAAATGTTTTCCTGACCTACGTATTATTATTCTCTTGAACTGCCTTACATTTGATTCACTTCTATCAGAAAATCTGCCTTGGTACTCATATCTGCAAAATGTACAGGATGAAGGTGGCAGCAAATTCAAAAGTTGAAAGTTTGTCATTGCGTTTTCATGGAATCATGGTGATGTACTTCTCTCTATCTACTGAGAAGCTCTAATATCCACCGGATTAAGCATTTGGCTTCACTTCGAAAAGCGATCATGCCATATAATTATTACCAATCTACTTTATTTCAGAAAAAGAGTATTTATAATACAGAATGGAATTCCCAGCATTTGTCACAATACTGCATCTGATTTACTCAAAATATCAATAAAATTAAAACAAAATTAACTAGAGGAATTTGTCCACATTTACGATATAAAGTCAAAATTGTTCCAAGTACGAATTGAGAATATTAAATATAATGATAATAATAGCAGTGAGTTTGTTTCAAACTGTATTGTCGATTCAGTTTGGAAATTTGAGCTTGTTCTAGATTATTGAATCTAGTGTTCTGCTGATATAGTACAGTGACGGGAACGCCAAAATTAACAGTTATAACAGCGCTTAAATGATGTTAACACTTTGAGAAATATAAATCGCAAGGATTATAAATGTAAGGAGAACAATAACAATAATCCCTGATGTTATAAGGGTGGAGAAAACAGTTTATTTACTAAAGCAAAAAAAGTTAGTTGGTTCATGCCTGACAATATTTTCAACACAAAAAATACGTTCCAAAAATGGTATATTGTAATTTTTATACTAAGACGTACGTGCACAAAGTCTCATGAAAAGACTTTTTGTTTTACCTGAGGAGACACAAGGTGGGAGCTGCGTCTAGTGTGGGTAATGACAGTCTGACAAAATTCCTTTAGCGAATTTAATGCATGACATCAAGCGCCTGTCAGTGAAAATTTCAACGATATGGCTCATCAGGATACCACTCACCTTACTGACAATCTTCAGAGTTCTACGAAGTATGACGTAGGTTAATAAACAATCCAGGAAAGAATAAGTGTGAATAGTAAAGAAGAATATGTAATTTTCTATGGTTTGGTTTGTAAGGGTTTGTTATGTTTTTACGAGTTGATCACGGACTGATATTAGTTAGAGAACCATTGAAAACCAGGTCGTACTGGACAGCTGCTATTTCATCCTAGTTCGGGAATCATCGGCAGTACGCACCCACTGCCAAGGTTCGAACCCAGGACCTCCCGGTTACAAGGCAAGCTCGTATATCATTCAGCCACTAGGACCCGATTCAATAGCTCATGAATTCTAACTTCTACCAATTCGTGATTTAGCACGACCCCAACCATTGTCGTTGGTGGGACAACGAATTGGTAGAAGTTAGAATTCATGAGCCATTGAATCGGGTCCCAGTGGCTGAATGATATACGAGCTTGCCTTGTAAACGGAAGGTCCTGGGTTCGAATCCCAGTGGGTGTGTACTGCCGATGATTCCCGAACTAGGATGAAACAGCAGGTGTCCAGTACTCCCTGATTTTCAATGGTTCTCTAACTAATATCAGTCCGTGATCAACTCGTAAGAATAGGTAAGATGCACGGGTTTTCAAACTGTAAGTGGTGAAAGGGATTGAGTTACGCCTGAATGCCTTAACTTTCTTATGTAAACTGGCAGATGAAATATTCTTTCAGAAATCGCTAAGACATGTGAAGACCGAAATAAGTCAGAAGAAAGAATTAATCAAAGACACTTAACTTCAGGCTTGGTTGCTATTTCACTAGCATCAATTTTTACATTCTTTTACATCTAAAACTGAAATTGATAGTCTGATATTTGGAAGGATTTAGTTTAAGATCATTAGACGGAGACTACTTTGTAACTCCTGAGAGAAGGCCATTCATCTTAGGACAGTCTAGCTGAGAGTTAACAGACACCGAAATAGCCAGATTGTCCCCATACTTTACAAAGTTCATTTCATCAGAGTGAGGCAAGTCATGCAAGAAGATAGAAAACAGAAAAAGTGAAGGGAAAGCGCGTTGAGGGACACAGCCCTTATTAGGTAATGAATTAGATGATTTCCCCTGACACACAGTGTTCTGCTTACTTCATGAGAAATAAGACAGCAGCCATCTGACAACCCAACAGTCAGTTTGAGTTTCAGAAAGCTTGTTTAACAATATATACCTAGTTACTGGGTCGAAAGCAAATGTTTCACTGACCCCTGTGGCCTATGAAAACGATCGTTATTGACAGGCTTCTTCTGAATAACACAATTAACAAGAAATATAATAATATCAAATGAGATTATACAAGCATTCAATGGAGTCATGGTCCCTGCAAAGCATGTCACAATTACATACGTATCAGTGTTATTTCATGTGGACAATATCAGAAATTTCTCAGAAGAAGTACCATCGGTTTATCACTGATGGACGGCAGATGTCACTATTTTGTATGACATTGCTGAATGCTACGTAGACTATGTCTCGTTGTGCGTATGTTTTACGACGTCCTTCTTTTTTCTGCCTGATCATTCGACAATGCGGATTATTGTGGAGAAAGGGGTTTCCACGATGACTATACCACATTATGTTAAAAACCTGCAATCAAGAAACGAACCAAACAATCTATCTCAGTCAACGCATCATTCTCTGCGTCAAATCTCCGTCCAGTTGGCCTACACAAAAACATTATTCACTCACTCATTGTAACCACAAATCACACTGATTCAAACGTATATTCTCATATATATCAATGTCCTTCCAAGCGTCCAACTCACAAGAATTCGTCGACAACACACACACATCTTCAGGTAGAATCCTTCTACTGTCCAACGGAAAGTCGACACCGAATGCTAGCAATACCAATCTGTGAGTGATTGGTTGACTGAGTAAGCCTGTGGATCATCGAGTCATTGTATCTGATCGATGGTGGAAACAGTGGAACTGACGTGAGAACAAGCAAGTATCACTGGATTGTGAAGAAGTTTTGTGTCTAGATATAACGATTAAAGTCGAATATTTGAATGCCGGAGTGCATTGTGACTGTTGAAAAACTGACGCCACTAACATCCAGAAAAACGAAATCAGTGTTTGTTACTGATCACCTGAATACCATCTCCCTATGAAAAGAAATGAGTAATCTAGGGAATGGCGAAGAGCATCCTCTTTCGACAGATGAATGTTCATGCATAAAATTGCCCCCCACATTTCACTTGTCCATTGACATACTGATGACAGTGAGTGTGGCAACCTGTCTGTCTGATTGTCTGTAATGCGACAGACTTCAGCTGAAAAATGCGGAGAGTCTGATAGTTTGTGTTGTATTTAGGTAAAAGGAGTTAGCCAAACACCAGGCGAAACCCTAGTGAGAACGACGATTTGAGTGTGAGTCTGAGTGTGACATCTATTAAATCGTGAGATTCAGTGATCAGAAATTATTGGCAACCGTGAGGTCTGCTAAAGATGACCGCGAAAAGCTGGACAAAATGGAGAAGTGCTGTTGAAGCCTTATATTCCATTCGAACCTAAAGGAACTTAAGTAATATCAACACGGAGATATACGCAACCATGGGCATGGAGATATGCGCAAGCATGTGCATAGGACATTCAAATTTCAGCTCAGCACACTGTTGCGCAGAGGCAGCGCTTATAGTTTGTGATCATTATGAGTAATACGCTGAATCTTCAATAGAATCATCCGAGATATGTTCACTTCTTTATGCACATCTCTGGTGAGGTCAAGATTAGAAAATTTAAACTAGGGGGACAGTCCTTATCTTAAGGGAGACTCATGTGTTCTAGAGAGGGTTCAGAGGAAGGCAGCACGTATGATTCTTGGTACGACCAACTTATCATATGACGATAGGCTGGACAGTTTAATTCTTTTCTCCTCATCACACTGTAGGCAGTGAGCAGATCACATCACAATATTTAAAATTTTAAATAATGACTGCGGACTTGATGTGTTTACTCTTTTCCTTCACACCAGTTCACGACACCCCAGAGAACATAGCAGGAGAGTTCAGAAGTCAGGGAGATATAAATTAGCTGTCGACTATTGATTCTCCAAGAAGACTCCAAGAAGAAGTGTTGTCAGTACCCTCAAATGATTTATTCATGAAGGGTTTGGACAAGCAGGGAAAATTGCTGGAAAACGATGTATTACTCCCACAGTCATGATCTCTTGGAGCTGACCTTGAAAGAGCAGTCAGAATTTTATTATTATTATTGTATCCTTTAATTCCTACAGGAACATAGGGCTTCAGCCGTGCGTCTTCATTGCGTTCCGTTCTCTGCTAGAGTCTTCACCTGGCTGCAAGTCTGCCCACACATTTTCATCTCCTCTTCACATTACATACTCCAAATCACCCTCGCACTGACGACCAACTCGACGCTTCCATTTCGGCCAGGTTCCACTCGAGCAATGGCTTGTCTAGTGATGCCACTCACTTGATGGTTTCCTCAGAGTATGGCGTGCCAATCCATCTCCATTTCTTCCTGCATATTTGTTTCCCAATCGGTTCTCGCTAGGTTGGTTCGCTCATTGCCAGAGATCCCTGTTGCTGATCTTTTCTGACCGGCCATCTGATCTTGAGTGGTGTTGAGCGAAGACAAGTGTTAATGAAGGTCTGTAGTTTGTTTGAGGTGGTCTTTATGATGCGATGGCAAAGTCTCTCATCCATATGGCAGCGAGCGACTTCACATTGGAGTTGAAAATCCGGATCTTATTTTTGATGCTGAGAGTTGTTGACCTCCACACAGACTTGAGAGTAGTGAAAGCTTGTCTTACTTTTCCGATTCTTGCTTTGCTATCCTCGTCATTTCCGCCACCTGTAGTAGAAAC
Organism: Trichobilharzia szidati; assembly: GCA_944472155.2. Lineage (NCBI taxonomy): Eukaryota > Metazoa > Platyhelminthes > Trematoda > Strigeidida > Schistosomatidae > Trichobilharzia > Trichobilharzia szidati. The sequence continues at coordinate 69,974,863 of OX235277.1, read as the reverse complement.
GATGCTTCCCAGGTAGGTAAGTAAATGGGGTTGTTTCTTTCAGGTTCCTCCCATTTATGCTGATTGTTGTGTGTTGTTGTCTGTTGTTGTTGCTGTTGCTTTTGGTGGTGTTGCCCAGGAATCTTAATCACCTCCTCTGTTTTTTCTATCTTCACCTGAAGGCCTATCTGTGATGCTTCTTCTGCCAACTTGTTGCTTTTCGTCACTTGCATATCTTCCAGTTTGTGGGAAATCAGACGCATATCATCGGCGAAGTCCAGATCCTCCAAGTTGCTTTTTTGTGGGTCCATTTTATGCCTGTTTCCTCATTGGCCGCTGTTTGTCGCATTATCCAATCTACTGCAGTCAGAAAATCATTGGCGATGGTAGGCAGCCAGCCAGCCTTGTTTTACTCCTGTCCTCACTTCAAAGGTTTCCGTAATTTTCCCGTTGTGGATTACTCGGCATGCGGCATTGCCGTATAGCTGTTGGATGACATGTATAATTGTCGGTGGAACCCCGTAGTAGCGAAGTAGTTGCCAAAGAACCTCTCGATCGACACTGTCAAAGGCCTTTTCAAAGTCAATGAAGTTGAGATGGAGAGGTGACTGCCACTCCAAGCTTTGTTCAGTGGTGATCCCTAGTGTGGCGGTCTGATCAATGCATGACTTGTTTCTCCTGAATGCAGCCTGTTCCGGTCGAATTTTATCATCCAGGGCACGTTTGATTCTCTCGAGGATGATGCGGCTTAGTATTTTGCTTAGGATGGACAGGAGCATAATTCCGCGCCAGTTCTTGCATTGACTTAAGTCTCCTTTCTTTGGTAGTTTGAATAATTATCCTTTCCTCCAATCCTCAGGTACTTTGCCTTCTTTCCACACCTTCTCCAGCAGTGGCATCATCAAGCCTGTTGTTGTTTCTGGGTCCCTTTTTGAATGCGTCTGCTGGGATTCAATGTAGTCCTGTTGCTTTTTCAGCTTTTAGCATCTTGATTGCCTTCAGGACTTCTGATTTCGTCGGGTGGTTGGTGTTCCCTGGTAGCTCTGTCTCCGTTGTTGGTATTGTTGGGCGCATCGTAGGTGGTGGTCGATTTAAGAGTCTTTTGAAGTGTTCAGCCCAGCGTTTCCTATGCTCCACTTCTCTGGTGAGTGACTTTCCATTGTCATCCTTCACTGGCTTAATTTGTGACGAATTTTCGCCTGAGAGGTACCTAGTTGTTTGGTAGAGTGTTGCCAGGTCTTCTTTGCCTGCAGCTTGTTCTGCCTCACTTACCATGGCTTCATAATACTTTCTTTTGTCTTCTCTGGCACTCTTCTTTACTCTTTTGTTCAGTGTCTTGTAGTTCGCATTCAAATCCTGTTTTTGTTGCTCATCGGTGCACTGGATAATATTTGTTTCACCATCCCTCTCTTTTCTATCAGTCTCCAAGTGTCCGTAGTGACGTATCAAAAGTTCATCTCAAATAGAAAACATGAGGACTTCTAAGGATTTGGCTAGTCAGTTCCATGCAAATCAAGAAGTTAACAAGTGTGTCAATAAGGAATCATCTGGAGTCACAAAGACTTGTCTGTGTATGAAGCGACTATGAAAATAAAGCAATACAACATTGTGGGAGATAAATACTGCCACATATGTTATTCACATCATAAGGAAGAATCGGTTCGTGAAGGTTGGTGGAGTGTTTTATTTAAAACACTGGTAGCCTTTTCTCCAAGCCTAAGCTGTCTTTGTGGGATGTGGCTGATGTACTCTTGGATTCTGCAAAGACCTGTAAAGGCATAGGCGACTGAGATGGTAAACAGCCTGGTCTTAACAGTGCAATGGCATCAGCATTGTAGAGACATAGCGTCACAGAAGTCGGAGGGTATTATTTGTTGTCTTGGAGGAGTGGGAGTAGCTGCTCACACTGATGAAACTGTCCCCATAAAGAAGCACAACGGGCGAGCGAGAAGGGCAAATCAACTGTGGGTGCCAGCAGTGTACGACACTTCACTTCGCTAAGGTTTTGTGGAAATATTAGTGAGTAGAAGTGCCTCATTAAATATCACAGTCATTCAGAACTTGGTATTGCCAGGAATGACCATACACACCGGAAAATAGGGGATAGAAAACCGACTTCAACCTCTGGTTTGCACTCACCAGGGTCTCAAACACTCCTTCGGTCTTGTGGATCCGACCACACGCACCTACATCAATTCTATCGACAGATTTTAGTGAAGGTTGAGGAAGAGAATGAAGAATGTCAATGGGTGTCAGTATATCATCATTCACAGCCACCTGGTTTAATACATGTATGGGGTATGGTGCGGTTTCTCTTTGGATTATCCTTGGAGAAATTGAGACAAATCTACAGTTTAATATCGTGTTTGCAACGTCTTTAATACATTTTTCAACGGTTCTGAGACCTTTTCAGCATCTGAACTCTGACTGGTTGCACAAGGTCAATGAGATTTGAGATATCATGGTTGATACGAGACAGAGCCACAATCAACTCTAAACTCTTGTCTTACTCAGTGGTACGTGGCACTGCACCACAAGATACTGCAGTCGGCATTCTCGTATTTGTTCTGCATATCAACGAAGTGCCTGGTATCAACAGTTTGTTTGCAGTTCTCTATGCAGGAGACTGAAAATATGGAAGAAGCTTAAGGGTGGCAGAGACATGGTTCCATTACAAGGAAATTTCAACAAATGGCTCGATTCATTCAAGCATTACATGCTCACTATCAACGTAGTCATACGCTCAGCAATGGGCATTGGACATGCAAGTGCCTGGTTACGCGAACTACAGGGAATAACACTTACATCAGTTCAGACTCAAAGGAACCTAGACGTCATAATGAGTCATGACGTAAAACTGCAGTTCACTGTCGTTTAGTGGCAGCTCGTACTTTTGGGGTAATAATGGGCGATACGCAGAGCGTTTGCTAGAATCACCAGATATATATTGACTTCATTATATACATCTCTGGTGAAGGGAAGATTGAAAGGCTGTACCCAGACAGCCAGCCTTTGTCTCTATTGGGAATCATCTATCCTAGAATCAGTCTAATAGGCTATCGAACGTGACCAATTTGTCACACGAGAAATGACTTAAAGGTTTGTCTCTTTTCTCCTCATCATACAAGAGACAGAGAGAGAATGTCATCACGATGTTCACAATTCTATCTTCTCTTTTCATTTCCACCAGGTCGGAAGAACTCAGATGACATAGCTGGTGAGTGTGAAATCCATCTGGGGACTATCTCTCTGTAGCGTAATTATCCTCTCACTGAATCGTCAATTCTTGAAATCGGCTCCAATCAAATAAGTGGTGTCTGCACCCGTAATTCAGTCGTTCAAGAGGTGAACAAAAAAGTTCTAAATTTTGTTTGATGGCGATTAACACAGTCTTGAAGCCTTTTATCCTAAACTCAGAATTCGATTCCAGAATTAGAACGTCTTGATTAATTTGTTTGAACCTGAAAGGGAAGCGGCGAGTGGGACGTCAGTGCAAGGGTGACATGGAGGAGATCGTGTGAAGAGGAGTTCAAACAGTATGGACTAACATGGATGCAGGTGGAAAGTACAGCAGAAGACAGAAGCAAGTGGAGACGTGCAGTTGAAGCCCTATGTTCCACTAGGAACTCAAGGGAACAATAACAATAATAATAATCAGTGGATTCGTATAAATACGAAAGCGCCAGATATTTGAATGTTGATCTTAATGGCGTCTAGAACGAAGGGGAATTTTATTAATATCAATTTTTTGAATAATGGGAAGAATGAATTACATTTCTTACCATATAACTGAGTTTAAAACAAAGAACATTCTGTCCATCGATCTAGCTATATAACTGTTTACCTGACTATCCATCTATCTATCTGTCTATATGTCTGCATGTCTCTCTGTCTATCTGTCCATCTCTCTGATGCTTATGAATACAATGCATCTGTTTGTCATGCTCTTCTATTCTTCTACGATACATCCTCAGCTGACCATTCATCTTATTTCGACGACTGCATTCTCGAAATTCACAACTTGTTTCCGTTGACCATGTCCTTGATCTTGCTTTGTCTTCCTATTCGTCTTTGGCTGAAATGGACGATGATAGCTGACTACTCACATTACTCATGCAATTCTGTTGCGATCAGGTCTGTATACCGATCGAATTATCAACCATTGAACGCCATTTATAATGACAAATTAGCGAACAGATTTCCATCCACCCTTATTTTCACTTCCACTAACTGGAGGTAAGCACATTTACTGATGAGGACGATAAATTTATTAACAAAACTAAACAAATTTATATGGAGTTATAGAATTCTACAAATGAAAGCAGAGTAATTACACAATAAGATTACAGATTTCTCAGAATAAGTAAGAAGATAATTATCAGACACATTCAGATGACCAGAACCAATTCGACAATGCCTAGAAGAAAGAAGGAGGAAACAGAGAGGAAACAATTTTTATAAGTGGATTCTGCAAAAAACAGGCGAAAATCAGCAGCGATGAATACGTCCACCTCGCAAACAATCTACCTACCAATATACACACTTAATGCACGTATGTTTACCCTCTCTATTGGGTTGCTTGTATGCACATTAAACAAGTCCTTCATACATTCTCCCACAAATGCCAAACTTTCTAGTGTTGCAAGTATTAATGAAACCTGCTTCCCTGGATTTACTACAAAATGATGTTCTAAAATGTCTCCAGTCTATGAACCCTTCTTGTAGCCTGTGTCCAGATGGTTTGCCTAGTGTTATTCTTTAAAAGTGTGCAGAAATCCTGTGTTATCCTCTCATAGACATATTTAATGAATCTTTTTCTAAAATTGTCGTGCCAGCTGTTTGGAAGGACATTAAAATTGTACCTATTCCTAAGTCGTCTACTGCGACATGTTTTAAATTAAGACCCATTGCTATTACTTCCCCTTTTCTGAAAGCTATGGAAAAGTTGCTCTTACTTAATCTTCAACCTTCACTTAAAGCATTTAACGATCCCAAACAATTCGCCTACAAACATAGTAGAAGCACTTTAGATGCAGCTGCAGTCTTGTATCATAACATTGTCTCCAGCTTAGACAAGGGGGCTAAATTTGTTCGCTGCACCTTTCTAGATTATACATCTGCTTTCGACTCAGTACCTAGGGACATTTTACTAAACAAGCTTGCTGAAACTCAAACTGACTGTTGGGTTGTCAAATGGCTCCATTCTTATTTCTCAGGAAGAAAACAATGCATTGTATGTCAGGGGAAGTCGTTTACTTCATTGCTTACTCAGGCTGGTGTCCCTGAAGGCGCTGACATTTCTCCTTTTCTGTTTTCTTTCTTCTTGCATGACTTACCTCACTCTGATATAATAAATTTTGTTAAATATGCCGATGATCTAACTATTTCAATGTCTGTTAACTCTCAGCTGGATTGCACTAAGATAAACAACTTTCTATCAGAAATCAGCAAATGGTCTTCGTTTAACGGCCTTAAACTTAATCCTTCCAAATGTCAGACAGTTAGTTCCAGTTTCCGATGTAAACGAAAGTTAAATGTAGCCGTTGGTTCTTATGACCCTTGCAAAATCGATGACAATGGTAAAGAAAGCAAGTCTGAAGTTAAGTATCTTGGATTAATTCTCTCTTCTGACCTATCCTGGTCTTCTCATATCTTAGCGATTTCTAAAAGAATATTTCGTTTGACTTTTTACACTAAGAAGTTAAGGCACTCAGGCATAACTCAACCACTCCTCTTACAGTTTATCAACTCGTGTATTCTACCTATTATTCTTTACTGTTCACCATTATTCTTTCCTGGATTGCTAAAAAAGGACTATGTCATACTTCGTAGAACTCTGAAGACTGCCAGTAGGGCGAGTGGTATCCCATTGGGCCATATCGTTGGCATTGTCACCGATAGGCATTTGATGTCATGCAACAGATTCGCTAGAGGAATTTTGTCAGACTCTGAGCACCCACTCTACCAGCAGCTCCAACCTTGTGTCTCCTCAGGTAAAACAAGAAGTCTTTTCAGAAGACTTTATGCACGTACGTCTAAGTGTAAAAATTCCACGATACCATATTTGGCACATACTTTATGTGATGAAAATAGCGTCAGAAATGAACTAACCAACCTTCTTAGCACCACTAAATAGACCATTTCCTTCAACCTTAAAGCATCATACTTTATTGTTATTGTATTTCTTATATTTGTTTATTTTATTTTCATAAGTTTGGACATAATTTTAAGCTGTATTATGACTGTTAATTTTGTATTTCACTTCACTTTACCATATCTTCAGAAAATTAGACCCAATTATCCACAACACGCTAAAGTTTCCAAACTGAATCAACAATACCGTTTGAAACAAACTCACTGTTATTATTATTTATTATCATTATTATTATATCTAATAATTATGTCGTAAATGTGGGCAAATTCCTCCGATTAATTTTTGTTTTTATTTTATGTACATTTTGGGTAAATCAGATGCAATATTGTGACAAATACTGAGAATTCCATTTTGTATCATAAGTACTGTCTGTTTTGGAATAAAGTAATTTATTAATTATTATTATTTAAATTGTTGAACGATCACAACGAATGAGGAAGGATGAAATAAAATATAAGTTTAACAGGACACAGTCGATGTGGAAAATGAGGCAACTGAACCTCTCTCTCTCGAGAGAGAGAGAAACCGTTTTGCCTGATGAGACATGGCAGTTCGGTTATTTGGCGAACTTCAATAAAGTATCATGACATCAGACAACTGGACCGTTATCACAATTAGATGAAATTGTTTGCCACCTACCTGCATGTAGCTTCGCATTAGGTACCTTCATATTGATATTCACGTGATATTCACTGATACCATTTCTCATTCTCTTCAGTGTCTCTCAAATATTGTTTCCGAAATTTGCAATATATTCACACACTGTTGGCAGAAGAGGCATACAGCGCAGATTTTCAGTGCATAAAGAGAAGACAGAAGTGATGAAGGCACATAATCATCAATAGGAACAACAAACGCCAATCACCAACCACTGATGATATTTCAGAGAGATCAGCTCGTTGACTTATGTGGCTGGGTGTCATCGTTTCTACTGCAGGTGACACAGCTGATTATGTCAAGGAGAGATGAGATACGGCGGACAAGACTCACCTTCATCACTCTCATATTGATCTGGTAATCTGCTGTAGTCAGACGAAGTAGCAAGATTTTGAATGTCGAAGTTAGTGTTTAAGTGATTCTTCTACATGAATGGGTAACTTGGTGACTCGGCAAATGTATTTCCAACAGGCCACTGCAGACTTTCATCGACAGAGTCTAACTCTAATCTAATAGTGAAGTAACTCAAAAAATTCGATTTCTTGACCCTAACCTAACAAAAATCAATAACTAAGCCTAGTTCTAGATCCTGGTCTTGACTGACTATCTTTTGGATGAAATGAAAGTGTACTGGACACTTGTTTCCTCTTACTTTGAAACACTACGACTGTATGCGCCAACGGGGTATTCACTGTGGGCCATCTGGTTTCAAGGAGAGCTCGTAGACCTTTCGGCTACTAGAAACTGTTTCAATAGCCAGCTGATGGATTCCAGCTTCGGCCGATTCGTCATGTATATTGCACAACCGCCAACCAGTTTCATCAACGAGTAGTTGATTACTTGTCTGACTTCGTGGACTCTGCATACAACCAGTTGCTTCTGAGCATCAGATAATTTTCAAGTGTCGTTTCGCCAGCAAGAATTCAGTTGTTAGAAGAATGGAGGCAATCGGCGGGAAGCCTTGGACCTAGGTTTCGTGCTAGTTGTCACATTGCAAGCCTCACTGATAAACATCAGTCTGCACCGAAGATAGGACTAGACACATAACACTAGTTACTGCGTAGTGTTCAATCAAAAAAGATTCGTTTGGCTACAGGTCTGTTCACGAGCTGACATCAGATAAAGCTCCACTGGTCAGCCATTTAGTCCGGTTTCGAGAATGTTCGTTAGCACTCAATCATAGAAATTCAGACTCAGGTCTTTCATGGACCATCGAATCGAATTCCAGTCGTTCAAATACTCTACCAGCTAGTGTTAAAACCGAATGGTCCAGTGAAAATCTGTGGGTTATTCTCAGATGTATCATCTTTTCAACTGAGGCATCCTGTATATTATTGTCATACTTTCCTCAACGCTTCTTCTTTGTGAATATAGTGCATTGTTCACCTAGTTCCAGTAGCTTTCTTTGGTTGATCACTCCAATCTCACTCAAACTTCACAATAATTTAGACATATCTATTCATAATAATAATACAAATAATATTAACAATAGTGATAGTGAAACTAAAGTAATTATTTTGACTACAGACACCTTTCGATAAAATGTTTCAGAAATACCAAATGCTCACAACTTGCTGAATGGTTTTAGTCGTTAATCCTGAAAAGAAGAGAATTACTCCAAACAATCGATGTTCTGTCTGTGAATGTGTGACCTTGATAGAGCTAATCATCTATTACAGAGTTAGGGTTTGTGTAGTCGTCTTTACACCCACACAAAGCACAATTAAAACGGTAGAAGAAGAAGAAGAAGAAAAAGAAGAAGACGAGTTGAGAGAACGACTTAATTGGGGACAGAGTTTCATTGTGATATAACACACGCACATAGTGACACACAAGTGTATCGTTGTTTGGGTACTTCATAGGCCAATCATGGAATATATGTATTCGCTTGTCTGGTAGACTGGTGAACTCAGTGGCCTTGTCTCTGACTTAAGTTATCGTACGATTTTCTATTACCAAATTATATATATGTAAATATATTCTTGCGGTTCTTGACAAATTCAACAGTGGTTTATCAACCTTGCTGATGTTCAGTTTCGACGGAATCGTTATTCTAATAATCCTACAAAGTATGTTCAGAAACACTTTTATTATTTTATTCATATTATTATTACTACTACATATCATTATGTTATTATATATTCTGTCTGCATTCAACATAGAACTTGGCACCGAAGTGCAGCAGTTCTAGTTACCACGTTCCAAATAGCACACAAAGGTAGACAGGAAAATGAGTGAAGAGAATCAATAGAGTTTTGACAAGTATAAGAGTGAAACAGAATGAGTAATGGTAGAAAGGAATATGAAAGATTACAGAGATTGAATACATCTGCGCTAGCCATTGACAACGATTTTGAGCCATGTCACCTATTGTCTCCAGCCATTGATTCTTAGAGTCACGAGGGCAAGCCCCAACGCGGAATTCTGCATCTCCCTACCTGACTCAGTTTAACTGTCAAGGATTTCATGGATTGATTGATGCCATGTTTTTGTTTGGCCACCACTTACTCTTTTCCAACCTGCACCTACCTATATCAGCTAGTAATGCCCGTCGGCGGAGGCGATGGTTAGCATGCGCAGCACGTGACCTAGCCATCTCAATCTATGTAACTTTATAGCCTCGTCGAGTGATTCTCCCTCTTTGCCCAACACTCTACGCCTAACGTCAACATTACTTACCTTATTATGCCACCTAACGTGAGAAAGAGATCGTAGACATCTATGATCAAAAACAGTCAACCTTTTCATGTCTTCAACTCGTATTGGCCATGTTTCAGAGCCATAGTCTACGTACACACGGAGCGAACTGCTAAGCAGTACACACGTCCCTTGGTCGATAGTCGGATGTCACGCCTACGCCAGATATGGTGTAAGTTAGTAAAAGCAGCTCGAGCTTTTTGGATCCGTGCTGAGATTTCGTCACCAATCAATCCGTTGGTGCTGATACAACTTCACAAATAGGTGAAGTGGTCAGCATGTTCTACCACTCCACTCCCTATCACTAAGCTAGGAGTTGACGTAGTCCAGTCCTGTAGCAGCATCTTACATTTTACAGGGGCGAATCGCATGCCAAACATACGAAGATTGCTGCTCAAGGTGTTCAGAAGACTCTGCTCTATTTTGTCAGCATCCTCCCCTAACAAGACTATGTCATCTGCATATTCTAAGTCCATAAGACTATTCTCTGGTAACAAGTCGATTCCTAAGTCGTTAAGTTCAGTAAAGGATACTTCCATTAGCATATCTATGATGAAGTTAAACAGGAATGGGAAAAGTGGACATCCTTGACGGACACCACTGGTTGTTAACAGTTCATATGACAATTCTCCATAAGCCCTTACACAGCTACGTGAGTTTGAGTAGAGTGCCTTGATTAGTGCAATGTACTTTCGTGGCACTCCCTTCACAGTCAAACATTGCCATAGTACCTCTCGATCCACGGAGTCGAAGGCCGCCTTAAAGTCAAGAAATATGGCGATTGTTGGACGCCTAAAAGTGTGCTTATGTTCTAGGATCTGTCGGAGAGTGAAGATATGACCTATGCACCCTATACCTGGCCTAAAGCCCGCTTGATTTTCCCTCGTTTGTTCCTCTCGAGTTCGGCTTAGTCTATGCATGATTACTGAGCCTCGGATTTTAGAGACTATGTTCGTCAGGCTAATTCCTCTATGATTATCATATGAGGACTTGTCTCCCTTCTTAAATATTGGTATGATAAGTGACTTACCCCAGTCTGATGGAACCGTCTCTGATTCCCTGACGTTACCTATTACTTAAGTTAAACTATATACTAGTATGTCATCCCCATATTTAAACACCTCCAGAATAATTCAGTCGGGTCCTGCCGCTTTGCCTCGTTTCAAATTACAGAAAGCTTTCGTGACCTCACTAACAGACGGCGAACCAGTGTCTTTATCACATTCGGGTGTGTGCTAGATGGCGAGGAGGCTCAGTGTGGCTGTAGGCAAGTTAAATTGTTCCTCAGAGTGTTCTTTCCAGAGCTCAAGTTGTATATCCTGAGAGTTAATTAAGGAGCCATTTTTCTTAGAAATGATCTCACTTATGATTTGCCTTCTCCGCCCGTTTCCCTGATGAGTCTTAGGAGTTGCCTACTGTTGTTTATCGCCGATGCTTCTTCCATCTCTTTCGCATTTGTCACCCACCGCTGTTCACGCTCCTTGCGGAGACTTTTCGTAAGTTTCCTTTCGTGCAGCTTTCGCTCCTCATTGAATTCGGAGCTCGCCGGAATAAGTCTTCCAGCATCTATCAGTTCGCATGAGGCAGTCGAAATCCAATGATTTTTACCCATATTTGGATTTACCTTATTCACAGCTTTTACAGCTGTATCTATGGCTGATTGAATATTTTTCCAGGCTTCTTCAGGGTGAGCGTAGCTGTCGAATTCAGTAATGTCTTTAGCCAGTTCTTCCTCAAATAGGGACTTAGTTTCCTGATCGAGTTGGGGACGTATTGGGTTTACCGCCAGCTGTTTCCTGCCTCCGTTTAGACGTGAGCACACACGAGCGCGGACCAGTGCGTGATTGGTATCTATACACGTGTTCCAGAAGGAGCGGCAATCTCCTACCGACCCGCGCCAACGATAGCTTATTGCTATGTGGTATATTTGTGTCCAGCGTTGGTTTGATGATGGGGGTCTCCAGGTCAAACAATGTCTCTCCTTGTGTTTGAAGTTAGTGCTTACAAGAAACAAATGATTATCTGAACAGAACTGTAGGAGACGCTCACCGTTGTCGGTTCGCTGGCACGGAATTCCGTAAGTGCCACCGAAATTCTTCTCAGATTGACACATTTTCCCTACTTGAGCATTAAAGTCACCAGCTAAAACGACTATATCTGAGCGTTTAGCCATTCGCAGCAAGCCAGACAGCTTTTGGTAGAACTCATCCTTCGTTTCATCCGAACTGCAGTCAGTGGAGGCGTAGGCGGAGATTAGGAAAAGGCATCGGCGAGTGGTGCAGTCCTTTCTCCTTTTCACTGATCCGTTCAGACGGACAGCACACATTCGGCTATCTACCGAGATCTTGTCAAGTAACGTCTTTTCTGCCCTGGTACTCAAAGCTATCTCAACACCAGACAATCCTCGTCAGCTAGCTGTCGCATCTCCTGACACCCTCAAGGTGAATTTTGCAGATTCATCCTGTTGGCCAGGTGGGGTTAGGTGAATAACCACACTTGGGTCTTGTATGCATGTTTCTGAAACACAACTCACATCAATGGCTCGGGATGCCAGAGTCTTGGCTAGTGATGCTTGTTGTCCTATTTGGCAAAGTGTGCAAAGATTAAATGAACAAAAATTGTTTCTGTCCTAATTGTTTCCCTTAATCATTGTAGTAACAGTCTTGCCACAACCAATCTCTGAAGAATATGAACTGGCCTATTTAGCTAAAAATAATGATAGCTGTAAGTTGTTCGTGATATCTGAATATTTTATTGTTTTGCTTTATCCGAATATTCATTTTGGTTAAATGCTTTTATTGAAGTGAAATTTTTCATTTCGCGTTTCGATGTGCAACAACTGATCCCTGTGATTCATGCATGCGCAATTCAGATTCCACCGCTGACCATCATCCATAAGGTAAGCGTCTCATTTTTGTTTATCTCCGACAGTATAAAGTCAACACAGTTGACTCGTGAGGAGACTGAATAGCAGAATAATTCATTCAATGAAATGTTTTCTTTCCAGTATTGAGATAAATCTACGATATCAAGTGAAAGAATACCATCTACTTGTTTTGATAGTGACCACCAAATAGCCGTCAGTTCCCTCGAATGCATATAAGTACAATAGCGAGATTCGTTAGAAGCATTCAGAAATTATGAAACAGGAGCCCTCAAAATGTTTTTATGGTAGGTTAATTTCTTCACATTCCACGCGTAATGTTGGGCATCAGGTTTGCTCTTTTGAAGTGTTCGTCGCAGTGGTTTCATTTTGATCAAATTGACTTGCTAGCCTCACGTGTAACCTTCTCTATCTACGGGCCATACAGCTGTTTTAACGAGTGTTTGTAGTCCGTCAGATGCGGACGTGAACCCAGACCACTTGCGTGGATGGCGAGAATTCTTGAGATAAGCCACTGATGCCCCTTTCCTGAAATGATAATATTTCTATAAAATTCATTTGTTTTGATGTAGTTGTGTTCTCAGAGCTGGATGGTTTGCTTCTGAAGCCTTCGTTGCCCTACTAGGCAACACCATCATTGCACAGATCAGTTTGTGAAATGAGCATTTACAGTTCTCCATGAGTTTATTAGTTGTCTCTCCTGGTGACGTTGGTTGCCTTAGTGAATCTTCAAACACTCATACTGATTTGGTCGGACTGTAAGGGTGAGACACTCGTTCAATCCTGCAGTTCATTTGTCCCACATTCGTGTTAGTACCGACTGTTCACTGAATGCTTTCACAAAAGTCAACCGGCATCTGGGTAAATTACTGCAAACTCTGGGAAACTCTCTCTTCGTTTCTCACAATTCGACTTTTGTCCTAACTTGGTCCTACTGACTGTTAATGGAGGATCATTATTATTATTATTATTGGTAATCTTATTGTTATCTTTCTCTTAGTTTCCGAGTGGAACATAGGGTTTTTATGGCACACCTCATCCTGTTCCATCATGTTATCTGCGGTCGTATTAAGTCACCCTCAAAATGAAGCGCAACTGTGGATGAACTTTCCCTCAGAGTGTGGCCAATCTATCTACATTTTCTTCTGCATATTTGTCAGGTAATAGGTTGTTAGTTGACTTCTGGCCTGTACGCGTTGCACATTGCTAATCCTCCTCAGCAGGTCATCTGATCTTCACGATGAAGCCATTGAAAGCAGGTGTTGACAAAAGTCTGAATCTGTTCTAAATGGCAAGATTCTATAGTTGGTTGCCTGTTGAACGAATAAGAAATCGAGTTCAATCCCTCGCCACTGGAATCCAAAGCATCTGTAGTCCTGATGCGCGATAAGCACAACTAGATCTTCTGAAAGATGTCTCCACCCAAAATGGACACTCACCAATATCGATTGACAAGAATATCAGAACAATATCAAAGACGAACCATAATCTACGTGAACCTTAATTTCAAAGGAGACAACGTGAGATATCCTTCAGAGGAGAATTTCATCATTTCTGCCAACAGTCATCTGAGCAACGCGTGTAGAAGCCTGAAAGAGGAAATCTCACATCTGAACACTTCCGTGTGTATATATGATTTCGGTTGTTGCTGTGGAGACAGGTAAATTGGTCATTTCACGCTTATCTCGTCTAAGGTGGAAATGTCAAAGGAGACTATCCCATAGCATTATTTCATGGAAATAGCAGTGACTCTGTAACGAGTGAGATAATAGAACACCTTGTCAACATTTGTCATTCCGTCTAAACAACCGTCTCCTTCAGAGTAATCTACCTACCAAGTGATGAATAACCTGCCAAAGACAGTACTTTCTCGTCCCTGTCTCACTGGCCATGCTTCAGCCCTTCAATTAGAGAAACCATGCCTATGCACAGAAAAGAAATTTATTCAACTACTTCCACTGTCATGGTAACAACTTTGTTTCTGTCCTCTACCAACTTGATAGTGGCTATTTTCTTTCCTTGACTCCTTACAACATTTGTATTTCTTTAGGATTCTCACATGATTTTCTTCGTTTCTATATGCCGCCTGATTAAAAGTCACTCATTAAATTGTTCATGTTATTTCATTACTCCAATACACTGATTCAATTCCTCTTATACACTGATTGACATGCATGATTATGTTAACCTATCACGTATTTCTACTGTCCTCTTAGTTTTTTGAAAAGAGTCTGTATGTAGGTGTGATAGCGCAGCTTTGGATTCTCACTGTACACCGAGTAGCGCATTTCTATGGACTATACAAGTTTCTCTGTGCAAATCAATGTCGACAGACAATGCATTATTGTTGGTGTGATTTATTATTCCTGACTCAATGAAACTACACGGCCAGCCTCTCTGATTTGGTTGTATTCCTTGAGTCGGTTTGTTGATTTAACTGGAAAGCTTTCGTTGTGCGTCTTCTAGACAACAACATCGCCTCAGTGAAAGCCATTCTATGAAATGTGAACTTATTTCAATTCTCCATGAATGATAATATAACTGTTTCTCAAGGTGACTTAGGTCGTGATTGATTGTTGATTCGCCTCCGTACTCATCGTTTTCGTAATTTTGTTTCCTTCGTCTTTATTGATTGATAAATTTGATTTGCAGTAATCACGTGTCTTTCAATTGCAGATTTGTCTCAACACACTACCTATGTACATTCCATGACATTTCTTCAGTGTTTCCACTCTCTAAGGGTTCTGAATATTCCGAGTTCAACTGGTTTACATAATTGTCGACATGCACCGATATGAAAGATTGCATATCCTGTCTTTTGACAGGCATTTTGTTTTTGGGTTGTGCGTCGAGAAGGATGCTCACTTCGGTCAATATCGTGTTTATCACAATTTGTATAATCCCCTTTTGGAAGGTGTGTTGTTGACGGAGTTGTCTTCCTCTCCTATTGTGTTGGTCTTTTCATCTGCACAGAACTGCATGAATAAGATTAACTTCGATTGTGTGTTACATCTATTTCAAATGGTTTCTGTAATCTAGCCGCGATTTCAGAGAAATTTTAATCTGAATTGGTTTGAATTTCCTTGTGATGGTTGAGGTTGGTTTCTTGCTGGAATTTTCATTTGAGTCTAGACATGTCTCGAGGAAATAGCACGAGTATTCATTATTCTTGAAGACAGTCTCTTGTGTTCTGTCAGCACCGGAGTGCTGCAGTATGTTCTAACTCTTACAAACAATGACTACATACAGCTTATTTTGTGAGTCGTTGGATCATCACTACTGTATTTGCTAATTTGTTCTTTGTGTGCTCGCGTGTATGCGTAAGTGTGTGCGTCTTTGTGTGGGTGTGTTGTTATTCTGCATATGTGCGTTTCAGAATTTTCTGTATTTGTTCTCTAGATTTAGACATCGAAGGACGAAGGGATTTCGTTGTCTGTTTCTTCTTCTCTTGCGTATGAATTTCGATGTCTACCAATGTGATGTTGCTTAATGTGTGGATGTACCTATTATCACGAAGGTTTCATCAAAATAAGGTGGCAAGATGCTTATTGTGATTATGGGTAGGGCTATCAAATTCTAGTCTTTACATAACGACCTCGTCTATTAATCCTGGTGTGTGCGATCCCATTGATTTTCTCTATATCCCTTCGTATATATCATTGGTGAATTGGAAATATGTTAAAAAAAAGTCGACGAGTTCCATCGAATTTGAAGATTGTCATTTTGTGCATTCATCGCTATGGAGGAATCGCTGCATAGCTTTAAGTGTTGACATTTTCTGACCAGTTGAAGCGTATGATACTTTGAGAATAGTAAATGTCACGATTTCATTGTCATCTACCTGAATGCGTTTGTTCATTTTTTGTAGAAATTGAGTTAATGAACTAATTGATGGATTGATCGCATGATTCTGTTCAATAGTTGTATTTTATGGAAAGTTCCATTAAATAAGGTTTTCAGGATCCAACTAGCCACGGAGTGGTGTGTTCGTATAAGTAGGATTTTCCCGATGTCCAAGTGGAACTGGTGTTGAATCATTCATTTCTGTTGCACGCATTTCCAGTTGATTCGACAAATAAAGCTGCAGCTATGAATGTCGCCCATAACCCTGCTATTTTGGATTTTTAGACTGTTATCTTATGCCGTCCTGCACTGTATAACTGTGTAAAATTGAATGTGGTGTTTGTCATAGCTGAGCTATTCTCTTGATTACCCTTCTTATCAGCATCAACCAATCTAGATTTTGTCAAGCTTTCGTGCTCCGCTAGTCTGGTCGACCTCGTTCCACTAATTCGACCTACAAATTTGACCTGGAAATCATTCTAGCCACCAGGTGAACTGAATTACTCTCTGTTTAATGTGACCCTTCTATGCCGCTGCGACCAACATAATTTGTTTCCAGGTGAGCCTATTGGTATGTGACTGCGGGAGGTTGGGTTTGTGCAGTGACACTTTAATTACCGCCTTGTTGAGGACTCTATGTGAAATTTCCGAAGGATCGAAGCGAACTAGAGAATGAAGTAAACGAATCTGTGTAGTCCTAATTTACATGATCATATCCAGTAACAGAGTGTGTTGTGAACTCTGTCATTCAGTGAATAATACTGCCTCACTGTATGTGTTAGTGTGTGTGTGTGTATATATGTCCAACAAACATAAATTATGTGGAATCGCATACCAACACAGTGACGGTTGTCATACAGTTGTAGATTTTGAAGCACTCTGCATTTTGTTTCTATTTATAAATTGTTTAATGGCAGTGACTCTGTTGCTGACAGGTTCGATGTTGAATAGATATCAATTGGAGAATCACTGGAAGGTAGCGACGGGTGTTGGACAGCCAGCCGCTTCGTCTTCGTCGTTTGGGCTATTTTGGCATCCCAGTGTATCCAGCGAGCAGCTGGCGTCTTAAAAACCTTCGATGTAACTCCAGTGGCTGAATGATCTAGGCTTGCGCCATGAAATGTAGATGATTCGAGACCTTGTGACACGTGCGCAGTGCTGAAGTCTTCGAAACAAGAACGCGGATGAAACAACTGACTGTGCAGTTATCTTTATTGCTTTCCAACGCCTGTCCAACTGATGTCAACTCATCATAAAACCTGCAATGTCCACTCTTCTCATCACTTCACTAACTTCACTTCAAATTTACACTCACACATCATCATGAATATTTTCATTATTAATTTGTCTATTTTAATTTACAAAATACAGATGGAAGCAAATTTTGGCTACTTCAAGAAAGCGACGAATATTTAATTTTTTCTTGGATTACATTTAGTCCTTCTGTTATCAATGCAACGCAATTTTATTTAAATTACAATTTTCAAAGTCATATCGACGATTCCATGTTTGTGGATGGAACGTCCGGAAAATTTGGAATCAATTCAGGCCCATGCAAAGAGTCAGAATATAGTATTATGGTGAAAAGTGCCGAAGATTATCACCCTATAACAGTAACTCATTCACTTTATTATAAAAGAGGTAAGTCCAGAGAGATGAATGCGGAGCAGCATAGAGTAAGTCACTGTTACCTCCTATCAACTGCACACACACACAGACACTGAACACATTTCGTTGAGTATCCGTTATTCGATTTTTCTAATCATCTAGAATGTTTCATGGAGAACAGATTTGCGTCATTTTGAACGAATCATAGAATGCAAGTCGGAAACCTGCCTGAATTTAAAAAGAAATCCTAGACTTCGGAAGCGCCTTCGACAGTTCACCATTTACCAAAAAGTATTTGGAATCTACTAAAACACTCTGTCGTGCACTGTGCCAAACCTTATGACATTGTCAAATTCTACTGAAACACTGAGACAGCTGATTCCAAACTTGGATGTATTCGTCAGTGTTGAAGAGTGCTGAAGTATCTCAAGATGTAATCCATCGCTTTCCACTCGAGTCTCACCTGACAGTCTGCTTGGTGTGTGACCACCACTACTTAATTCAGAAGCGGTGCTTTCAGCTTTACACTTCTTTATTAGAATAGGCAGTTGTAAAGCACTCACACCCCTCAACCAATATTGCTTGTAAGCCAGCGAAATCGAAGTGACCTAAACAGCAGACGGCAGATCCAGTCGTCTGAGGCCGAGCAGATCAGCAGTGTACTTGGATTGACTCAGCTCAAGGAGAAGACATAGTTGAAAACACCTGAACTCTGTCTGGCTGACTGACTGACTGATTGCCTGTCTGGCTGACTAGCAAGGTACCAAAATAACTGCTGATTGAGAGAAATATCTAGTGATGGCCTGATTTATGCGTTAATGCTTAGTATATTGAGAGAGATAAATTCATATAAGGGACAGATTGAAAAAGCAATAAGGAGACCCCTGAAATCACACTTTTACTTCTTTTGTCAACTGTCATGTCATCATATAATGTAAGAATTTATTAGCCAAAAACCCAAAACGTCAATTTCATTTTTCTTCGATTGTTTCACAAGTTCCGAGGATCCATTTCGTCCACCTACCGTCTAGAAATCTTCAAAATGTAACATGGGAACAAGAATCTGCCTTCTGTAGTGCAGATGACGCTACAGTTATTTTCAGTGGACAAGACGATCAACCACTTGAAATGATCATCGTACAGGGTGATGAGAAGAAGTATTCTCTGAGAAATAAAGCCGAAAATCGATTGATCTTCACTATCTCACATGGAAACAGATTCTCCCTACCAAAGTTGGGTAAGCTACCTACACGTAATCATAATATATGTATAGAGTATTATCTAAAATATTCACAGTAATTATAGGAGTCATTGAAGGAAGCAGTGTAATCGTAACGTCATCCAGTAAATAATACAGTTTCACTGTATGGTACTTCCAATAAACAAACTAATACGGAATTACTTACTATCACAGTGCCCAAGATTTACACATATATCAATAATCAATACTTGAATATGAATTCTAACGCGATGAAAGGAAATGAAAATGTGAAGTGTTGGTTTGCAGGGATTTGATCGGTTACAGGATTTCATCATCGAGTTGAAATTAATGGGCCACCGGAAGTCGATGCAGTGTTCTGATGGTCTACAAGACCGTCTCGTAACCGATTGGCCTCCGATTCGATTACTGGTGGTTGGGGCATACTGTAGATCAGTCATAAACAACAAGGATGCAACAAACTGATGTTCGGTACTCCCTGTCGCTTTTCAGTGGTACTCAGACCGAAGTCAGTTGAGACGATGAGATCCTGTAAGGGAAGGCGAATTTCTTAGAAACACTTGCCTAGAGGAACAAAGATTGGAAGAGATATGGGTATACAATCGAGAGTCAAATGTACAGAAGATCGAATTTCACATAAGGAACGGGTAAGACAGAAAACAGGAATTATACCAGATGTATAAGGACCAGAATATGATGATGCCGACAAATCTTACAATAAGCGAAACGCTTTGTGATGGATATCTGTATGCACTCGCAATGCATCTGTCTTAATTGTTATTCTTAATCTTTGTAGTAACAGTATTGCCACAACCAATCTCTGAAGAATATGAACTAGCCTATTTAGCTAAAAATAATGATAGCTGTAAGTTGTTCGTGATATCTGAAAAGGCATCGGCGAGTGGTGCAGTCCTTTCTCCTTTTCACTGATCCGTTCAGACGGACAGCACACATTCGGCTATCTACCGAGATCTTGTCAAGTAACGTCTTTTCTGCCCTGGTACTCAAAGCTATCTCAACACCAGACAATCCTCGTCAGCTAGCTGTCGCATCTCCTGACACCCTCAAGGTGAATTTTGCAGATTCATCCTGTTGGCCAGGTGGGGTTAGGTGAATAACCACACTTGGGTCTTGTATGCATGTTTCTGAAACACAACTCACATCAATGGCTCGGGATGCCAGAGTCTTGGCTAGTGATGCTTGTTGTCCTATTTGGCAAAGTGTGCAAAGATTAAATGAACAAAAATTGTTTCTGTCCTAATTGTTTCCCTTAATCATTGTAGTAACAGTCTTGCCACAACCAATCTCTGAAGAATATGAACTGGCCTATTTAGCTAAAAATAATGATAGCTGTAAGTTGTTCGTGATATCTGAATATTTTATTGTTTTGCTTTATCCGAATATTCATTTTGGTTAAATGCTTTTATTGAAGTGAAATTTTTCATTTCGCGTTTCGATGTGCAACAACTGATCCCTGTGATTCGTGCATGCGCAATTCAGATTCCACCGCTGACCATCATCCATAAGGTAAGCGTCTCATTTTTGTTTATCTCCGACAGTATAAAGTCAACACAGTTGACTCGTGAGGAGACTGAATAGCAGAATAATTCATTCAATGAAATGTTTTCTTTCCAGTATTGAGATAAATCTACGATATCAAGTGAAAGAATACCATCTACTTGTTTTGATAGTGACCACCAAATAGCCGTCAGTTCCCTCGAATGCATATAAGTACAATAGCGAGATTCGTTAGAAGCATTCAGAAATTATGAAACAGGAGCCCTCAAAATGTTTTTATGGTAGGTTAATTTCTTCACATTCCACGCGTAATGTTGGGCATCAGGTTTGCTCTTTTGAAGTGTTCGTCGCAGTGGTTTCATTTTGATCAAATTGACTTGCTAGCCTCACGTGTAACCTTCTCTATCTACGGGCCATACAGCTGTTTTAACGAGTGTTTGTAGTCCGTCAGATGCGGACGTGAACCCAGACCACTTGCGTGGATGGCGAGAATTCTTGAGATAAGCCACTGATGCCCCTTTCCTGAAATGATAATATTTCTATAAAATTCATTTGTTTTGATGTAGTTGTGTTCTCAGAGCTGGATGGTTTGCTTCTGAAGCCTTCGTTGCCCTACTAGGCAACACCATCATTGCACAGATCAGTTTGTGAAATGAGCATTTACAGTTCTCCATGAGTTTATTAGTTGTCTCTCCTGGTGACGTTGGTTGCCTTAGTGAATCTTCAAACACTCATACTGATTTGGTCGGACTGTAAGGGTGAGACACTCGTTCAATCCTGCAGTTCATTTGTCCCACATTCGTGTTAGTACCGACTGTTCACTGAATGCTTTCACAAAAGTCAACCGGCATCTGGGTAAATTACTGCAAACTCTGGGAAACTCTCTCTTCGTTTCTCACAATTCGACTTTTGTCCTAACTTGGTCCTACTGACTGTTAATGGAGGATCATTATTATTATTATTATTGGTAATCTTATTGTTATCTTTCTCTTAGTTTCCGAGTGGAACATAGGGTTTTTATGGCACACCTCATCCTGTTCCATCATGTTATCTGCGGTCGTATTAAGTCACCCTCAAAATGAAGCGCAACTGTGGATGAACTTTCCCTCAGAGTGTGGCCAATCTATCTACATTTTCTTCTGCATATTTGTCAGGTAATAGGTTGTTAGTTGACTTCCGGCCTGTACGCGTTGCACATTGCTAATCCTCCTCAGCAGGTCATCTGATCTTCACGATGAAGCCATTGAAAGCAGGTGTTGACAAAAGTCTGAAACTGTTCTAAATGGCAAGATTCTATAGTTGGTTGCCTGTTGAACGAATAAGAAATCGAGTTCAATCCCTCGCCACTGGAATCCAAAGCATCTGTAGTCCTGATGCGCGATAAGCACAACTAGATCTTCTGAAAGATGTCTCCACCCAAAATGGACACTCACCAATATCGATTGACAAGAATATCAGAACAATATCAAAGACGAACCATAATCTACGTGAACCTTAATTTCAAAGGAGACAACGTGAGATATCCTTCAGAGGAGAATTTCATCATTTCTGCCAACAGTCATCTGAGCAACGCGTGTAGAAGCCTGAAAGAGGAAATCTCACATCTGAACACTTCCGTGTGTATATATGATTTCGGTTGTTGCTGTGGAGACAGGTAAATTGGTCATTTCACGCTTATCTCGTCTAAGGTGGAAATGTCAAAGGAGACTATCCCATAGCATTATTTCATGGAAATAGCAGTGACTCTGTAACGAGTGAGATAATAGAACACCTTGTCAACATTTGTCATTCCGTCTAAACAACCGTCTCCTTCAGAGTAATCTACCTACCAAGTGATGAATAACCTGCCAAAGACAGTACTTTCTCGTCCCTGTCTCACTGGCCATGCTTCAGCCCTTCAATTAGAGAAACCATGCCTATGCACAGAAAAGAAATTTATTCAACTACTTCCACTGTCATGGTAACAACTTTGTTTCTGTCCTCTACCAACTTGATAGTGGCTATTTTCTTTCCTTGACTCCTTACAACATTTGTATTTCTTTAGGATTCTCACATGATTTTCTTCGTTTCTATATGCCGCCTGATTAAAAGTCACTCATTAAATTGTTCATGTTATTTCATTACTCCAATACACTGATTCAATTCCTCTTATACACTGATTGACATGCATGATTATGTTAACCTATCACGTATTTCTACTGTCCTCTTAGTTTTTTGAAAAGAGTCTGTATGTAGGTGTGATAGCGCAGCTTTGGATTCTCACTGTACACCGAGTAGCGCATTTCTATGGACTATACAAGTTTCTCTGTGCAAATCAATGTCGACAGACAATGCATTATTGTTGGTGTGATTTATTATTCCTGACTCAATGAAACTACACGGCCAGCCTCTCTGATTTGGTTGTATTCCTTGAGTCGGTTTGTTGATTTAACTGGAAAGCTTTCGTTGTGCGTCTTCTAGACAACAACATCGCCTCAGTGAAAGCCATTCTATGAAATGTGAACTTATTTCAATTCTCCATGAATGATAATATAACTGTTTCTCAAGGTGACTTAGGTCGTGATTGATTGTTGATTCGCCTCCGTACTCATCGTTTTCGTAATTTTGTTTCCTTCGTCTTTATTGATTGATAAATTTGATTTGCAGTAATCACGTGTCTTTCAATTGCAGATTTGTCTCAACACACTACCTATGTACATTCCATGACATTTCTTCAGTGTTTCCACTCTCTAAGGGTTCTGAATATTCCGAGTTCAACTGGTTTACATAATTGTCGACATGCACCGATATGAAAGATTGCATATCCTGTCTTTTGACAGGCATTTTGTTTTTGGGTTGTGCGTCGAGAAGGATGCTCACTTCGGTCAATATCGTGTTTATCACAATTTGTATAATCCCCTTTTGGAAGGTGTGTTGTTGACGGAGTTGTCTTCCTCTCCTATTGTGTTGGTCTTTTCATCTGCACAGAACTGCATGAATAAGATTAACTTCGATTGTGTGTTACATCTATTTCAAATGGTTTCTGTAATCTAGCCGCGATTTCAGAGAAATTTTAATCTGAATTGGTTTGAATTTCCTTGTGATGGTTGAGGTTGGTTTCTTGCTGGAATTTTCATTTGAGTCTAGACATGTCTCGAGGAAATAGCACGAGTATTCATTATTCTTGAAGACAGTCTCTTGTGTTCTGTCAGCACCGGAGTGCTGCAGTATGTTCTAACTCTTACAAACAATGACTACATACAGCTTATTTTGTGAGTCGTTGGATCATCACTACTGTATTTGCTAATTTGTTCTTTGTGTGCTCGCGTGTATGCGTAAGTGTGTGCGTCTTTGTGTGGGTGTGTTGTTATTCTGCATATGTGCGTTTCAGAATTTTCTGTATTTGTTCTCTAGATTTAGACATCGAAGGACGAAGGGATTTCGTTGTCTGTTTCTTCTTCTCTTGCGTATGAATTTCGATGTCTACCAATGTGATGTTGATTAATGTGTGGATGTACCTATTATCACGAAGGTTTCATCAAAATAAGGTGGCGAGATGCTTATTGTGATTATGGGTAGGGCTATCAAATTCTAGTCTTTACATAACGACCTCGTCTATTAATCCTGGTGTGTGCGATCCCATTGATTTTCTCTATATCCCTTCGTATATATCATTGGTGAATTGGAAATATGTTAAAAAAAAAGTCGACGAGTTCCATCGAATTTGAAGATTGTCATTTTGTGCATTCATCGCTATGGAGGAATCGCTGCATAGCTTTAAGTGTTGACATTTTCTGACCAGTTGAAGCGTATGATACTTTGAGAATAGTGAATGTCACGATTTCATTGTCATCTACCTGAATGCGTTTGTTCATTTTTTGTAGAAATTGAGTTAATGAACTAATTGATGGATTGATCGCATGATTCTGTTCAATAGTTGTATTTTATGGAAAGTTCCATTAAATAAGGTTTTCAGGATCCGACTAGCCACAGAGTGGTGTGTTCGTATAAGTAGGATTTTCCCGATGTCCGAGTGGAACTGGTGTTGAATCATTCATTTCTGTTGCACGCATTTCCAGTTGATTCGACAAATAAAGCTGCAGCTATGAATGTCGCCCATAACCCTGCTATTTTGGATTTTTAGACTGTTATCTTATGCCGTCCTGCACTGTATAACTGTGTAAAATTGAATGTGGTGTTTGTCATAGCTGAGCTATTCTCTTGATTACCCTTCTTATCAGCATCAACCAATCTAGATTTTGTCAAGCTTTCGTGCTCCGCTAGTCTGGTCGACCTCGTTCCACTAATTCGACCTACAAATTTGACCTGGAAATCATTCTAGCCACCAGGTGAACTGAATTACTCTCTGTTTAATGTGACCCTTCTATGCCGCTGCGACCAACATAATTTGTTTCCAGGTGAGCCTATTGGTATGTGACTGCGGGAGGTTGGGTTTGTGCAGTGACACTTTAATTACCGCCTTGTTGAGGACTCTATGTGAAATTTCCGAAGGATCGAAGCGAACTAGAGAATGAAGTAAACGAATCTGTGTAGTCCTAATTTACATGATCATATCCAGTAACAGAGTGTGTTGTGAACTCTGTCATTCAGTGAATAATACTGCCTCACTGTATGTGTTAGTGTGTGTGTGTGTATATATGTCCAACAAACATAAATTATGTGGAATCGCATACCAACACAGTGACGGTTGTCATACAGTTGTAGATTTTGAAGCACTCTGCATTTTGTTTCTATTTATAAATTGTTTAATGGCAGTGACTCTGTTGCTGACAGGTTCGATGTTGAATAGATATCAATTGGAGAATCACTGGAAGGTAGCGACGGGTGTTGGACAGCCAGCCGCTTCGTCTTCGTCGTTTGGGCTATTTTGGCATCCCAGTGTATCCAGCGAGCAGCTGGCGTCTTAAAAACCTTCGATGTAACTCCAGTGGCTGAATGATCTAGGCTTGCGCCATGAAATGTAGATGATTCGAGACCTTGTGACACGTGCGCAGTGCTGAAGTCTTCGCAACAAGAACGTGGATGAAACAACTGACTGTGCAGTTATCTTTATTGCTTTCCAACGCCTGTCCAACTGATGTCAACTCATCATAAAACCTGCAATGTCCACTCTTCTCATCACTTCACTAACTTCACTTCAAATTTACACTCACACATCATCATGAATATTTTCATTATTAATTTGTCTATTTTAATTTACAAAATACAGATGGAAGCAAATTTTGGCTACTTCAAGAAAGCGACGAATATTTAATTTTTTCTTGGATTACATTTAGTCCTTCTGTTATTAATGCAACGCAATTTTATTTAAATTACAATTTTCAAAGACATATCGACGATTCCATGTTTGTGGATGGAACGTCCGGAAAATTTGGAATCAATTCAGGCCCATGCAAAGAGTCAGAATATAGTATTATGGGGAAAAGTGCCGAAGATTATCACCCTATAACAGTAACTCATTCACTTTATTATAAAAGAGGTAAGTCAAGAGAGATGAATGCGGAGCAGCATATAGTAAGTCACTGTTACCTCCTATCAACTGCACACACACACACAGACACTGAACACATTTCGTTGAGTATCCGTTATTCGATTTTTCTAATCATCTAGAATGTTTCGTGGAAACAGATTTGCGTCATTTTGAACGAATCATAGAATGCAAGTCGGAAACCTGCCTGAATTTAAAAAGGAATCCTAGACTTCGGAAGCGCCTTCGACAGTTCACCATTTACCAAAAATTATTTGGAATCTACTAAAACACTCTGTCGTGCACTGTGCCAAATCTTATGACACTGTCAAATTCTACTGAAACACTGAGACAGCTGATTCCAAACTTGGATGTATTCGTCAGTGTTGAAGAGTGCTGAAGTATCTCAAGATGTAATCCATCGCTTTCCACTCGAGTCTCACCTGACAGTCTGCTTGGTGTGTGACCACCACTACTTAATTCAGAAGCGGTGCTTTCAGCTTTACACTACTTCTTTATTAGGATAGGCAGTTGTAAAGCACTCACACCCCTCAACCAATATTGCTTGTAAGCCAGCGAAATCGAAGTGACCTAAACAGCAGACGGCAGATCCAGTCGTCTGAGGCCGAGCAGATCAGCAGTGTACTTGGATTGACTCAGCTCAAGGAGAAGACATAGTTGAAAACACCTGAACTCTGTCTGGCTGACTGACTGACTGATTGCCTGTCTGGCTGACTAGCAAGGTACCAAAATAACTGCTGATTGAGAGAAATATCTAGTGATGGCCTGATTTATGCGTTAATGCTTAGTATATTGAGAGAGATAAATTCATATAAGGGACAGATTGAAAAAGCAATAAGGAGACCCCTGAAATCACACTTTTACTTCTTTTGTCAACTGTCATGTCATCATATAATGTAAGAATTTATTAGCCAAAAACCCAAAACGTCAATTTCATTTTTCTTCGATTGTTTCACAAGTTCCGAGGATCCATTTCGTCCACCTACCGTCTAGAAATCTTCAAAATGTAACATGGGAACAAGAATCTGCCTTCTGTAGTGCAGATGACGCTACAGTTATTTTCAGTGGACAAGACGATCAACCACTTGAAATGATCATCGTACAGGGTGATGAGAAGAAGTATTCTCTGAGAAATAAAGCCGAAAATCGATTGATCTTCACTATCTCACATGGAAACAGATTCTCCCTACCAAAGTTGGGTAAGCTACCTACACGTAATCATAATATATGTATAGAGTATTATCTAAAATATTCACAGTAATTATAGGAGTCATTGAAGGAAGCAGTGTAATCGTAACGTCATCCAGTAAATAATACAGTTTCACTGTATGGTACTTCCAATAAACAAACTAATACGGAATTACTTACTATCACAGTGCCCAAGATTTACACATATATCAATAATCAATACTTGAATATGAATTCTAACGCGATGAAAGGAAATGAAAATGTGAAGTGTTGGTTTGCAGGGATTTGATCGGTTACAGGATTTCATCATCGAGTTGAAATTAATGGGCCACCGGAAGTCGATGCAGTGTTCTGATGGTCTACAAGACCGTCTCGTAACCGATTGGCCTCCGATTCGATTACTGGTGGTTGGAGCATACTGTAGATCAGTCATAAACAACAAGGATGCAACAAACTGATGTTCGGTACTCCCTGTCGCTTTTCAGTGGTACTCAGACCGAAGTCAGTTGAGACGGTGAGATCCTGTAAGCGAAGGCGAATTTCTTAGAAACACTTGCCTAGAGGAACAAAGATTGGAAGAGATATGGGTATACAATCGAGAGTCAAATGTACAGAAGATCGAATTCCACATAAGGAACGGGTAAGACAGAAAACAGGAATTATACCAGATGTATAAGGACCAGAATATGATGATGCCGACAAATCTAACAATAAGCGAAACGCTTTGTGATGGATATCTGTATGCACTCGCAATGCATCTGTCTTAATTGTTATTCTTAATCATTGTAGTAACAGTCTTGCCACAACCAATCTCTGAAGAATATGAACTAGCCTATTTAGCTAAAAATAATGATAGCTGTAAGTTGTTCGTGATATCTGAATATTTTATTGTTTTGCTTTATCCGAATATTCATTTTGGTTAAATGCTTTTATTGAAGTGAAATTTTTCATTTCGCGTTTCGATGTGCAACAACTGATCCCTGTGATTCATGCATGCGCAATTCAGATTCCACCGCTGACCATCATCCATAAGGTAAGCGTCTCATTTTTGTTTATCTCCGACAGTATAAAGTCAACACAGTTGACTCGTGAGGAGACTGAATAGCAGAATAATTCATTCAATGAAATGTTTTCTTTCCAGTATTGAGATAAATCTACGATATCAAGTGAAAGAATACCATCTACTTGTTTTGATAGTGACCCCCAAATGGCCATCAGTTCCCTCGAATGCATATAAGTACAATAGCGAGATTCGTTAGAAGCATTCAGAAATTATGAAACAGGAGCCCTCAAAATGTTTTTATGGTAGGTTAATTTCTTCACATTCCGCGCGTAATGTTGGGCATCAGGTTTGCTCTTTTGAAGTGTTCGTCGCAGTGGTTTCATTTTGATCAAATTGACTTGCTAGCCTCACGTGTAACCTTCTCTATCTACGGGCCATACAGCTGTTTTAACGAGTGTTTGTAGTCCGTCAGATGCGGACGTGAACCCAGACCACTTGCGTGGATAGCGAGAATTCTGTAGCTAAGCCACTCATATTTATGTCCTGAAATGATAATATTTCTATAAAATTCATTTGTTTTGATGTAGTTGTGATCCCAGAGCTGGATGGCTTACTTGTGAAGCTTTTGTCGCCCTACCAGGCAACACCATCATTGCACAGATCAGTTTGTGAAATGAGCATTTACAGTTCTCCACGAGTTTATTAGTTGTCTCTCCTGGTGACGTTGGTTGCCTTAGTGAATCTTCAAACACTCATACTGATTTGGTCGGACTGTAAGGGTGAGACACTCGTTCAATCCTGCAGTTCATTTGTCCCACATTCGTGTTAGTACCGACTGTTCACTGAATGCTTTCACAAAAGTCAACCGGCATCTGGGTAAATTACTGCAAACTCTGGGAAACTCTCTCTTCGTTTCTCACAATTCGACTTTTGTCCTAACTTGGTCCTACTGACTGTTAATGGAGGATCATTATTATTATTATTATTGGTAATCTTATTGTTATCTTTCTCTTAGTTTCCGAGTGGAACATAGGGTTTTTATGGCACACCTCATCCTGTTCCATCCAGTTATCTGCGGTCGTATTAAGTCACCCTCAAAATGAAGCGCAACTGTGGATGAACTTTCCCTCAGAGTGTGGCCAATCTATCTACATTTTCTTCTGCATATTTGTCAGGTAATAGGTTGTTAGTTGACTTCTGGCCTGTACGCGTTGCACATTGCTAATCCTCCTCAGCAGGTCATCTGATCTTCACGATGAAGCCATTGAAAGCAGGTGTTGACAAAAGTCTGAATCTGTTCTAAATGGCAAGATTCTATAGTTGGTTGCCTGTTGAACGAATAAGAAATCGAGTTCAATCCCTCGCCACTGGAATCCAAAGCATCTGTAGTCCTGATGCGCGATAAGCACAACTAGATCTTCTGAAAGATGTCTCCACCCAAAATGGACACTCACCAATATCGATTGACAAGAATATCAGAACAATATCAAAGACGAACCATAATCTACGTGAACCTTAATTTCAAAGGAGACAACGTGAGATATCTTTCAGAGGGGAATTTCATCATTTCTGCCAACAGTCATCTGAGCAACGCGTGTAGAAGCCTGAAAGAGGAAATCTCACATCTGAACACTTCCGTGTGTATATATGATTTCGGTTGTTGCTGGGGAGACAGGTAAATTGGTCATTTCACGCTTATCTCGTGTAAGGTGGAAATGTCAAAGGAGACTATCCCATAGCATTATTTCACGGAAATAGCAGTGACTCTGTAACGAGTGAGATAATAGAACACCTTCTCAACATTTGTCATTCCGTCTAAACAACCGTCTCCTTCAGAGTAATCTACCTACCAAGTGATGAATAACCTGCCAAAGACAGTACTTTCTCGTCCCTGTCTCACTGGCCATGCTTCAGCCCTTCAATTAGAGAAACCATGCCTATGCACAGAAAAGAAATTTATTCAACTACTTCCACTGTCATGGTAACAACTTTGTTTCTGTCCTCTACCAACTTGATAGTGGCTATTTTCTTTCCTTGACTCCTTACAACATTTGTATTTCTTTAGGATTCTCACATGATTTTCTTCGTTTCTATATGCCGCCTGATTAAAAGTCACTCATTAAATTGTTCATGTTATTTCATTACTCCAATACACTGATTCAATTCCTCTTATACACTGATTGACATGCATGATTATGTTAACCTATCACGTATTTCTACTGTCCTCTTAGTTTTTTGAAAAGAGTCTGTATGTAGGTGTGATAGCGCAGCTTTGGATTCTCACTGTACACCGAGTAGCGCATTTCTATGGACTATACAAGTTTCTCTGTGCAAATCAATGTCGACAGACAATGCATTATTGTTGGTGTGATTTATTAATCCTGACTCAATGAAACTACACGGCCAGCCTCTCTGATTTGGTTGTATTCCTTGAGTCGGTTTGTTGATTTAACTGGAAAGCTTTCGTTGTGCGTCTTCTAGACAACAACATCGCCTCAGTGAATGCCATTCTATGAAATGTGAACTTATTTCAATTCTCCATGAATGATAATATAACTGTTTCTCAAGGTGACTTAGGTCGTGATTGATTGTTGATTCGCCTCCGTACTCATCGTTTTCGTAATTTTGTTTCCTTCGTCTTTATTGATTGATAAATTTGATTTGCAGTAATCACGTGTCTTTCAATTGCAGATTTGTCTCAACACACTACCTATGTACATTCCATGACATTTCTTCAGTGTTTCCACTCTCTAAGGGTTCTGAATATTCCGAGTTCAACTGGTTTACATAATTGTCGACATGCACCGATATGAAAGATTGCATATCCTGTCTTTTGACAGGCATTTTGTTTTTGGGTTGTGCGTCGAGAAGGATGCTCACTTCGGTCAATATCGTGTTTATCACAATTTGTATAATCCCCTTTTGGAAGGTGTGTTGTTGGCGGAGTTGTCTTCCTCTCCTATTGTGTTGGTCTTTTCATCTGCACAGAACTGCATGAATAAGATTAACTTCGATTGTGTGTTACATCTATTTCAAATGGTTTCTGTAATCTAGCCGCGATTTCAGAGAAATTTTAATCTGAATTGGTATGAATTTCCTTGTGATGGTTGAGGTTGGTTTCTTGCTGGAATTTTCATTTGAGTCTAGACATGTCTCGAGGAAATAGCACGAGTATTCATTATTCTTGAAGACAGTCTCTTGTGTTCTGTCAGCACCGGAGTGCTGCAGTATGTTCTAACTCTTACAAACAATGACTGCATACAGCTTATTTTGTGAGTCGTTGGATCATCACTACTGTATTTGCTAATTTGTTCTTTGTGTGCTCGCGTGCATGCGTGAGTGTGTGCGTCTTTGTGTGGGTGTGTTGTTGTTCTGCATATGTGCGTTTCAGAATTTTCTGTATTTGTTCTCTAGATTTAGACATCGAAGGACGAAGGGATTTCGTTGTCTGTTTCTTCTTCTCTTGCGTATGAATTTCGATGTCTACCAATGTGATGTTGATTAATGTGTGGATGTACCTATTATCACGAAGGTTTCATCAAAATAAGGTGGCGAGATGCTTATTGTGATTATGGGTAGGGCTATCAAATTCTAGTCTTTACATAACGACCTCGTCTATTAATCCTGGTGTGTGCGATCCCATTGATTTTCTCTATATCCCTTCGTATATCTCATTGTTGAATTGCAAATATGTTAAAAGACATAAGTCGACGAGTTACATCGAATTTAATCATTGTGATTTTGTGCATTCATCGCTATGGAGGAATCGCTGCATAGCTTTAATTGTTCACATTTACGGACCAGTTGAAGCGTATGATGCCGTGAGAATAGTGAACGCCACGATTTCATTGTCATCTACTTGAATGTGTTTGTGCATGTTTTCTAGATATTGAGTTAATGAACTGATTGATTGATTGATCGCATGATTCTGTTGTAAATTTGTATTTTCTGGAAAGTTCTATTAAATAAGGCTTTCAGGATCCGACTGGCCACAGAGTGGTGTGTTCGTATAAGTAGGATTTTCCTGATGTCCGAGTGGAACTGGTGTTGAATCATTCATTTCTGTTGCACGCATTTCCAGTTGATTCGACAAATAAAGCTGCAGCTATGAATGTCGCCCATAACCCTGCTATTTTGGATTTTTAGACTGTTATCTTATGCCGTCCTGCACTGTATAACTGTGTAAAATTGAATGTGGTGTTTGTCATAGCTGAGCTATTCTCTTGATTACCCTTCTTATCAGCATCAACCAATCTAGATTTTGTCAAGCTTTCGTGCTCCGCTAGTCTGGTCGACCTCGTTCCACTAATTCGACCTACAAATTTGACCTGGAAATCATTCTAGCCACCAGGTGAACTGAATTACTCTCTGTTTAATGTGACCCTTCTATGCCGCTGCGACCAACATAATTTGTTTCCAGGTGAGCCTATTGGTATGTGACTGCGGGAGGTTGGGTTTGTGCAGTGACACTTTAATTACCGCCTTGTTGAGGACTCTATGTGAGATTTCCGAAGGATCGAAGCGAACTAGAGAATGAAGTAAACGAATCTGTGTAGTCCTAATTTACATGATCATATCCAGTAACAGAGTGTGTTGTAAACTCTGTCATTCAGTAAATGATACTGCCTCACTGTATGTGTTAGTGTGTGTGTGTATATATGTCCAACAAACATAAATTATGTGGAATCGCATACCAACACAGTGACGGTTGTCATACAGTTGTAGATTTTGAAGCACTCTGCATTTTGTTTCTATTTATAAATTGTTTAATGGCAGTGACTCTGTTGCTGACAGGTTCGATGTTGAATAGATATCAATTGGAGAATCACTGGAAGGTAGCGACGGGTGTTGGACAGCCAGCCGCTTCGTCTTCGTCGTTTGGGCTATTTTGGCATCCCAGTGTATCCAGCGAGCAGCTGGCGTCTTAAAAACCTTCGATGTAACTCCAGTGGCTGAATGATCTAGGCTTGCGCCATGAAATGTAGATGATTCGAGACCTTGTGACACGTGCGCAGTGCTGAAGTCTTCGAAACAAGAACGCGGATGAAACAACTGACTGTGCAGTTATCTTTATTGCTTTCCAACGCCTGTCCAACTGATGTCAACTCATCATAAAACCTGCAATGTCCACTCTTCTCATCACTTCACTAACTTCACTTCAAATTTACACTCACACATCATCATGAATATTTTCATTATTAATTTGTCTATTTTAATTTACAAAATACAGATGGAAGCAAATTTTGGCTACTTCAAGAAAGCGACGAATATTTAATTTTTTCTTGGATTACATTTAGTCCTTCTTATATCAAACCATCTATTTTGGCTGACACAGGGTACTTAGAAGGAAATACCTTCGATTTTGATGATAATGATTCCTCAGCAACAGCGGATATTTATTCAAAAGGATGCGAAGATTCATATTATGGTATCATAGGGCCTTTAGACTTAGAGCTTCCAGAAATATATAAACTTTACTATAAAAGAGGTAAGTCAAGAGAGATGAATGCGGAGCAGCATATAGTAAGTCACTGTTACCTCCTATCAACTGCACACACACACACACAGACACTGAACACATTTCGTTGAGTATCCGTTATTCGATTTTTCTAATCATCTAGAATGTTTCATGGAGAACAGATTTGCGTCATTTTGAACGAATCATAGAATGCAAGTCGGAAACCTGCCTGAATTTAAAAAGGAATCCTAGACTTCGGAAGCGCCTTCGACAGTTCACCATTTACCAAAAATTATTTGGAATCTACTAAAACACTCTGTCGTGCACTGTGCCAAATCTTATGACACTGTCAAATTCTACTGAAACACTGAGACAGCTGATTCCAAACTTGGATGTATTCGTCAGTGTTGAAGAGTGCTGAAGTGTCTCACTCGGGTTCAGCTCGACCATCTGCTTGCCATGTTATCGTTCCTGATTTATCCTTCTTCCTAGTTGACATCAATTAAACAGAATGACTGCTTCATACAGAAAGAGATGCTTTCAGCTATATAATACTTCTTTGTCAGTATGCTCAGTTTATACTACATTACACCACTCACACCACCAGTAATGTTTGATAGTCAGCAAAATCGAAGTGATCCAAAGAACAGACGGTGTATTCACGCATTTGAGTTCGAACTAATCGCCTGTGTGTTTGGTTTGACTCACCTCAAGCACTAGACGAAGTTGAGAACGGCTGATTCCTGGCTGTCTGACCAGCTATCTACTTGAAAGGACTTGTAATTTAAATAAACAGCTAGTGAAGTCCTACCTTACACGCTTATGTCTAGTGTGCTTAGAGGGGTGAATAAGTCGAAATGAACCACTTTGAAAAGAATAAGATGACCCCTGAAATGTCGTTATTACCTCCAATGCCAACTGTCAATTCACCATAATATGTAGGAATTTATTGGCCGAAATACTAAATCGTCAGTTTCGTTTCTCGTTAATTGTTTCACCAGTTCCGAGGATCAAGAACATCCAACTTCAGTCAGAAGATATCAGAAATCTGATATGGGAACAAGAATCTGCCTTCTGTAGTGCAGATGACGCTACAGTTATTTTCAGTGGACAAGACGATCAACCACTTGAAATGATCATCGTACAGGGTGATGAGAAGAAGTATTCTCTGAGAAATAAAGCCGAAAATCGATTGATCTTCACTATCTCACATGGAAACAGATTCTCCCTACCAAAGTTGGGTAAGCTACCTACACGTAATCATAATATATGTATAGAGTATTATCTAAAATATTCACAGTAATTATAGGAGTCATTGAAGGAAGCAGTGTAATCGTAACGTCATCCAGTAAATAATACAGTTTCACTGTATGGTACTTCCAATAAACAAACTAATACGGAATTACTTACTATCACAGTGCCCAAGATTTACACATATATCAATAATCAATACTTGAATATGAATTCTAACGCGATGAAAGGAAATGAAAATGTGAAGTGTTGGTTTGCAGGGATTTGATCGGTTACAGGATTTCATCATCGAGTTGAAATTAATGGGCCACCGGAAGTCGATGCAGTGTTCTGATGGTCTACAAGACAGTCTCTTAACCGATTGGCCTCCGATTCGATTACTGGTGGTTGGGGCATACTGTAGATCAGTCATAAACAACAAGGATGCAACAAACTGATGTTCGGTACTGCCTGTCGCTTTTCAGTGGTACTCAGACCGAAGTCAGTTGAGACGATGAGATCCTGTAAGCGAAGGCATATTTCTTAGATACATCACTCCGGAGGAGCAAAGATTAGTAGACAAATAGGTATGAAAGTCAGAGTCAAATGTACAGCAGAACCAATTCCACACACGGAACGGTTAAGATAGAAAATATGTAAGGTGACAGAAGAATAAGGATAAGAATATGACAATGGTGGCAAATCTTACTCTAAGCTAAACGCTTAGATATCTGAATTACTGACAGTATAGTGACTGGCATGATTCTGAGGCAACATACCTCATGCTCCTGAAAATATAACTGAATCACCGTTGTCAACTTGAATTTTGTCATCCTTTTAGAACAGATCAACAGTGATGTTGGTGAAGATGATTCCATTTCGACAGGTGAGTGTCAATATCTCTCCTATACATTGCTTTTGTAATGCAGACGAGAGACTGTTAATGTATTTCTGGCTGTCTTGTTGTCCAGTTTTCATGTAGTAGTTTCTTGAAGAAGAATCTCGAGTGTCGTGAAGCAGGCGACCATTGTGAGCATCAAAAATCCATAGGTGATGCCACACAGTCGACATGCCAGCAGCTATGCCAAATCTGAATCGAACTGCTCTTCTTCTTTTTCTTTATGTCTTATTTTATTCCTTCACTTTCCTACCTGAACATAGGGATCTCAGCTGGATTTTCGAAATGGCAGTAACAGTGGTGGGTATTTTGAGTGAGTGAAGGTGCTATGCCCATTCCGGGACTTCCCTTCCTCTTCATCGATCTGAACGCAGACTTAGCTCATCGCATTATTATTATTGTTTCCTTCAATTCCTAGAGGAGCAAAGGGCTGATGGTTTGTTTGTTAAAGCGTGGGCAGTCCACCTCCATTTCTTCCTTCATATTTGTTGCACAATCGGTTACTGTTGGGCTGGTTCATTTGTTGAAATTTCACGCTTTTTTTCATTTACATGTTGAGAATGGCTGTTGACTTCCACATAGACTTGAGAGTGATGGGAGCTTGCCTTGATTTCGGATCCTCGAACTTTGATGTCCTCATCAGTTCCATCCGCCTATTGTTGAAACTTTGCTTCCCAGGTAGGTTGGGTAGGTGAAGGAGGTCGCTACTTTCAGATTCCTTCCATTTATGCTGTTTGTTGTCTGTTGTTGATGCAGTTGACCAGGAATCTTCATCACCAACGCCTGTCTTCTCTGTGTTCACATGAAGTCCTGTCTTAGATGCATCTTCTGACAACTTTTTGCTATTCACTTGCATATCTTCCAGTTTGTGCGAAATCAGACATATATATTCAGTGAAGTCCAGATCATCCAAGTTGTTTTTGTGTGGTCCGTTATTCGACTGTTGTATCATTGCTAACTGTCGTATTATCCAGTCTAACGCCCGCAATCAGGAAAAGTATTGCAGATAGTAGGCAGACAGCCAGCATTGTCTTACTACTGTCCACACCTCGAAGGATTCCATGAGTTTCACTTTGTGGACTACTTGGCATGCAGCATTATCGTTCAACTGTTGGATGAGATGTATATATGTTGGCAGCACGTCTTGGTAGTAACGAATTAGTTGCCGAATCACCTCTCAATCGACGCTATATGCTGAAGGTCTTTTCAAAGAAAATTAGGTTAAGTGAGACAGAGAGGTGATCGCTATTCCAAGCTCTGTTCGACGATGATCCGTAGTCTTGTGTTTTGATCGATGCATGACTTCCGCCTCCTGATCCAGCCTGTCTCGGTCAAAGTTTTTCATCTAGGTTGATGTGTTTGATTCTATTCAGGATAGTGTGACTTCGAGTTTTGAGTGGGAGTTATGTTCTCAACGAAGGAAGTATGTCCTCTGGTAGTTCTGCCACCGCTGTCGGTATTATTGGGCGTGTTGTAAGTGCCGGCCGATTAGGAAGTCTTTTCAAGTGTTCGGCTCAGTCTTTCCTTTGCTCCACCTCTTTGATGATTGACTTTCCATTGTTATCCTTCACTGGCCTAATTTGTGTCGTGATTTTCCTCGATAGGAACCTGATTATTCGGAATAGTGTTGTGAGGTCTCCTTTGCCTTCATTGCAGCTTGTTCTGCATTACTTCCCAAAGCTTCAAACTAATTTCTCTTGTTTTCCCTGGCACTCTTCTTTACTCTTTTGTTGAAGTATTGTAGCTTGCATTCAATTTCTGTTTTGTTGCTCGTTGATGCACCGAATAATCCTTCATCTCAACATCCTTCTTCCTTCCATTGGTCTCCATGTGTCCGTAGAGGGCCACTGTTTGTTCGGTCTCCTCTTTCTGCCTAGAACTTCCATGCAGGTATGACTCTACAGCTCTTGCAGGCTGTTCCAGTGCTTTTCAACGCCGGTCACTTCAACAGTGTTAATTAATATCTCCGCTCTTTTTCCTCGTGTTTTCAGTGAATATGTCCTTTGCAGCCTGATCCTTCATTTTTCGATTATTGAACTTGGCTTGTGGTCTATCTGCATCTCCTGTTTTCCTTGAAGGCTTTCAATTTGACTTGAAGTGTTCCTCGAAAGAGATATTGGTCTGAGTGGAAGTCTGCTTCTCTTCTCACGTTTGTGTCCAGTTAGCTGCGTCTCGACTTTCTTGAGCGAACATTGAGATGAAGTCAGATTGCTTTCTGGTTCATCCGTCTGGTGACTTTTATGAAGCTTTGTGGATATCTTTGTATTTTTGTACGCAGCGACCACTCACTAGTTCACTGAAGGCGCAAAAGTCAACGAAGAAATCTCCATTTACATTCATCTCTCCCATAGATTAATTAGGTCTAATGAGATCTCTTCCTGCGTTTTCTGGTCCCAGTTTGGCGTTCATGTCTCTCAACACGATTTTAATCTCATCGAATGGATTATGGATGCCTTCTGGGTGACCAGAGTAGATGACTGACTTTCTCATTGAAAATTTCGTAATTCGACTCCACTGAAGAGGGTCAGTGTGTGTAGGTGGGTGTGTGGCTGGCTGGCAGTGAGTCAGTGTGTCTGTCTCTCTGCAGGTGGGTCTGTCTGTTTGTCTGAGCGTCGGTCCGTATGTTTGTCATTCCTCTGTCTATTTGGTAGTCATGTGGTAGGATGCAGGTGAATGAATTGCACTTTCAGTGAGCATGTGTTGTTTGTGATCGACCAACAGACCGACGGAACCACCAACCAAATGACAGTCACAATTTCACTCCTTATGACACACAGTCGCCACGCAACTCACTGTGTCACATCTCATCCAGTCGACCTACGAACACACATCATCCACTCAATCCATATCACCACAAATAACACACCTGCATATGACTCAACACATTCCTTGACACACGCACACGCAAACTCACATATAAAACCACACATACACCAATCACCGTACAGGCGTCCACCTCACCATTTCTCACAAGAATCCGTCAACGACAAACACGCACGTATATTCAGCTAATAATACTTCTCCATCAAACGCACAGTAGAAAACGAATCGGAGCTATGCCGATCGGAGAGAGAGTTGTTGATCCAGTGGGCCCGTCGATCATCGAGTCATTCAAACCGATCGCTGATGCAGACAGTGGAATCTACGTGAGGACAAGCAAGCAGGACAGCTATGTGAGCCGTTTTGTATATAGTGTGACGGTTGTGCACGGATATGTGAATGTTTGTAGATTGAGGCTGATACGCAGGAGAAGAAGAGGTTGAGCGAAATGAAATTCATAAATGACTGTTAACGAGGTGATCGGTTTCTCCCTTTCAGAAGTGATAAGCAGTGAAGCGGTTGGAGAAGAGGCTTCGAGTTCGACAGGTGAGTGAGTGTCTCTCCATAGTTGTCCTCCACATTTCTGTTGAGCATGAGACTGAATGGTGTCAGTGTGGATGGCTGGCTAGCTGTCTGTCTGGCTGGCTGTCAGTGAGTCAATGTGTCTGTCTGCCTGAGCGTCCGTGCCCCCGTCGGTCGGTCGCTTGGTCCGTCGCTCTGTCTGTCTTTCGTTCCTCTGCCTGTCTGGTAGTGATGTGGTGGGATGTGAATGAATAAATTGCAGTTTCAGTGAGCATGTGTTGTTTGCGATCGACCAACAGACGGACGGACCCACCGGACAAATGACACTCACCATTTCATTCCTCAACCTCATGACACACAATCGCCTCTCAACTCACTGCGTCACATCTCCATCCAGTCGACCTACGAAAACACATCATCCAGTCAATCGATATCACCACAAATAACACACCTGCATGTGACTATCCACATTCGCTGACACACCAACACGCACATCCTCACCAACACACACACTCACACATACAACCACACAGCCACACACACACATCGATCACACTCCAGGCGTCCACTTCACCATTTCACACAAGAATTCCTCATC
The DNA here is from genome assembly GCA_944472155.2 of Trichobilharzia szidati. Lineage (NCBI taxonomy): Eukaryota > Metazoa > Platyhelminthes > Trematoda > Strigeidida > Schistosomatidae > Trichobilharzia > Trichobilharzia szidati. The sequence goes on along the minus strand of OX235277.1, from coordinate 69,935,099 downwards.
AACACAAACTCACACACACACACATACACACGCAGCTTCAGATGGAATCATTCAAACATACAACTCACAATCGACAGAGAATGTCAGCCATGCCAATCAGCAGGGATTCTTTGATTCACTACGTCTTTCGATCATCGAGTCATTGAATCTGATGGATGGTGGTGACAGTGGAAATCACGTGAGGAAGAGCAAGTATGACGGGCTTGTGATGCATTTTGAGTAATGTGTCACGGTTGTGGACGTATATGTGAATGTTTGTAGATTGAGGCTGATACGCAGGAGAAGAAGAGGTTGAGCGAAATGAAATTCATAAATGACTGTTAACGAGGTGATCGGTTTCTCCCTTTCAGAAGTGATAAGCAGTGAAGCGGTTGGAGAAGAGGCTTCGAGTTCGACAGGTGAGTGAGTGTCTCTCCATAGTTGTCCTCCACATTTCTGTTGAGCATGAGACTGAATGGTGTCAGTGTGGATGGCTGGCTAGCTGTCTGTCTGGCTGGCTGTCAGTGAGTCAATGTGTCTGTCTGCCTGAGCGTCCGTGCCCCCGTCGGTCGGTCGCTTGGTCCGTCGCTCTGTCTGTCTTTCGTTCCTCTGCCTGTCTGGTAGTGATGTGGTGGGATGTGAATGAATAAATTGCAGTTTCAGTGAGCATGTGCTGTTTGCGATCGACCAACAGACGGACGGACCCACCGGACAAATGACACTCACCATTTCATTCCTCAACCTCATGACACACAATCGCCTCTCAACTCACTGCGTCACATCTCCATCCAGTCGACCTACGAAAACACATCATCCAGTCAATCGATATCACCACAAATAACACACCTGCATGTGACTATCCACATTCGCTGACACACCAACACGCACATCCTCACCAACACACACACTCACACATACAACCACACAGCCACACACACACATCGATCACACTCCAGGCGTCCACTTCACCATTTCACACAAGAATTCCTCATCAACACAAACTCACACACACACACACATACACACGCAGCTTCAGATGGAATCATTCAAACATACAACTCACAATCGACAGAGAATGTCAGCCATGCCAATCAGCAGGGATTCTTTGATTCACTACGTCTTTCGATCATCGAGTCATTGAATCTGATGGATGGTGGTGACAGTGGAAATCACGTGAGGATTAGCATGTGTGAAAGTCTTTTTGGCCTTTCTCTCTGTCTTTTCGTTCTGGTTTTACTGTATATTCTTGTTTGCTCAGATTCAGCTTCGTATTTTCACTAACACTTTTGTGTATTTGCGGCTTTGAAGATTGCACTTCCATACCCAAACTTTCCCTCCTCTTCACAGACCTGAACGTTGTCTTTTCGATTTTAATTTTTGCTTCAACCGGGGATCGTACACAGACTTCACGCATGATTGGCAAGCATTCTATTACCACATCACAAACGTGAGATGTTCACTTAAGAAAAATTCGATGCACTCCCCCAGCGTCATTTAACACCACACAGATTCACACATGAGTAAAGATTGAACCATACACAAACACGCGAACACACATATCGTTGTCTGACTAGGAGTCGTTGTTAGCATATGCAGTAGTTCATCATCCAATGCACATTTACCTGACCAGACAACATCCTGTGAAGCGATATTGAGCTGACAACACCACTCTTCGAAACGTATCATCAGCAACTCATTGATTGATTGAATCAAAATGACAATCACAAAATCATTCAATCATCGGAGAGACAGCCAAACTATGCTTCATTCACTGGAGATAATCTAGGAAGCGAAATGTAAGGAATTTGGAGGTAATGTGAGACTTTTGATAATCGACGCATATCTGAATAATTACTTCAACTGTTGACACTGCTCCTCTCACATGGATCACCGTGGTTTCCATGAGGTGAGAAAATTATATATCTTAGATGTCTTGAGTACATTCTCAGATTTATAAAACATTAGCAGTCAAGAGTTTGGCACAGAGGCAGTCAGTTCGACAGATGAGTGTCCATACATTGTTTTGCTCCACATAACTGTTCTGTATTACCATAAGACCGTCGACACGAATGCCTGAGGACTGAGAGTCAGTGCATCAGTGAACATGCCAGTAGGATCAAAGACGTTTCTGCGATTATTTCTGTATGCATGCCAGGCTGAAAATGTGTCCATCGACTGATTCGACGATTGAACGGCCATGTGAAACTTAAAATTTTATTCCTCATGAAACTCAGCCGACACGCCACTTACTGAGTCACATCTCCAACAATCCACTCACACAGTCACATCATATACACAACCAATATCACCGCAAATAACTCACTTGCATATGACTGTCCACAGTCCATCACGCAAACACGCACATCTTCAGATTATGACCTTTTGGCATCCAATGCACAGTTGACACCGAATGCTAGCAACTCCAATTAATGAGTGAGTGGTTGATTCAGCAAGCCCTTCGATGATCGAGTCATTGAATCCGATCGATGGTATAGATAGTGGAATTCGTGTGAGGACTAGCAAGTATCACTGTATTGTGAAGAATTCTGAGTAAAGTGTGACGAATGCGAATGGACATGTGAGTGAATGCTTGCAAATTCAGACGGCTAACCACAAGTTCACGGAAATCAAGTCAATGTTTGTTAACGATATGATTGCTGTCTGCCTTTCAGAACACTTAAGCAGTGAAGCAGTTGGAGAAGAGACTTCCAGTTCGACAGGTGAGTGAGTGTCTACACATACTTGTCGTGCACATTTCTGTTGTTAATCTGGCTGAAGAGCTTCAGAATACCTGTTTGGCTTCTTGACTGTTTGGCTGTAGTCTAGTGTGTATGTGATCGTCCATCTCTATCTCTCTTTATATCTCCGTTTCTGTCACTAAATGGCATTCATCTGATAGGGTCTAGGTGAATATCTTTCAGTGAGTGTGAGCATGTGTTGTTTGCGAACGTGCAGCTAACTCTCACACCGTCAACTCACATTGACTGACTATTTATGGTCAGAAATTTGAGCGCACACAGGCATGTGTACATCCATTTTCCTGTTAGGAGGCAATTTCAGATTGGAGAAATCAGTCACACCAATGTGTCTTCCCACAGACGTATATGCTGCTTAGCACAGTCAACAAAACCTGTCTGGCTCACCAACCATCAACATATCACTAAGTTTGTAATTCAATCCGATCGATGGTGGAGTCACTGAAATTCACCATGGGGTGATAGATATCTGTCGGTTATGCAAGATGCTATGTCCTCATGAAGCACTGCTTCGAGGTAGACGTTCGAATGACAGAATGTGATGTGGATATTGAGAGACAATGTGAAGCCACTAACATCACTTTGATCTCGATCGAAGTGGTGATTCATCTTGACTAACTGGTCTCTTTCTCTCTCTTCCTTTCAGGATACTCGACAATTCAAGAAAATGGAACTGAGGCTTCCATTTCGATAGGTGAATATCTTGATTTCTTGTATTGCTCTTGGTGAATATTTGGCATCGTTAAATTCATGATCTTTTTACTTTCTTTATTAGCGCTGTGTTTTTTAATTTTGTTCATTTGAACGGTGTGGATTCGTATTGAGTATTCCAACGACAAGTTGCTTTATAATTCAATCATGCTCTCGCATGATCAGCAAGTCACTGTATGCGTCAAATATCCATCTAGTTTTCTGAATTCTGATATGTTTGTCGACTCAGTACCACAAATACCATATCCTTTCTCCTGTTTCTGCCTACATACTTAGGTTACAATTTCCGTGTATCTGTAAGCCTTATGCTTCCCGAATAGCATTCGTCTTGTGGCTGAGCATCTCTTCGTTATTCCTTCTAATTTTGTGTTAGGAACCTTTGTCAGAGTTGCTCTCTTTTGTTTGATTTATTGCTTTGCCAGATAACTGAAGAACCGTCTTCTTCATTTCACCGGCTTTTGTTTGTTTATTTTCCAGAAGGTATAACAACGACGAACACTATGCAGATGGAATCTAGCCTCCTAGGTTGGTCGATGGTTTGATCTTTCCTTTATATTCATGCCCATAAAAATTCATTTGTTTTGCTCTGAGTATAGTTTCTTTTTCATAATGTTTATGAGTTCAGTATTATATTGTTAACAGTGATCCAACTAAGTCTTTGATTTCATTGTTTTAGTGGTAGCTGAAGATCTACATCTTCTCACTCAATCAAATACTGTTGTCAACCACTCCCTCTGGAAGACGGTTGCCCACAATTGCGCTTCCTTCGCGCAATCTGTCTGCTTCGTTTATTCGTCTACTTTACAATGGCAGCCTGTTTCTTGTCCTGCGTTGCTCTCTCTGCCCTCTCTGTTATTATGTTTCACATCCAAATGTAAAGTTTGAGCCAGAATATTTCAGTGGTAGCGTCTCCGACTGTAGCACTGGGTGACGCGGGTTCAAATCTCAGAAGGGACATGAGTTCCTTCAAGGTTGCATGTACGCCTTGCTGACGAGTGCCAACTAGCACGAAACCTAGGTCCAAGGCTTCCTACCGATTGCCTCCTTCTACCTAATACATCCTAGTGTATGTTGTTCTTGCAGTCCACTTTCGATAGCTTCGATTCAAACACAATCCTCAGGGTTGATTACAGTTTAGTCTTAAATATTTTTCGTTCCATAACCTGACAGTTAGTGATTATCTGTGAGAAATACTTGCTCATATTGGATGGAGACTTGCACACTTCCACGATTACTTTTCCAGCTTCTACGCCTTCATGTATTCTTCGAGATTCCATAACTTGCAGACTCTATTTTCTGTCGACATCCGCGCTTATATTCAGTCCGATTCACAGTTACAGGATACTAGCTATGAGTGTTTGATGAATCAGCCATCATATGCTGTCTCATTGCTTCGTAGCGTAGAATGATGTTTCTGGCATCGAATTACGAGACTCACATACTGAAACCTGTGACGATTGCAGGTTGCTCCTTGTTGAAAGAAGAGGTGATGTACACATCGTTGGTTATACATTTGGTTGAGAGAGACTTTATTTGAAACTTGGTTTCAGGCAGATGGAGAAATATAGTCCCACATGAGACGCTGTTCAAAGAAACAGGCTCTTAATCCTTTCTCCTCATTCTCATCATGAAGCAGTAATGTTCAACGCATCTTCACCGTACTTACCAGTCTCACACAACGGCACAATGCTCCATCTTTTCGTTTGACTTGAATTTCACTATATTTTATTTGCAACATTTTAGAATGGAAGTCACCTCAGGCAAGACTTTTAATTGAAATTTGTAAGTGATTCCCTCATCAATTGACAATATTCTTCAGCTCTGACGTTTATTCACTTGCCGATGACTTTTGTTTCGTGAGGTACTCCTCAGATGGATTTCCCAATGAAGTCAGTTTTTAAGTCGACTAGTAGAATTCGTTCATGACGAGTTCAATTTCTGATGTGTATTATCAGTGTGAGAAGGATGGATTGTGACAGATGTGCTGTCACAGGAATCATCCACCCATATGTGTTAAGTCAGAAAAAGTTGAAGTGGTTACAATTAGAAACTGTGCTATTTGATTTAGCAGTTACACAGAGAACATCACAGTATTCACAACCGAAACATCGTAGCGATAGACTCCATTTAGCCTCATAGATTGAGTCAATGATTCAAGTTTGAGGATACACGAGAAATGGACGACTGACGTGAGATTTTCTTGAAAGTGTCCGTCAAAGATGGTGACAATACTAGCGGGCAATATGTGTGAAATTGAACAAAGTTAGATGTGAAGTTGTTAAGAGAAGATGAGTGCCCAGGTGATACGGAATTCCTGATGGCAACTAAATGTATTCGCGACTGTGAACGACCACTCAACACTACGTTAAAATCTTTACGTAAAAGGCAATGTCCTTATACGAACAAACAATTGAAAATTACTATTACTGGACTAGATGCTCACCAGCTGTGGTTGAAACAATGTGATCAGTGAATAAACCGTGCAGTAGGTCATTGGGCTCAGAACTCGAAATTATACAAAATGAATCCCTAGTTCGAGACCTGCTCGTTCACCTTATTCAACCTGGTCGACTGAGTATTGTCACCAGTCACTAGAAAAAATGCGCAGCTCGTCACCTGCTACATGAAGGGATTACTTTACTTTATCTTATTCCATTCAAGTGAACACACCAATAGAGAAGGTGTATGTTGTTGGTTGGATTGTTTGAGAAGTGGACGTATTCATCACTGCTAATTTCCAGCTAATTTTCACAGAATCCCTTTCTAAATATCGGTTCTCTATGTTTCCTCCTTCTTTGTTCTAGGCATCGTCGGATTGCTTCTAGTCATCTCAATGTGTCTGATAATTATCTTCTTACTTATTCTGAGAAATCTGTAAACTTTTTGTCTTTTGTTTTACTCCGCTTTCATTTGTACAATTCTATAACTCCATATAAATTTGTTTATTTTTGTTAATAAAGTTATCGTCCTCATCACTAAATGTGCTTACCTCCAGTTAGTGGAAGTGAAAATTAGCTGGATGGAAATCTATTCGCTTATTTGTCATCATAAGTTGCATTTAGTTGCTGACAATCTGGGGGATATACAGACCTGATCACAACAAAATTACATAAGTGGTGAGAGTATTCAGCCATCATCGTCAACTTCAGTCAAACTCGAATGGAAAGACAGAGCAAGATCAATGACATGGCAATAACAAACGAAATATGGATTTCAAGAATATTGTCGTCGAAATGAGACGAATAGTAAGCTGAGGACGAATCGTAGAAGATTAGAAGAGAATGACAAACAGATGCATTATATTCGTAAGCATTACAGAGATAGACAGATTTACAGAGTGCCATACTGACAGATAGGCAAATAGATAGATAGATAGATAGATAGGTAGTAAGTTGAATAGTCAGATTAATAGCTATGCAGTTAGGTCGACTGAAGGAGGTTCTTCCTTTTTAACTCAGTTGTAGGGTAAGAAATGTTATTCATCAATCATTATTCAAAAAATTGATATTACTAAAATTCTCCTTGATTGAAGACTCCAATATGATCAAGGTTTGAATTTCCGGCACTTTCGTATCTAAACAACTTTACTGACGCGCTAGATGAAATCAAACAAATTAGGAATCATGAAGTCCTGAGTTTAGAATCAAATTTTGAGTTAAGGATAGGAGGCTTCAAGTCTGTGTCAATCCCCTTCAAACGAAATTTGGAACTTTTGGAATCACTTCTTGGACGATTAAATTGCAGGTGAAGACACCACTTATTTTCTTGCAGCTGATTCAAAGAATTTACAATTAGGTGGTAGAACAATTACTCTACAGAGATATACTCTCTTGATGGGTTTCACACCCATCAGCTATGCCGTCTGTGTCCTTCCGGTTTGTTGGAAATGAAAAGAGGAGATAGAATTGTGAACATCGTGATGAGATTCTCTCTCTGTCTCTTGTATGACGAGGAGAAGAGAGATAAACCTTCGAGTCATTTCTCATTTGACAAATCGGCCATAGTATGAATTACAACTTCAGTAGCCTATTAGATTGATTCTAGAATTATTGATTGCCAATTGAGATAAGGGCTTGCTGTCTGGATGCAGTTACCCAATCTCTACCTCAACATAGATGTATATAATGAAGTCTATTTGTCTATGGCGATTCTAGTAAATGCTCTGCGTATCGTCCATATTGATCTTGAACCACGATCTACCACTACGTGACAGTGTACTGGTGTTTTTAAGTCATGACTCACTGTGATGTCTTGGTTCATATGAGTCTATACTGATGGAAGTGTTATTCCCTCTAGTTCGTGTAATCTGACGATCTTATGTCCAATGCTCATGGCTGTGCATATTACTACGTTGACAGTGAGCATCCATTGTTTGCACATTTTAAGTCTTCTGCGTAGAGTACTGCGAGAAATCTGTTGGACGAAATAATTCGTTGATATGCAGAATAAATACGAAGGTATGTAGTACGGTATCTTGTAGTATACTGCAAGGTACCATTGAGTAAGATAAGAGTATTGAGTGATTCTCACCCTCTGTCTCATGTCTACACGGGTGAAGTAAAATCATCAAATTCTGAATCTCAGAGACCTTGAGCAACCAATCAGAATTCAGATGCTAAAAAAGTCGAGTTACCATTGAAAAAAGTGTTACAAAAGATGAAAACACGATATTAATCTGGAGATTACTCTCAATTTTTCCAAAGATAATGCCAAGAGAAACCATACCATACCCCATAATTGCATTGCTCCAGGTGGCTGTGAATGATGTTACACTGATACTCAACTGATGTTCCTAATTCTTTTACTCAACCTTCACTCAAATTCTTCGACTAAATTATTGTGGGTGCCCGTGTGGTCGGTTCCACAAGATCGAAGAAGTTTTTGAAATCATGGTCAGTGCAATCAAAACATGACAATCAGTTATATCCCCTCCATTCGCTAGTGTGTATGGTCGTACCTGACAATGTCAAGCTTCGATAGTAAATGGGGCACTTCTAATTACTGTTTTTTCCGTGAAACCGTTGCGAAGTGAAGTGTCGTACATTACCAGCATCCACAGTTGGCTTGATATTCTCACTCGCCTGTTGTGCTTCTTTATGAATAAAGTTCCATCAGTGTGAGCCGCTTCATCTACTCCTCCAAAACAAAATGTAATCCTCTCAAAATTTCAGTCCCCTAAGTCTCTACAACGCTAACACCACTGCACTGTAGAGACCAAGCTATTTTCCGTCTCAACAGCTGCTGTCCTCACAGGATATTGAACAATCTAAGAGTACATCAGCCGTGAAATATCCCACAAAGACACTCCATCATCCTTCATGAACCAATTTTCTCTTATGGTATGAATAACATCTATGTCAGTATTTATCGACCATTAGGTTGTATTCCTTTGTTTTCGTAGTCGCTCCATACACATACAAGTCTTTGTCACACCAGATTATCCCTCACTGACGCACTGGTAAATATTCAATCTGCATGGGACTGACTAACAAAATCCGTTGACGTCCTCATGATTTCTTTTTGAAAAGACCTTCTGAAACGTCCTATAAATCGGATTGCTCCTTCGAGGTAAGCTTAGACAGAACATGACTTTAGCTTTGGTAATATTAATTCGCTCTTATAGGGAATGTTTTGATACTTTCCGCTGGTTGCCATCGCTTCCGAAAGTTTTCAATTTCATGAGCAGTCTTCTACGAAGCAATTTGTTGAAAGCTGGAGTTAACTAAACTGGGAAAAGTGTTTGGTATATGCCAGTGCACTCCACTACATGCTGTTGTGCACTGAAATGTTTTCTTTCGAATTTATGGGGAACGTAAAAAGTGCTTGGTTCGGAAGCTTTCAAAAATATGTTACTGGAAATGAAACAGGTTTAAAACATTCAGATTTCAGCTCCAAATTTATTGGTTGAGAATGGAAGACTCGACGTGTATTTTATTCACTTTCCAGTAGTTTTCTCTGCTTTGTCCAAACGCTACATGAATGAATCAGTTGAGGGTGCTGAAACCACTTCTTCTGGGAGGGTGTTCTCAGAGTTTATGACTTGTTGTGAGAACCAGTAGTCGACAGCGATTTTGTTCCTCCCTGACTTTTGAATTCTCCTGGTGTAGACTCTGGGGTGTCCCGAACTGGTCGGAAGGAATAGATTAAATAGGTCAGGTCCTAAGTCATTATTTAGAATTTAAAATATTTTGATGAGATCTGCTCTGTACCTACTGTATTATGAAGAGAAGAGATTTAAACTGTCCAGCCTATAGTTGTATGATGAGTTGGTCGTACCAAGAATCATACGTGCTGCCTTCCTGTGAGCCTCTTCTAGGGCACACGAATCTCGCTTTAGATGAGGTCTGTCTTCCTGGTTGGAATTACGCAATCTTGACCTCACCAGAATGTGTATAAAGAGATGAAAATATCTCTGATGAATCTGTTGAAGGTTCTGCTTCTTGTGCAATATGATCATAAACTATCAGCTTCCACTGCGCAACAGTGAGCTGAGCTTACACTTGCATGTCCTATACCCATGGTTTCGCATATTTCTATGTCGATATTAATAATGTTCCTTTGGGTTCCGAATGGAATTTAGGGCTTCAACAGCACGTCTCCATTTTTTCCTACTGTCCGCAGCCATCTTTAGCTGGCCTCACAGTTGCACCTTGTCCCTGATGTCCGACTCTGATGGTCTAATCCATTTCACTCTGACACCCACACCCAACTCGTCATTTTCCGCTCGGGTTTCACCTGAGGGTTCGCTTGTTGCGCGATATCATTCGATAGTCTTATCAGCGTGTGACTACTGCACCCTCACTTTATTCAGGATCTTTTTTGAACAATGTTGTCTTGGTATATTCGCTCTCAGATCTCTTGTTTGATAATTCTTTCTAGTTGACACTTTACCTTCAATATGGAGCGAAGTCCGTTGTTGATAAAAGTTTGCAACCTGTCGGAAATGGTTTTTGTGATGAGCAGTGCAAGTTACTGACAGCCATCGAAGAACTGATTTGATGGTGATGCTGAAAATTCCAAATTTGTTCTGTTTGTTGAGTGCAGAATATCTGCAAACAGGATTCAGGGTAGTGATCGTTTGTCTTGTGTTTCCGATTCGCTCTGGATTTGACATATTTATCCGTTCCACCCTTAGATAAAGCAATGCTTCCTAGATGAGTGACGGAAGTGTCCTCGTTCAAATTATTCCGAACATTAGAGAAGCCTTTGGAACAACAAATGCTGTAAAGCGTAAGGTAGGGAGCTACACGGATATATGCGTGTGATTAATAATGCATGAAAGGATAGATGTTTAGTACGGAAATATAAAGGATTACAAGAGCAGGTGGTCGCGAAGTCTGCAGCATGTAGGCTGTGTGTCAGCAGGCGTGATTGTCTGACGCAGCTACCTCCTTCATCTAGAGACAACTCAAACTGTCTGACACTTCACATTTCTCAACTGAACTCTGCCACATTACAGAAAACCAGACAGAGAGGTAGCCACTCTCACTGCCTCCAGTCTATAAGTGGACAACTGAAACGCGTAGGACAATTGCTCATGGACATTTATCAGTCGAAATAGGATCCTCTTCGACATATTCTAGACTGCTTCTTTATAATCATAGGGAAATAGTTAACAGGTCATCAGTAACAATCACTGATTTTGCTTCTGGATGCTGGTGACCTAAACATTTCCAATAGTCACAATGCACTCCCACAATCAGATAGCCAATTTTATTCATTGCATCTATACACAAAATTCTTCACCATGCGGTGATGCTTGCTTGTCCTCACGTCAGTTCCACTGTTTCCACCATCGATCAGATTCAATGACTCGATGATCGACAGGCTTACTCAGTCAACCACTCACTCACAGATTGGTATTGCTAGCATTCGGTGTCGACATTCCGTTGGACAGTAGAAGGATTCTACCTGAGGATGTGTGTTTTGTCGACGAATTCTTGTGCGGTGAACGCCTGGATGGACATTGATATATATATTTTTGATTTACAGCTTGATTCCACACCGTATTTTCAGTACAAGTATGGAATTTTCAGCATGGATATCGGTTGCCCAAATTCAGGCATACCGTAGATATCGGGTGTGCGCCGGCAGGGGATTGAACCCCGGACCATGTGCATGATCGGCGAGAGTCCTAACCACTATGCCACCGACGCACGTTTGAATCAGTGTGATTTGTGGTTACAATGAGTGAGCGAATAATATTTTTGTGTTGTCCAACTGGACGGAGATTTGACGCAGGGAATGATGCGTTGACTGAGATAGATTGTTTGGTTCGTCTCTTGATTGCAGGTAATTAACATAATATGGTATAGTCATCGTGGAAACCTCTTTCTCCACAATAATCCGCATTGTCGAATGATCGCGAAGAATAAAGAAGGACGTCGTAAAACATACGCACAACAAGACATAGTCTATGTAGCATTCAACAATGTCGTACAAAATAGTGACATCTGCCGTCCACCAGTGATAAACCAATGGTACTTCTTCTGAGAAATTTCTGATATTGTCAACATGAAATAACACTGACACGTATGTAATTGTGACACACTTTGAATGCTTGTATCATCTCATTTGATATTATTATATTTCTTGTTAATTGTGGTATTCAGAAGAAGCCTGTCAATAACGATCGTTTTCATAGGCCACAGGGGGCAGTTACACTTTTGCTTTCGACCCAGTAACTAGGAATATTCTGTTAAACAAGCTTTCTGAAACTCAAACTGACTGTTGGGTTGTCAGATGGCTACTTTCTTATTTCTCATGAAGTAAGCAGAACACTGTATGTCAGGGGAAATCATCTACTTCATTACCTAATAAGGGTTGTGTCCCTCAACGCGCTTTCCTTTCACTTTTTTCTGTTTTCTATCTTCTTGCATGACTTGACTCACTCTGATGAAATGAACTTTGTAAAGTGTGCGGACAATCTGGCTATTTCGGTGTCTGTTAACTCTCAGCTAGACTGTCCTAAGATGAACAAACTTCTCTCAGGACTTACAAAGTAGTTTTCGTCTAATGGTCAAAAACTAAATCCTTCTAAATATCAGACTATCAATTTCAGTTTTAGATGAAAAAGAAATTTAAGTGAAGCTGATTGTTCGTAAGACTGTTTCAAAATTGATGCTAGTGAAATTGCAACCAAGTCTGAAGTTAAGTGTCTCTGATTAATTCTTTCTTCTGACTTATCCCGGTCTTCACATGTCTTAGCGATTTCTGAAAGAATATTTCATCTGCAAGTTTACATAAAAAAGTTAAGGCATTCAGGCGTAACTCAATCTCCCTCACCCCTTACAGTTTGAAAACTCGTGCATCTTACCTATTCTTACGAGTTGATCACGGACTGATATTAGTTAGAGAACCATTGAAAACCAGCCACAGGGAGTACTGGACAGCTCCTGTTTCATCCTAGTTTGAGAATTATCGGCAGTACGCACCCCCTGGGATTCGAACCCAGGACCTTCCGGTTACAAGGCAAGCTCGTATATCATTCAGCCACTGGGACCCGATTCAATGGTTCATGAATTCTAACTTCCACCAATTCGTTGTCTCACCAACGACAATGGTTGGGGTCGCGCTAAATCACGAATTGGTAGAAGTAAGAATTCATGAGCTATTGAATCGGGTCCCAGTGGCTGAATGATATACGAGCTTGCCTTGTAACCGGAAGGTCCTGGGTTCGAATCCCAGGGGGTGCGTACTGCCGATGATTCTCAAACTAGGATGAAACAGGAGCTGTCCAGTACTCCCTGTGGCTGGTTTTCAATGGTTCTCTAACTAATATCAGTCCGTGATCAACTCGTAAGAATAGGTAAGATGCACGAGTTTTCAAACTGTAAGGGGTGAGGGAGATTGAGTTACGCCTGAATGCCTTAACTTTTTTATGTAAACTTGCAGATGAAATATTCTTTCAGAAATCGCTAAGACATGTGAAGACCGGGATAAGTCAGAAGAAAGAATTAATCAGAGACACTTAACTTCAGACTTGGTTGCAATTTCACTAGCATCAATTTTGAAACAGTCTTACGAACAATCAGCTTCACTTAAATTTCTTTTTCATCTAAAACTGAAATTGATAGTCTGATATTTAGAAGGATTTAGTTTTTGACCATTAGACGAAAACTACTTTGTAAGTCCTGAGAGAAGTTTGTTCATCTTAGGACAGTCTAGCTGAGAGTTAACAGACACCGAAATAGCCAGATTGTCCGCACACTTTACAAAGTTCATTTCATCAGAGTGAGTCAAGTCATGCAAGAAGATAGAAAACAGAAAAAAGTGAAAGGAAAGCGCGTTGAGGGACACAACCCTTATTAGGTAATGAAGTAGATGATTTCCCCTGACATACAGTGTTCTGCTTACTTCATGAGAAATAAGAAAGTAGCCATCTGACAACCCAACAGTCAGTTTGAGTTTCAGAAAGCTTGTTTAACAGAATATTCCTAGTTACTGGGTCGAAAGCAAAAGTGTAACTGCCCCCTGTGGCCTATGAAAACGATCGTTATTGACAGGCTTCTTCTGAATACCACAATTAACAAGAAATATAATAATATCAAATGAGATGATACAAGCATTCAAAGTGTGTCACAATTACATACGTGTCAGTGTTATTTCATGTTGACAATATCAGAAATTTCTCAGAAGAAGTACCATTGGTTTATCACTGGTGGACGGCAGATGTCACTATTTTGTACGACATTGTTGAATGCTACATAGACTATGTCTTGTTGTGCGTATGTTTTACGACGTCCTTCTTTATTCTTCGCGATCATTCGACAATGCGGATTATTGTGGAGAAAGAGGTTTCCACGATGACTATACCATATTATGTTAATTACCTGCAATCAAGAGACGAACCAAACAATCTATCTCAGTCAACGCATCATTCCCTGCGTCAAATCTCCGTCCAGTTGGACTACACAAAAATATTATTCGCTCACTCATTGTAACCACAAATCACACTGGTTCAAACGAATATTCCCATATATACATCAATTTCCATCCAGGCGGCCACCTCACAAGAATTCGTCGACAACACACACATTTTCAGGTAGAATCCTTCTACTGTCCAACCGAAAGTCGACAGCGAATGCTAGCAATACCAATCTGTGAGTGAGTGGTTGACTGAGTAAGCCTGTCGATCATCGAGTCATTGAATCTGATCGATGGTGGAAACAGTGGAACTGACGTGAGAACAAGCAAGTATCACTTGATTGTGAAGAAGTTTTGTGTCTAGATATAACGATTAAAGTCGAATGTTTGAATGCCGGAGTGCATTGTGACTGTTGAAAAACTGACGCCACTAACATCCAGAAAAACGAAATCAGTGTTTGTTACTGATCACCTGATTACCATCCCGCTATGAAAAGAAATGAGTAATCTAGGGAATGGCGAAGAGGATCCTCTTTCGACAGATGAATGTTCATGCATAAAATTGCCCCCCACATTTCACTTGTCCATTGACATACTGATGACAGTGAGTGTGGCAACCTGTCTGTCTGATTGTCTGTAATGCGGAAGAGTTCAGCTGAAAAGTGCGGAGAGTCTGATAGTTTGTGTTGTGTTTAGGTAAAAGGAGTGAGCCAACCACCAGGCGAAACCCCAGTGAGAACGACGATTTGAGTGTGAGTCTGAGTGTGACATTTATTAAATCGTGAGATTCAGTGATCAGAAATTATTGGCAACTGTGAGGTCTGCTAAAGATGACCGCGGAAATTTGGACAAAATGGAGAAGTGATGTTGAAGCCTTATATTCCATTCGAACCCAAAGGAACTTTAGTAATATCAACACAGAGATATACGCAACCGTGGACATGGAGATGTGCGCAAGCATGTGCATAGGACATGCAAATTTCAGCTCTTCACACTGTTGCGCAGGGGCAGCGCCTATAGTTTGTGATCATTATGAGCAATACGCTGAACCTTCAATAGAATCATCAGAGATATGTCCACTTCTTTATGCACATCTCTGGTGAGGTCAAGATTAGAAAATTTAAACTAGGGGGACAGTCCTTATCTTAAGGGAGACTCATGTGTTCTAGAGAGGGTTCAGAGGAAGGCAGCACGTATGATTCTTGGTACGACCAACTTATCATATGACGATAGGCTGGACAGTTTAAATCTCTTCTCCTCATCACACCGTAGGCAGTGAGCAGATCACATCACAATATTTAAAATTTTAAATAATGACTACGGACTTGATGTGTTTACTCTTTTCCTTCACGCCAGTTCGCGACACCCCAGAGAACATAGCAGGAGAGTTCAGAAGTCAGGGAGGAACAAATTAGCTGTCGACTATTGATTCTCCAAGAAGACTACAAGAAGAGGTGTTGTCAGTACCCTCAACTGATTTATTCATGAAGGGTTTGGACAAGCAGGGAAAATTACTGGAAAACGATGTATTACTCCCACAGTCATGATCTCTCGGAGCTGACCTTGAAAGAGCAGTCAGAATTTTATTATTATTGTTGTATCCTTTAATTCCTAGAGGAACATAGGGCTTCAGCCGTGCGGCTCCACTGCCTTCGGTTCTCTGCTAGAGTCTTAACCTGGCTCCATGTCTGCCCACACGTTTTCATCTTCTCTTCACATTACCTACTCCAAGTCACCCTTGCACTGACGACCAACTCGCCGCTTCCCTTTCGGCCAGGTTCCACTCTAGTAATGGCTTGTCGAGTGATGTCACTCACTTGATGGTTTCCTAAGAGTATGGCGTGCCAGTGCATCTCCATTTCTTCCTGCATATTTGTTTCCCAATCGGTTCCCGCTAGGTTGGTTCGCTCCCAGAGATCCCTGTTGCTGATCTTTTCTGACCGGCCATCTGATCTTGAGTGGTATTGAGCGAAGACAAGTGTTAATGAAGGTCTCTGGTTTGTTTGAGGTGGTCTTTATGATGCGATAGCAAAGTCTCTCATCCATATGGCAGCAGCGACTTCACATTGGAGTTGAAAATCCGGATCTTATTTTTGATGCTGAGAGTTGTTGACCTCCAAACTGACTTGAGAGTATTGAAAGCTTGTCTTGCTTTTCCGATTCTTGCTTTGCTATCCTCGTCATTTCCGCCAGCTGTAGTAGAAACGATGCTTCCCAGGTAGGTAAGTGAATAAGGTTGTTTCTTTCAGGTTCCTCCTATTTATGCTGATTGTTGTCTGTTGTTGTTGTTGCTGTTGCTTTTGATGGTGTTGCCCAGGAATCTTCATCACCTCCTCTGTTCTTTCTATCTTTACCTGAAGGCCTATCTGTGATGCTTCTTCTGCCAACTTGTTGCTTTTCGCTTGCATATCTTCCAGTTTGTGGGAAATCAGACATATATCATCGGCGAAGTCCAGATCCTCCAAGTTGTTTTTGTGTGGGTCCAATTTATGCCTGTTTCCTCATTGGCCGCTGTTTGTCGCATTTTCCAGTCTAGTGCAATCAGGAAAGTCATTGGCGATAGTAGGCTACCAGCCAGCCTAGTTTTACCCCTGTCCTCATTTCGAGGGGTTCCGTAATTTTCCCGGTGTGGATTACTTGGCATGCGGCATTGTCGTATAGCTGTTGGATGAGATGTATAATTGTCGGTGGCACCCAATAGTAGCGAAGTAGTTGCCAAAGAACCTCTTGATCGACGCTGTCAAAGGCCTTTTCAAAGACAATGAAATTGAGATAGAGAGGTGACTGCCATTCCAAGCTTTGTTCAATGTGGCGATCTGATCAATGCATGACTTGTTTCTCCTGAATCCAGCCTGTTCCGTTCGAAGTTTTTCATCCAGGGCATGTTTGATTCTCTCCAGTATGATTCGGCTTAGTATTTTGCTTGAGATGGACAGGAGCATTATTCCGCTCCAGTTCTTGCATTGACTTAAGTCTCCTTTCTTTGATTGTTTGAATAAGTATCCTTTCTTCCAATCCTCGGGTACCTTGCCTTCTTTCCACACCTTCTCCAGTAGTGGCATCATCAAGCCTGCTGTTGTTTCTGGGTCCGTTTTCAATGCTTCTGCTGGGATTCCATCTGGTCCTGCTGCTTTTCCAGCTTTTAGCATCTTGATTGCCTTCAGGACTTCTGATTTCGTCGGATGGTTGGTGTTCCCTGGTGGCTCTATCACCGTTGTTGTTATTGTTGGGCGCATCGTAGGTGGTGGTCGATTTAGGAGTCTTTTGAAGGGTTCAGCCCAGTGTTTCCTTTGCTCCATTTCTTTGGTGAGTGACTTTCCATTGTCATCCTTCACCGGCTTGATTTGTGTCAAACGTTGGCCCGATAGGTACCTAGTTGTTTGGTAGAGTGTTGCGAGGTCTTCTTTGCCTGCCGCTTGTTCTGCTTCCCTTACCATGGCTTCATAATACTTTCTTTTGTCTTCTCTGGCACTCTTCTTTACTCTTTTGTTCAGTGTCTTGTAGTTTGCATTCAAATCCTGTTTTTGTTGCTCATCGGTGCACTGGATAATATTTTGTTTCACCATCCCTCTCTCTTCTATCAGGCTCCAAGTGTCCGTAGTGACGTTCCAAAAGGTCATCTCAAATAGAAACCATGATTACTTCTAAGGATTTGGCTAGTCAGTTCCATACAAATCAAGAAGTTAACAAGTGTGTCAATAAGGGATCATCTAGAGTCACAAAGACTTGTCTGTGTATGAAGCGACTATGAAAATAAAGCAATACAACATTGTGGGAGATAAATACTGCCACACATGTTATTCACATCATAAGAAAAAATCGGTTCGTGAAGGTTGGTGGAGTGTTTTACTTACTTCTTCAAGCCTAAACTGTCTTTGTGGGATGTGGCTGATGTATTCTTGGATTCTGCAAAGACCTGTAAGGGCATAAGCGACTGAGATGGAAAATAGCCTGGTCTTAACAGTGCAATGGCATCAGCATTGTAGAGACATAGCGTCATAGAAGTTCGAGGGTATTATTTGTTGTCTTGGAGGAGTGGGAGTAGCTGCTCACACTGATGAAACTGTCCTCATAAAGGAGCACAACAGGCGAGCGAGAAGGGCAAATCAACTGTGGGTGCTAGCAATGTACGACACTTCAATCCGCTAAGGTTTTGTGGAAATAATAGTGAGTAGAAGTGCCTCATTAAATATCACAGTCATTCAGAACTTGGTATTGCCAGGAATGACCATACACACCGGAGAATAGGGGATAGAAAACCGACTTCAACCTCTGGTTTGCACTCACCAGGGTCTCAAACACTCCTTCGGTCTTGTAAATCCGATCACGCACACCTACATCAATTCTATCAACAGATTTTAGTGAAGGTTGAGGAAGAGAATGAAGAATGTCAATGGGTGTCAGTATATCATCATTCGCAGCCACCTGGATTAATCATTGTTTGGGGCATGGTGCGGTTTCTCTTCGGATTATTCTAGGAGAAATTGAGACAAACCTACAGTTTAATATCGTGTTTACAACGTTTTAAATACATTTTTCAACGGTTCTGCGACCTTTGCAGCATCTGAACTCTGACTGGTTGCACAAGGTCAATGGGATTTGAGATATCATGGTTGCTACGAGACAGAGCCACAATCAACTCTAAACTCTTGTCTTATTCAGTGGTACGTGGCACTGCCCCAAAAGAAGCCGCAGTCGGCATTCTCGTATTTGTTCTGCATATCAACAAAGTGCCTGGTATCAACAGTTTGTTTGCAGTTCTCTATGCAGGAGACTGAAAATATGGAAGGTGCTTAAGGATGGCAGTGACATGCTTCCTTTACAAGGAAATCTCAACAAACCGCTCGATTCATTCAAGCATTACATGCTCACTGTCAACGTAGTCATACGCCCAGCAATGGGCATTGGACATACAAGTGCCTGGTTACGCGAACTACAGAGAATAACACTTACATCAGTTCAGACTCAAAGGAACCTAGACGTCATAATGAGTCATGACTTAAAACTGCAGTTCACTGTCGTTTAGTGGCAGCTCGTACTTTTAAGGCGCGACCCCAAAAATTGTCGTTGGTGAGACAACGAATTGGTGGAAGTTAGAATTCATGAACCATTGAATCGGGTCCCAGTGGCTGAATGATATACGAGCTTGCCTTGTAACCGGAAGGTCCTGGGTTCGAATCCCAGGGGGTGCGTACTGCCGATGATTCTCAAACTAGGATGAAATAGCAGCTGTCCAGTACTCCCTGTGGCTGGTTTTCAATGGTTCTCTAACTAATATCAGTCCGTGATCAACTCGTAAAAACATAACAAACCCTTACAAAATAAACTATAGAAAATTACCTATTCTTCTTTACTATTCACCCTTATTCATTCCCCGATTGCTTAAAAAGGACTATGTCATACTTTGTTGAACTGTGAAGATTGTCAGTAAGGTGAGTGGTATCCTGATGAGCCATATCGTTGAAATTGTCACCGACAAGCACTTGATGTCATGCATTAAATTCGCTAAAGGAATTTTGTCAGACTGTCATTACCCACCCTACCCGCAGCTCTAACCTTGTTTCTCCTCAGGTAAAACAAAAAGTCCTTTTATAAGACTTTGTGCACGTACGTCTTAGTATAAAAATTCCAATATACCATTTTTGGAACGTATTTTTTGTGTTGAAAATATTGTCAGGCATGAACCAACTAACCTTCTTTGCTTTAGTAAATAAACTGTTTTCTCCACCCTTATAACATTAGGCATTATTCTTATTGTTCTCCTTACATTTATAATCCTCGCGATTTATATTTCTCAAAGTGTTAACATCATTTAAGCTGTGTTATAACTGTTAATTTTGGCTTTCCCCTCACTATACTATATCAACAGAACACTAGATTCAATAATCTATAACAAGCCTAAATTTCCAAATTGAATCGACAATACAGTTTGAAACAAACTCACTGCTATTATTATCATTACATTTAATATTCTCGTTGCGTACTTGGAACCATTTTTACTTTATATCGTAAATGTGGGCAAATTCCTCTGGTTAACTTTGTTTTAATTTTATTGATATTTTCAGTAAATCAGATGCACTATTGTGACAAATGCTGAAAATTCCATTCTGTATTATAAATACTGTTTTTCTGAAATAAAGTAGATTAGTAATAATTATATGACATACCCGCCTTTGGAAGTGACGCCAACTGCTTTATTCGGTGTATATTAGAGATTCTCAGTAAATAGAGAGAAGTACATCACCATGATTCCATGAAAACTCAATGACAAACTTTCAACTTTTGAATTTGCTGCCACCTTCATCCCGTACATTTCGAAGATATGAGTACCAAGGCAGAGTTTCTGATAGAAGTGAATCAAATGTAAGGCAGTTGAAGAGAATAATAATACGTACGTCAGGAAAACATTGGACCTTAAAAGCCGACAAAAGATATATCTTTCCATCAAGCCACTAAAGTGACAGACTACGGCGCTACAATTGTTGGCGACATACAGTAAAGCTACTCGGCCACAAAGAGTGATCTGGTGTGTCTACTGATATTATACGGATGCAGTGAAGAAACGTTTCCTGTCGACAAAATCATCAAGTGGCTGCACATTCTTGCATTTACAGAAAATGTGTATGAGGAATTCGTAGAATTATTTCCGGTCAAAGATGAAACTAATAAAACCACGAAGAGTAGTAACCAGGATGATTGGAGAGGAAAGGCAACTTACAATCATAATTACCGAAAAACGTGAGTGTTTGTGCAACTACGGATTAGGGATGTAGTTATAACAAAATAGGTGGGAAGTTCGGATAAGAAAAACAAATCAATTAATGCGGACAGTTATCAAAAACGTGAGAGTAACAGCAATAAACAGAAAGGTTGGATGAGAAAGGCAATTCGATATTCATTACTGATAGATAGGACAGATTATTCATGATGACCACATTATTGACAAAGGTTGAACGTATTTCCTTTGAATACATACCGTGAACATGAGCTTTCAGATCACTGGTGAATCATCTACGCTCAGATGCCTTGATTTCGCTCCCTTGGATGGGTTTGAGAAAATAACATCTTCCTGGCAACGACACCACTGCGTTGGTGGCACATTGGTAAAAGCTTCTATAGTTACTTCTGATTCTACCGGATCATATCCAAGGAGTCAAATATGCATAGAGACGATGCCCAGAGTCTGAGAGGATAATATTTGCTGGTTTCTTGGATGAGTCCTTGTGCCCATCTACACAAGTACTAACGAGTTGGCTTAACGACATCACACTCCACTACTGACAGCTTTCATTGCCCTTCGCAGAATAACAAAGTCTTTCACAAGTATCCCAGGAGAGATTACGTGGTGTGAAGCAGTCAAGAAGTATGATGAGAATACAAGAATAAACAAACTGTGACAGTGAAGACTCAGTGGTACCAGATTGTCTTAACCTCCTTACGTAGAGCGTAGAACGAAATATCACTCTTTAAAGTAACAATGTATGAGAAGACCAGAGAAGATGATCGGAAGAAGTATTCAGTCCAAAATATTTGAAATATTCAATTCCGTTTCAACTTCTGTGCTATCTTCGATAGTGGAACCGTGTCCCCCAAACAGCTCACGGTTCCATCTGAAAGTGAAATTGACAACCTGACTAATATTTGGAGGGATGAAGCTTAAGACTATTAGACGGGGACCACTGACTAGACTTTTTATTTTAATTGAAAATATAATAAATATTTCAATCTTTCTACATTCAGGAAATAGACAAATACCTCCGAGTAATTAGACTTCGGATTATCACACTCCATCAGCCCTAATGTATCAGTCGTCTCATTTCTAGTTACGTAAGTACACACTCTGACAATGGATGACAAGGCGAAAGAAGAAGAAATATGAAACAGACATGGACGTAAACAGTTATCACTTCATGTAGATCAGAAAAGTCAGACGATATCAGAAGATTATTACTTAATAAACACAATATCAGAGTTGCCCTGGCAACATCAACCATACTAAAAAGCAAGTTGTCCATGTAAAACCCGAACTCCAAAATATTCACAATCTTACTTCGCTTATAAAATAAAATGGTTGGAATGTGACGCTATATACATTGGACAAACCACGCCAGTGAGAAATCAAAATCAGGAGAAATGAACACAGTAGAACGGCTTCTATTCGACCAACAAGGCTTCTGGTTGAAATAGAACTGCTTGAAAAATCATCAGCTGTAGATCTGTATACAAGCTATAGAGTCAAGGTACGAAATTCATTTTGAAAGTATTGGAGGCATCCAGAATTCACAAAGAACGCTAAGTATCAGAAGTTCTTCATATCAAGTGGAATCCAAACTGTCTGAATAAGCGTGACGGATTAAAACAGAATTGAACGCGGCTGTAGCATCTTACCTCTACCTCGTGCCCTACCGATGAAGTGAAAAAATGAACAGAGAAGTTACGAGCGAATTCACTGCTGAACACACACTGTTCTTATAATTCAATACATTCAGCAAATCCAACAATCTACACCTGATTTCGTTATCTAAACCAATTGGCGAAATTGAGAACAAACAATGATCTCATGCTGAGAAACGATGATCAAGTTGTTATATACATAAGCTGAGATTTTGTGAACTCCAGTTTATTACTAATTTAGTGAGGCTACTATCAGCGAAGAGACCCTTCTCAACAACGAACTTATTATCAAGCTGTACAATCGTATAAGTACATGGTTTTTAAGAAGTTATATCCGGTCAGGAAATCGGATGAACCATAGGTGTGAATACATGAAATAATAATGATGATAACAGTATTATGAAATGCAATTAAAATTAAAATGTTTGTGATTATAATCACAGTCAAATGTCAAATGGCAAAACAATTAATGTCATATATATAGAATAATTCATAGGATGGATAGAAATTCGAAAGGGAGTGGAGTTATAGGATCAGTAGGCAAATCGAATCTAAAATAAAAACGTTACGTAACATTGTGTGAAATTTGTTAACATAGAATTTAATGTTGCAAAACAAAATTGATTTAGAATGACAAATGGAATGAGTGAAATAATACCGGGGACAATTCAAAGTGAGAATAGAAGTAGTGATAATTGAAGTAATAAAGGAAGCCTGTACAAATTGAATGGAAAAAATGAAAAAAAAATTGGTAGAGCCATCACTGATTCTTGCAATCGATACCTTAATGCTCATCAGAAATGCAAAGTCCTCTAGCTAAACAGCACAAAGAAGGACTTTAACTGTTGACGCGTTACAAAGATATAGTATTAACATACTCCAACAAGGGCGCAGTTGTTGTTATTATGGATCGTAAAGATCATATAGATAAAATGCCACATCTACTTTCAGAAAGCAGAAAAGTCTGGAAACGGACGAGAAGAACAAGGCGGATTCAATCGAGACACAACTTACCGAAGCTTTAAAGAGAATGAAGGACAATCATCTCATTCCTGAAGAACTGCACTATAAGATTAGACTAACAGTATTTCTAATAACAAGACTTTATGGTCTACCGGAGATAGACAAAGGTAGCCTTCCACTCTGCCCTATCTCGGATATGTCCGGATCCCGTTATCATCCGGTACCTGGGTGGTTAGCTGAAATCCTTGAACCCATCAGGAGACAAACATCTAGAGATTCCCTTCGCGACACCTTCCAATTTGTTGAATGTATACGGGATACAAATGCTTCGAATAAATATATGTTGCGTTTGGATGTAGAATCCATATTTACGAACATTCCAATGACAGAAACCATATGTTGTATGCGCAAGTATACTTAAGACAACAAATTGAATATAGAGATACCCACCAAAGATCTAAAAGAACTACTTTTGTGATATGCATTGAATGTACAGATTAATTTCAATGAACTAATCCACAGACAGAACGATGGTATTGCTATAGGTTCTATCTTGGGTCCTCTCCTAGCAGACTATTTTATGGCCAGTCTAGAGAATGGGGAGTTGAAGTCAACAATCCAGGTTTTTCAAATGTATAAAAGGTATGAAGTTGACACTTTTAATCTTTGTAATAGTGGTTTTAATTTGTGTAATATATCAAGTGCATTTAACGGTTGCAATTCAGCCATAAAATTCACATTTGAAGTGGAGAACGAGTCTAGTATTCATTTACTCGATGTGCACTTACTAAGAGGGATCGATGGTACTCTGAAGAGATTGATTTATCAAAAGCTGCCATGGAATAGCAAGGTGGGTACCCATTGGTCGTAAACAAAACCTGGTCTGGTCGGTTGCCACTCGCATTTGGCGCATATGTAGCCTTGATACTGTTGAGGGTGAGTTAAATCTTTTGAGGAAAATCCCAAAAGAAAATAGATTTCCGCCACGTTTTATAGACATGAATATACATTGAAATCCTATAAAACGTGACTCATCATCCGCACTCAAGAAAACACTACATATGAGCTGGGAATTCAAAAGAGACGTAGCTTCCGGCATCATGAAAAGAATTATATCGCAGTGTCTGAAAAATAGATTCCCTGCTGCATCTTTGAAATTAGGCTTTATATGCCGATCATTATTGTTCGATAACCTGAAGGACAAGATCCGGTTGCTGATCAACTCCATGTGCATCTATAAATTCACCTGCTCGTGTGGAGCTATGTATTTCAGTCGTTCGACCCGAATTTTTTCCAAGAGAGTGCAATAACACTGTCCCGCGTGGTTACGGGGAGTTGGAGGTGAAGCAATAAGAAGTGCGACTGCTGAACTTCTGGTCGATAATGATCAACCTATCTCTGCAGGCTTCGCGTTTAAAGTCATCTACAAGGCAAAAAGAGATTAACCGAAATCACTACGCACCCGACTCATCTATGTTGCTGAAGCTTTGGCTATCAAAACAGAAAAGCCAGATCACTGTGTACAGAGAAAGTTCCTTCAACCTCTCCAAATGTTATGGTCTCAATCTCTGCATGCTAAAGTATGGTAATCCTCAGTCATACTTTGGCTCTACCAATTTTTTCATTTTGTCCATTAAATTTGTACAGGCTTCCTGTATTACGTCAATTACCACTACTTCTATTCTCACTTTGATTTGTACTCGGTATTATTTCACTCATTCCATTTGTCATTCTAAATCAATTTTGTTTTGCACTATTAAATTCTATGTTAACAAATTTCACACAATGTTACGCAACCTTTTTATTTGATTCGATTCGCCTACTAATCCTATAACTGCATTCTCTTTCGAAGTTCTATCCATCCTATGAATTATTCTATCTATATGACATTAACTGTTTTGCCACACGACATTTAACTACCATTGTAATCACAAACATTTTAATTTTAATTGCATTTCATAATACTGTTATCATCATTATTATTTCATGTATTCACACCTATGGTTCACCCAATTTCCTGACCGGATATAACTTCTTAAAAACCATGTACTTATACGATTGTACAGCTTGATAATAAGTTCGTTGTTGAGAAGAGTCTCTTCGCTGAATCACTTGTTTCGATTTTCTATATGTTAAAATGCTAATTTACTTTTGATTAGAGCTATAATCAGCAACGTTGTATAGCGAAACGTCAGTGAAAACAACAATATGGTTCTGTTTTGTATTCATCGGTTAATACAAAAGGCTTTTTTATAATGAATATCACATACCAAATACATAAATTTTATGAAACTGTTTAAACTTGGTTAACATTTTTAATTACTGGTGAATGTTGAGTAGTGTAACTGTAAACACGAAAAAGAAAGGACATGGGGGGAATTGCAAAATAATCGACACAAACTAACATATTTACGTGACAAATCTGTCAGTCTGGTCGTATCCATTCATTTTATGATTCCTTTCAGAGACGATTTACATCAAAAACGTTGACATGAGAGGCAAAGCGGACAGGAATTCAGGTGAATATAAGAAGGAAAAGATGTGATGACGATACTCAACCATCAACAAGCATGAGTCACCGTGAAAGTAGGAAATCTGAGGGAATTCACCTCTTCCATTTATCTCGCCAACATCGTTTCAACTAAGAGTGACCTAAGCGAAGAAGATGATCGAGCCAGCCAGGATCGAAATGGGAAGACAGACATTTATCACTCTGTAATCAGTTTGGAAATCTTCTGAACTACGCAACATGAAGAACGAATTTCAACACGGATGAAAAGTCATTTCTTCCATATGGGCTAGTAATTCGACACATCATTTGTGAAAAGCATTTCCAAGAGACTGCTGTAGACTTTTATCAACATGTCGCATTGCTGGCTCCATCCCAGTTATCAGATACCTGATCTGGAAGCACAGGTAACAAGGAACTCTGACAACAAACTAAACAGTGTTGTATCACTTTACAAAGATAGAGCGAGAAAATTTTAGATGGAGTGAGCATAAGCTGGGGGCCGATCGAGTGGCACAACGCACCAGGCTAGGCGTCAACTGAAAGGCAAACAGAAGGCGATGAGTTGGGTGACATTGAGAAGCTTCAGGCTAAGATGTAATCACGTGGTCAGCCGGAGTGGACTGCAGGAAACAGAAGGAAATGCAGACGTGTTACCGAAGAATTATATTCCACTTGGAATCCAGGGAATTATTATTAATTCAAGAATAGTTATGTGAATCATTCATTTTTCAGCGGTTTGTGTCAGTGTACGGATATAGACAGATGTGCTGTAGGTCACATTTAATTTTAGCATCATTATCATAGGATTGTGTAGATGAGTTTGTAATTGAAATTAATTTTCTGTACCGTGTTGGTGTAACGGGTCCTTTTTATTATCGATGATAAACACACCAGATTTATACATTTCCAGTCAAATTGTGGTCGGCTAGGTCAGAGGATGACTAAGTGGTCTGACTGGTTGTTGATCTTCTGAAGATCAAACTTGAGACGGCAACTGTCTGATGAGAATTTTTCCTCACCACAATACGAGCTAAATCCAGACTTCAGGAATGAACACTCCGTCTCCTGACTGAAAATATTGTTTTCAATGTCGACCAATACATCCTTTCATTCTACTTCTATATGCTACTGAAAAATCGTGTCAGTAGCACACACCACAATAGCGAATATTTAACAACTCGTAAAACATAATTAATCCTTACAAACCAAAACCATAGAAAATTATTCTGATGCTCGCTTGCGACTTGCTACAGGTTGGAGCTGCCTGGAGTTCTAGTGAGAAGTCGTGACCAATGAGGTCCAATTAGAAGTCACGTGTGTGGATGGATGTCCCACCAACGACAATAGTTGGGGTCGCGCTAAAATCACGAATTGGTAGAAGTTAGAATTCATGAGCCATTGAATCGGGTCCCAGTGGCTGAATGGTATACGAGCTTGCCTTGTTACCGGAAGGTCCTGGGTTCGAACCCTGGCAGTGAGTGCGTACTGCCGATGATTCTCAAACTATGATGAAACAGCAGCTGTCCAGTGCTCCCTGGTTTTCAATGGTTCTCTAACTGATATCAGTCCGTGATCAACTCGTAAAAACTTAACAAAGAGTTAAATACTCGTCTCATATCTCTGAATGTACACAGTGTTCTTTTGAAGAAGACGTAATAGTCGATAATATAGTCTAGTTAATGGTTTTATAGAAATCATTGCATAGACGATGTTTGATTTTTCACACGTATCTTACAATACGTTGAAAATAGGAGCATTTTTGATACGAGACATGTCGAAGCATGTCATCTTGAAGGTAATTGGTTTGTTTTCTAGTAATGCATTGAATCCTGTAGGGAAGACAGAGTGTGAGATAATTACACTTAAAACTTATCACTTTGAATAGATGAAGTCACATATGTCATCAGTCATCTGGTTATGAAACATTATGTGAAAACACTCACTTCAGATTGTGTATTTCGTGTTTGGGGTAGTTTGTATTGCAACTTAGAATTTGCTGTTTAATTCCACGGGAATTCCGCAGCTGAAGAAAAGCCAGTATTCCGTCTTATGGCCTTCATTCAGTCTGGGTGAAATAGACTTCTGCCAATTGATTTATAAGAATATATTTTTCTCCAATATACATAAAAAAGGGCAAATAAAACTCGTAAACTCGCCCGAATTTCCTATTGTAGGCTCCCTGCTCATGACATAGTTCACAGTCACATCATTGTGTCACTTGGTTGTATTGCCCTTCAGTAGACCTCAAAGAGTGACTTGAAGGAAAACTCAAGACTTGACAGCTTCTACCTCGACATGGGTGGCAATCTTGCCTATTGTGATGACAAATTGAGCTACACTGGCTGGAATTAAGGTTCTCAAATGTCCTGCAATTCCGGAAAGCTCGCCTAGATGAAGATTAACCTGAAAACAGTTACTGTCAGAGTGTACGTTATCTTCACCACGTTGGTAGTAGACAGGATGACTGTGAATGAAATACTGCGAGAGAATAAGGGTGCAACCACACCACCAGTTGAAATGAACTCGTTGTCAATTTATTGTGGACCTGTCACCAAATCCTATGGTAGCTTCGACAGATAATATAGTCGAGTGGACATATGCGTGAATATAATAATATGGACCCAATGGTTAACACAACTGATGTGATTGATGCATCCAGTCGTACATGATATCTTTCACTTCACTGAGCCATCGAAAGATAAAGACTGGCCTGTGTCTGGTAGGATACAATACTATCAGAAAAACACCTCATATGTACATATGCAATCACCACATTAATGTCGGTCCAGGGCGGTGGAAAGAGATCATTCAGATTGATAGGCGGTTCAGTTAGATAAGCTGAAAATAAATTTTCTGATTGATCGGAGATTTGACAAACATTAAGGTCAGTCATCCAAACACACAATGAGTCAAATGATAAGTCACATTATGATCAATATTCTGACCCCCAGAAAACCATTATACCAGCAATGCCGCTTCTCCACTCTGCAGAGAAGGAGGGATTGGGAGATTCCAACGTGAAAATTGTGCATCACAACGAACTCTCAGTTGTTGTGTAGCCAGGGGTTGGAATTCCATATAGAGGCATCACCATAATCCTTTTCAAAGAGGCCGTGTGTAACCGGTGACAACCACCTTCGCACTTCTGAAATAACACAAATCTCCTCTGATCATCATCCGGCCTTATCTACTTCACCAACCGTATTACCTTATTATCTCCAGTTATGTAGCATGTAAATATTGTTGAATCAAACAGAAGCTGCTCAAATCATTTCAGCTGAATTGACGTTGTCCACGATCTGACTAATAAACCACAGAATAGAAGATTTTGACTACATAAATCGTAGATGTTGGATTTCACCCAAGAAAAGTGAACAGGGAATTCATTTTACTTTCAGAGTGGAATTTATGGCTTAAAGCTTAAATTCTGATTTTGTTGTAGTTTTCTATGAACTGAGGTTCTTAGTCTCATGCTTATCAAAACCAAAATGTCTACACCACCTACCATCAGACAGAAAAGGTTTAGCAGTGTACTGGGGGGGGGGAACTAGAACTGGAACTCCCGTGTGGCTGACAAGCATTCATTCTCCGTACGAACAACGCAAGAAGAAGAAGAGGAAGAAGAAGCAATTCATGCTCCATTTATTATCAAAGTGATGAGTGACATCTTTTATGGAGGCAACTTATCAAGAAAATCACCAAGCACACATTCCGGTATTACATTAGCACATGTCAATTCAGTGGAAGTGAATCGGAACTGGCTTCTTTAATAGAGTGATATAACTAAATATTCACACTACAAATAAGCCCTGAAGAGGATTTTCCACGAACGTTGCAACTGTGATATGAAATGGTTATCAAATTGTACTGAAAAGGCTTTCAGGTATCTTCGTCTATTACATGAGAAGAATAAAAAGAAGTCAATCACCTAATGGGCATAACAATCGACAGTCCCAGAGACTGTTCAGTTTTCCCAGTACACATTGACTACTTACAAGCTATATAGTAGTAAAAGATATATTAACTTCAATTCTCTAGAAATTTGACGGAGTATGTTCTGCTATCCAACGGTTACAAGTTGATTGACGTGTGTTTAGAAAGAAATGGTCATCAGCCTAGTCTTCTACCGGAAGCTCAGCGTCTTCACTTTGCGTTTATCTGGTTGCTTAATCATTTGCCTCAACCTCATTGCCTTTGATGTTATAATGGAAATTGGACTGACCTAAAGATCTGCACTCCCTTACCAGCTCTAATTGTCAACATACAATCAAATAAGGAAAAACTGCATGTTCAAACTGCTTTTACCACAAGTAACTATCACTAGAATTCAAATTCGCCTTTATTTTATGAATCCATTCCCATCAAGCAACAATATGGATTACGCATCCACTATGTTTGAAGAGTTCAAAGCGACTCACCCTCACAGAGCATTTATTAGGCACCATTATCGTGGAAATCGGTTCCACTTCCTAGATCTCAACATAACGAAATAAGAAATGCTGGGACAATTGAAAAATCACTCTACAGGAAAGAAACTTAAAAATGGCCAACACTTGAATTATCACAGTTTTTGACCAATCGACTACGAATGAAGCCTGGTGAAAACGCCCTTCAGCAGACCTAAACCGTCGTGATAATACGATATGATCGAAGATGAACTCGCGGTCACCGAAAAGAACCTTACCGAAAATAGATAACTTTGCAAGAGAATATCAAATTGTGAAAAGGTAAAACTATCTAGTTCGAAACCTAAAATAGTAGAGAAGAAACAATTATTCATCTCTCTAGTGTTCAAAGGTGAAGATGTGTCCGCAAGAACGCAAAACCGTATTAAAGCTCTCGACGCTAGACTCATTCACCATTACAGCGCCATATTCTCGTGAACTCAGTCAGAAGTAGATACGCACACTGCTCATATCAACTTGTCAAACTGCATTTACCAATTGGTGGCAGCAAGTATACTGGTTGGACTGAGAGGCAAGCGTCTACTTGATTCTACGACAATATCATTAAAAGTCTCCATTTGAAAGCCAGCAAATTGTTCTGATGTGCAATCGTCAGACCTCTAATTGACTGAAACAGGACATACAGTGAAAATTAGCATGCAGGCTTTCAAATTATTCAGTACACAAGTAAACGCATGGTCACTTCGGTTCATGAAAGCCACTTCCATCAAAAGACTTCAACTAAACCTATGTATACCGCAAAAGAGTGCAACTAATCTCTCACTATCATATCAGGTAGCCATGTTTGTTTTGTGCGTGTGCTTCTGTGTTTTGTTCTGTTGCATAACTTTCCACTTAATCTAAATTTTCACATTCACTCACTGAGTTGAACTCATTCTAACTTTTTCAAATCTACTAAACTACATTATTTTATATATTTCATAATTTTGCTTCACTACTCACCCTCATGCTGCTGAAATCGTCACCTTAATATGTACGAATTAGCCCTGTTGTCCCATCTTGTATTTGTCTCTAGTTTGCTCCTGTTTCCCAGAGAAGTGTGAACCCTGTCACACTTGTCTAATTACTATATAAGTAGTTACTCTTTTAACACACTCAATAATTTTCTGCTTACACCAACTTTGAAATTATGTTGCTTATACTTTCAATCGATAACTTGAAACCATTGTCATAATAAGTATGTTCAGAAATTTCGTCACATATAATTGATTTATTTGGGTTGTACATTAGCTGAAGAGAGAGAGTCCACGAAATAATGACAGCTCGCACTGTCATGTCTGGAATTATGTTCGTTGTTTCCTTATTGAAACTAATAAAAGGAGGAACAGGCTGCATGACATTTAAGAGTTTCCTTTCTACTGACATCAAATCCGCTTTGTTTCTATGGCTAAGTTTCATTCTAATTGTTGAAATAAATCAATGTAACAAGTTGAATGAACTACACAAATGATTAAGCACCCGAGATTGTAAGCATAGTATGCAGGGAATTCGGTTTAAATTTGTTTTCTTATTACTTAAATGGTCACTTCATATTTTGAACTAGTTTTCAGGCAAGAAACTTACCAGAATATTCACTTCCCTACATGAGCAACACAAATTCGGAATTTGGGGGTGTGTCTTCAAATCGGAGAGCAGTGCTGTTTAATGTGTTACAATATCTAGTCAGTAAGTCGGTACTCCTATGACTTGACAACCTGTGTGTATTCTCAGCTGTGTATTTTCAAATACTCTAAAGTACAATCGACACACTAATTCAGTAAATGACACTTGTCAATAGCACTATTGTTTATCAGTTTTCATCACGGATTAGACGTCCGTTAAAGAACCAGAGAGATCTAGGTAGAACTGCACTGCTGTTTCATCCTTATCCCGGTCTCTTTATAAGCACTCACTCATAACCACATCCAGCATAGTTTGGATCCAGGACCATCAAGTTACACACTGAGGTCATTTACCAATCATCCACTGAGACACAATCTCGTGGTCTTATCAATCAATTCTAACTTCTGTCAATTCGCGATACATAGTGTGGACATTGCACTAGCCAGTGTCTCCCGTGATTATCTGTACACATTCCTGATTTGTTGGAACCCGCATTTCACCACATCCCACTACAGCTTCTGGCGAGTGCATCCTGTAGTCTGTTTCCGATTGAATTTATCCTGATAAACAAGAAGTTCTCAACGAGACCAGGTTGCATTCTAAATTCTAATGGCACTAGATTTTTACATTTAACCTTCACTAAATCCTAGAAAATCGTATTTGAAATAAGCGCATGGCATTATATACTACTGATTGATTGAGGTGAGTAGTTGAATACCACTCGAATCAACCAGTAGGGATTGTTGGAAACATCGAAGTGATCTGGATACCTGAGGTGCTTTGAATGTCAACAGGGAGAGCAGAATCAGTTCAAACTAACCAAGCGTAGAGCGAGAGAAGGAGGATGATGGGATGTGAGAAGTAACGAAAAAATAATACTCATAGATGTGCATGTGGTTCGACTCAACAGTTATAACATCAAAAACTGAAAATTACCTCAACAATACCGTTAGGCAGCTATACAGACAAGATAACTTTCTAAAAACACAGACAGGTACTATGGATCAAAATTGGTCAAACGAAATTCACCTGTAAGAAGCACCTGAGAATCAGGTGGAATATTCTCAACAAAAGAGGGTCAAAATTCTGTCCACAAGAACCATGCATTGAGACTTCATGAAAACAATCCAAGGTTAGAACGACTTTCATTCACTCAGAATAGTCGCATCATAGTGCATCACATCATCAGTGAATCACACAACCACAAAGAGAAGTATTCAAATTGCAGGTTCAATAGGGACAACTACAAATAACGTGACATGAGAATGTCAGAACAATAGTCAAATATACAGTCTAGGTGAAAAGAGGGAAATAAGTACAAAGTAAGTTGAAACATTCAAATAAGCAAAAATATTGTGTGATTTGATCGTTAAGGATAGATTTCCCAAACTTCCAATTATTCCATTCGACTAGTGTCCAACCGGAGTATTTCACCTCATTCTCGGAGATCTACAAACATAAATGCGGTATGGCCTGAATATCAAATCGATGTATAATGTTGTAAAAATCACTGAGAATTAAGAACAAATCACTTCAGAATGAAAATGATCATCAACAAAATCACCCTATGCCTAATTTCATAGTAATTTATGCAAATGGCTTCAGTGTGATCACTGTTGGGATTGTTAATGAGTACTCGTATATGATTGTACTTCGGGACTTTCAGAATACCACCTCAATAAATGGTTTTATGGTTTCTATCAAAGACATACGCTTTCGTGGTTTAGACACATGTTTCGGAAGCTGCCTCAGAGGCCTTCAACTGACTCTCTCTCACTATTCTACGGTTCCGGAAACTCTAAGAATACAAGTGTTAAAGGTGTTCACCTCGCAATGTGAAGCTGTAGAATAATGAATCGTTGCATTGGTTCAACATCTATCTGGGTATCATAACTGCTTGAATGAGGTCGGAGAGAGCATAACATCCATTGAGTCACTTCTGGTGTACACAATTCCAACAACCTATCATATGGACTGGAATGAAGGTCTGTTAATTTGCTTATTTAATGAACGACTCACTGATTGACATTGATGGCATTTGGTGCTTTGGATGTTGAGAGGATACTATCTGAAAATGTGTGAGGGTTGTTGACGAATTCTTGTGCAAAATGTTGAGGTGGACAGATCAACGGATATCAATGTGTGTGCAAACAAATGTAGATAGTCATCTGCAATAATTGTATTTGCTGTGATACTGATTGAGTGGATGATGTGGTTTTGTAGGTGAATTGGATGGAGATGTTACGCAATGAGTGGCACGCCGACTGGGTGTCATAAGATATGAAATTGTGATTTTCACTCGAACTGTATTTTGATTTGACACTAGTAACTAGTGTCAAATCAAAATATCCACTACAGTCCTACAGGAGGTCAATCGCAAGCCTGAATAGCTCAGTGGTAACGTCTCTGACTGCAGCACTGAATGACGCGGGTTCGAATCTCAGAAGGGACATCAGTTCCTTCAAGGTTGCAGATACGCCTTGCTGATGAGTGCCAACTAGCACGAAACCTAGGTCCAAGGCTTCCTGCCGATTGCCTCCAACCATCTAATATCACTTGAACTGTAGATAGATCGCATGATCGCAAAACAAAATACATTGTCTGACACTGAAAGTTATTCATCTAGACTCTAGCGCGTGACTAACTGACAGACAGAGAGACGGACGACCAGTGATTGATGCAATAAAAGAGTCAGACTGAAAGGCTTGCACAAAGATGAACACAATAACTGGCAATTTTTTCAAAATTTCACTGGTTATATTTACTCAATTACGAAGAGAAATCAAGTTGCAGTCGAAGATGGAATTTCTACGGTCACCTACATATACAATGCAGTGATCAAAATAGTTATTCAACGTCATTCATCAAACCAGGTTACATTATCGCGTCTGAGGCTTATATGTCGATTAACAGCCCTCCTGTGATTGAACGTTCCGCGTGTGGAACACGTTTCGCTTGACATTTTTATCTCGCTTTCACACCTATTTATCTCACAAGTCATGTTCTTTATAATGGTGTTTCTAAGAAATTTCTCTTCCGTTACAGGACCTCAACATCAACCGATATCAGTTGGTGAGCCATTGGAAAACAAAATCGGAGTGCTGCGTAGCTAGCTGTTTCGTTCTTGTGGTTTGAGACTGATCTGCAGTGTAACGCAGCCACCGGTGTTCGAAATTGAAGCTTTGCAAGTACGAGACGGCTTTGTAGACCATGAAGTCGTTGGCACAAATTCCAAATGTCCCACCAATCGCAACTTGATAGTGAAGTCCTGTAACCGATCAAATCCCTCTGTACCACCGTTTTCTTATATTTTCATTTCTCTCCATCGCGAACGAATTCATATTCAAGTACTGATTACACCGCTGCATTTAATGAATCGTGTAATGATTATGAATATTTTAGATAATAGTATATGTAATAGTACTCAAAGGCAGCTTACCCATCTTCGGTAGAGAGAATCTGTTTCCATGTGAGATAGTGAAGATCAACTGATTTTCCGCCTCATTTCTCAGGGAATACTTCTTCTCATCATCGTGGACGATGATCATTTCAAGTGGTTGATTCTCTTGTCCACTGAAGATAACTGTAACATCATCTATATTACAGAAGGCAGAGTCTTGTTCCCATGTCACATTTCGAAGCTGACCAGACTGCAGCTGGACGTCCGTGATCCTCGGAACTGGTGAAACAATTGAAGAGAAATGAAATTGACGATTTAGTATTTATACTAATGAGCTTTCGCATGATATGATGGCATGATAACTGGTAGTGGAGATGATGACGCGATTTCAGAGTTCTCCCTATTGCTTTCCGAAGTGCAAGCTAGCTAGCCAGTCAGCCAGTCAGAGGTTAGGTTTTCTCAACTCAGTCTACTTTCTGACCTCAGTCGAACCAAGTACACTGCTGACCATCTCAACCTCAGACGCCTGATTCAGCCGTTAAGTGCTTGGAACACATCGATTTGGTTGGCCAGACAGCTTTACCGGTTGAGCGATGGGAGTAGTGTGAGTGCTACACAACTACACATCTTACGAAAGAAGTGGTGTGTAGCTGAAATCGCACCGCATGCTGAATTAGGTAGTCGCGATCACACATCAAGCAGGTCGTCAAGTGAGACTCTTCAGCTCTGACGACTACACCCAAGGTTGGAATCAGCTATCTCAGTGTTTGAGTAGAATCTGCCACTGGTGTGGAGTATTATTGCGCATAAGATTAGTTGATTTGACATGGAACACATCGTCCGATAGAGTGTGAATAAGTGGATCACAGTCGCTGCTCATAATCACCAACTCCATAAAAGCGAAGTGTTATCCGTTTTCTCAATCAAACAATCAGTCAGTCAGTCGGTGGACTGAAATCCTAACAGTTCTCAGTGCACACGGTGTGACACTCTCGTGAGGAGAAGACATACTCGCTGTGTGCGTTTTCCATTGTCAATCACCTGACACGTGACATCGTCATATAGCCAACTGTTGAGTGAGGTTGATAAAGACTTGTGGCACTGCACGCCATAGTGTTGAAGCAGTTTCCAAATAACTTCTCGGTCAATGATGCGCACTCGAAGGCTGTCAGAAGTGGGTGAAGTTGTTGAGGTAGAAGTGGAGGTTTCACTGCTAGTCTATTCCTCCTTCGAAATGAAGCACATCAGCTTTCCATGAAAAATTCAAGTCTAATTAATAAATCAAATAACAGATACACAGTGAAACGTGTCGAGTGTTCATGTCAGTGAGAGTGTGTGTATGTGTTCTCTTGATAGGTGATGGGTAGGCTGGAGTGACTTCTGCTATTTTACTCTGCTGAAAATGAATCCGCCTCTGACAACTTACTCCTTTTGTAATAAAGCGTTTGATTTCCTGACGTAGATGGGGACCACCATCTGTATGTTTTACCTGAAATAGTATATTTTGAATCCTCACATGCGTCTCCAATGTCTTCTATTGAAGCAGACGTCGTATCCACACTCAGTGTATCAGAGTAGTATAAAAAGCGCTTGACGTGTAATTCCAGCTCGAGTTCGTCGGTATCTGAATCATTGCACGGGATCCAAGACAGGCTTACACCTTTATCCCATTCTTGAAGTAGCCAAAATTTACTACCATCTGTTTTCGCTCGAATGAAATAAGAAAACAACAATGAAAATATTAATGATAAGGTGTGAGTGAAAATTTCGTGTGAAGTTAGGGATGAGAAAAGTGAACATTACAGGTTTGATGATGAGTTGATATCAGAGGGCGAATCGCTGTAAAACAACAGGGTGTAATGGAGTGGCAGTTGTTTCGTCCTCGTTGTTTGAGACTAATCGGCATTGCGGACGCATCTTTAGGTTTCCAGTTACATACGTTTCTTGATGCAATGCTAGACTATTCAGCCATTGGAATCCGATCGAAGTTATTTAGGAGTTCAGCTACTCGCCGATGACACTGACATTCCG
Organism: Trichobilharzia szidati; assembly: GCA_944472155.2. Classification (NCBI taxonomy): domain Eukaryota; kingdom Metazoa; phylum Platyhelminthes; class Trematoda; order Strigeidida; family Schistosomatidae; genus Trichobilharzia; species Trichobilharzia szidati. The sequence continues at coordinate 69,897,419 of OX235277.1, read as the reverse complement.
AAGTGTCCCAAAACAACGAAAACGAAGCAGCTGGCTGTCCAACACCACTTGCTACTTTCCAGTGATTCTCTAATTGATGTCAATCCATCATCAAACCTGTCACCACGCAAATCCCTGCCATTCAACAATTTTTAAGTAAACATCAATTGGAGAATGCTTCTCAATCTACACTTCTATAACACTACGTCAATGTGGTAGTATGTGATTCCATAATAATTCTTTTGAAAACACTACACACACATATAAACACACACGGTGAGGCAATCTTACTTACTGGGTGATAGAGTTTACAACACAATCTGTTACTGGTCATGATCATATAAATTATGACTACACAGATTCGCCAATTTCGTTTCCTATAGTTTGCTCTGATCCTGATCGGAAATCGTACATGGAGTTGAAAACAAGGCGGGAATTAAAGTGTCACTGCACAAACCCTGCCCTTCGCAGTCACACACCAGTTAGACCACTTAGAAACAAATTATGTCGGTCACAGGGGATGAAGGTCATGTCATACAGAGTAATTCAGTTCACCATTTGGCCTGAGATGATTTCCAGGTCGAATGTTTAGGTAGAATTAGTGGAATGAGGTCAGCCAGACTAGGAGAACCCGAAACACTGACAATATCTTGATTACTTGACCCTGAAAAGATAGGAAATCTGTAGAACAACTAAGCTATGGCAAACAATGCATGCAATTTCACGCAGTCATACAGTTTGGATGGTATTAGATGATAGTATAGCTGAGTCTTCATATTTCCGCCCAACTGCAATTTCCTCCAACATAAACGATTGATTCAGCACCTATCCATCCGGACATCTGTAAAATCCTACTTATACGAACTCACTACTCAATGGACAGTCGGATACCGAAACCCTTATAAAGTGGAACCTTCCAGAAAATTCAAATACTCAACAGAACCATGCGATCATTCAATTAGTTCATTGACTCAATATCTACAAAACACGCACAAAAGCATTCAAGCAGATGACAATGAAATCATGGCTTCCATCAACCTCACAGCATCATACGCTCCAACTGGTCCGAAAATGTCAACAACTAAAGCTATGCAGCGATTGGTCAATTACGATGAATGCGCGAACTCGCAATGTTCAACTTCGATGGAACTCGTGAATTTATGTGTCATGACGCATTTCCCATTCAACAATGAGACAAACGAAGAGATGGAGGTAACACCTATGGGATCGCACATATCATGACTGATAGAAGAGGTCGTTATGCAAAGACTGGAATTTGATCGCTCTACGCATATTCGAAACAAATGTCTCGCCACCTTATTTTCAAGAATCACATTCGTGATAACTAATCAAAGAAATGATTGGGAGTACATGCACTCGAGCAAACAGTCTTCTCTCTTAATCAACATCACATTTGAAGACGTCAAAATTCACACGCAAGAGAAGAAGAATAAGACAACGAAATCCCTTTGTCCTTCGATGTCTTATTCAAGAGAACAAATACAGGAAATTCAGAAACACAAATATACAGAATATCAACACATCCATACACATACGCCCTCACTCACGCATGCACGCACGCGAGCACTCACAGATCAAATACTCAACTACAGTAGCGATGATCCAATGAGTCACAATGCAGACTGTATGCAGACATTGTTTCTAAGAGTTCAACCACACGCAGCACTCCATTGCTGAAGACAACATGAGAGTGAGTACTCACGCAATTCCATCGAGAGATGTCTAGACTCAAATCGAAATACATAAATACGAAATGCACATGAAGAATATTCCTCAAACACTGCAGGCTAGACACTGAATAAACGGTCGTAAATGACAAGATTATGAGTCAAATCAATAGCGTGGCTGGTCATCGTAATCAATTGAATCACAATTTGGCAATCAGTGTCAAATATCGACTTCAGTGTAGACAATAGATCTTCGTGACGATACAGAGCTTGACAATCATCGTGAAGTGTAACCTTTGAAGTATATCGGCGTAGGAGGTGATGATTGAAAGTATCTATGATCACTGTGCTTATTTCACAGGTGAATGTAATGGAAGAGAGTTTTTGCTCAGCTGGATGATTTCAGTGAATTTGTGTTCTCTGAGCTGGATGTCTTGTCACATCAGAAAACATCCTTAGCGCATTCCTGAAATTGAAGTGGGTGTTAAAATTCGCCACGAGTTTATTGATCGTTTCTCCTCGTTACCTTTGAGGGGATTGATTCTTTTCTCGGATTTTCTTACTCTCCAGTCCACTCTTTTCACACTGATTGTTTGCACAATACGAAAGTTGACCTTTACTTTTTGCGATTTCCTTGCTTGAGGGTTGGAAATCTTGTCTGTGTGAGTCAGTATGTCTGCTGGTTGCCGATTCAGTCGAATATCAGGCCTCCAATAATTCTCGGATCTTTTCAGCACTGCCTCTGTCTAACGAAGATTTGAACAGCATTGTCGAATATTTGTCGAATTGGTGTCCGTGGATGTCTGTATACAGTAACATGTGGCAGTGGATGTCGTGTCAATTCACAGCCAATTCATGTTCATGTATGTGAAGACGAAGAGGGTGTCGTTCACACTCGCAGATGTAGTAACAGTCGCAGTTACTGCAATCTATCTTGTTAATTATGTCAGTTTTGTCTCCTTTCACTGTTGAGTCTTTTGGTTTGCATAGAGCAGACATGACTTTGTACAATCGGACATAGACAGAACAGGACGCCTATTTGGTGGATGATGGTCAGCAGTGGAATCGAAATTGCACCTGAATGAATCCCAGAGACTGGTTGTAGCACATCAACAAGGAAATGAAACATTTCATTTCAATAAAAGTATTCAACGAACATGAATGTGCGGAAAACACAATCAATAAAATATTCAGATGCCATGAACAACTCACAATCATCTTCATTTTTAGCTAAATAGGCCAGTTCATGTTGTTCAGAAATTCCTTGTGGCAAGACTGTTTCTACAATGAATAAGAGCATCAATTAACAAAAATACAATTTGAATGCGTTTGTGGGACTCCCAATGAAACTGGAATCAGGGTGGCATTTACTCGAATCCAACAATCAACCAAACAACCAACCAAACAACCGACCAACTAACGAAGTTATTCAGAAACAAACACAGTCAGCCTACAGACTCGATAGATCCAATTACGTGAACTAATGGAATTTATCAAATATCGTGTAGTGACGACAAGCGAGATCAATTACACAGGTGAAACCAGTTGATGAGAATCAGTTAAATAATCAGAAGATTTGAAATCAGGGTTGGAGTTCGAATTATTGACTCCACTGAGTCAAGTATTCTGAATAAGACTAGTGTGGCGTGTGCTATCGATGAGACTTATCAGTAGTATATCAAGTGACGTTCATCTGCATACAAATATCAAATAGCAGGGAGATAGATTTGAAGTCAGTGAAAGAAATTGTTCCAGCGTTGTGAAGAAACACGGGAGACGTGAAAGTAATATCACACTGAAATCCTGTCTCAATTAAACCGTTCTGCCTTGACCTCTGCTTCTTCTTCGTTGTCGATCGTTTTCAAGTCACACCGAATATCTAACTCTGTAACAGATAATTAACTGCTTCAAAGTCAAACGTTCACAGATAGAACATCGATTGTTCAGAGTAATTCTCTTCTTTTCGGGAGTAATGACGTATATCAGTCAGCAGGTTGTGAGCATTTAGTATTTGTGAAAAAGTTCATCAAACGATGTATGTAGTCAAAGTAACTGTTTTGGTTTCACTATCACCATTGTTATTATAATGAATAGAAATGTCTGTATTATTGTGAATGTTGAGTGAGGTTAGAACGATCAGTCCAAGTGAGGCACTGGAACTAGGTGTACAAAGCACCATATTCACAGGGAAGACGTGTTGAAGAATGGATGAGAATATAATACAGGATGCTATAATTTAGAAGAAGAGACATCTGAGAATAACTCCCGGATTGAAATTGGACTTCCCGGTTTCAACACGAGCTGGTAGAGTATTTCAGTGACTGAGATCCGATCCGATGGTCCATGCAACAGCTGGGTTTGAATTCCTGTGTGTTTATGAGGACGAACTGTCTCAGAAACTGACGAGTTGGTCGTCCAGTGGTTCTCCAACTGACACCAGATCGTGATCAGACCTGTGACTAGTCAAACATCGCTATCCAAACAACACTTGAAAGCTATCTGATGCTCATCAGCAACTGGCTGTATGCAGTTTCCACGAAGTCAGACAGCACAACAACTACCTGTCGATTAAATTGACTGACAGTTGAGCAATATACATCGCAAATTGGCAGAATCTGAGTTTCATCGGCTGGCCATCGGATCAGGTTGCACCGGCTGTAAGGCCTACGAGTCCGAATGACAGTCGTCGAAGTTGAGGATCTACATTTAGGGTTAGTTAGTGAATTTTAATATGTTGATGCGAAGATAGAGAAAGATCAGAGCAGCTTCAGCACCAGATAAGTGTTAGACGCTGTTGACAGATGTGTGCAGTGAACTGTTGAAGGTGCCTTCGGCGAAGCATCCAGTTTCTTTATCTCAATGTTGAGGAACCAACTTGACTCTGGTGTTGAAAGGCAGAATCCAATGATGACTGAGGAGGATTTCCAGACTAGAATGAGAGTGATGAAGGCGAGTCTTGCCTTGCTCATCTCAGCTTTCCTCGATATACTCAGCCGTGCCACCTGTAGTTGAAACGATTCCACTCAGCAAGAAAAGTGAAGAAAGTGACCCCTTCGAAATGACTTCCATTGTGATTGATTGATGTTTGTCGTTGCTGTTGTTGTTGTTGCCGTTGGTTAGGTGCCCTCGTTACCTGCATCGTCTCTGTGTGCACTGGAAATCTTTGCTGTCTGCCTCTTCTCACAACAGTGTGTGGATGTAGTGCAAAGTTCTGGAATAATATTTGAGAGACACTGAAGAGAAGGCGAAGTGATATCAGTAAATATCAAGTAAATGCCAATATGAGGGCACCTGATGCAAATCTACACATATCTAGGTGGCAAATAATTCCTTCATCTTACTGTGATGACGGTCCAATCGTCTGATATCAAAATACGTTATTAAAGTTTGTGAAATAACTGCAATCTCATGTCTCATCTGGGAGAACGGACTCTCTCTCCATCTGGTGATTCTGTAGCCTCATTTTCCACGTCCGTCTCCGCAGGCGGTTTTCACTTCACTTTACATCGGAGGAGTCCGATTGAATGACCACAACTTACTATTTCCTAACAGAAACTTCGAAATAATCTCCAGTCTGAGATTCAAATACGCGGAACCTACATACCACTGATTGATTGAGGTGATTCGATGCATGCCAGTCACATCGACCCATAGTGCCTACTAGCCAGTCAGATCGAGGTGATCTACACATTGGACGACCTTTCCTCTCATCTGGAGTGGCGATCATCAGAGGAGTACCCAGAGGGTTTGACTCAGCTTGGTCAGCCGAATCACTTCAAACCGCCCAATTTAGATCATTCAGCAGCATGCAGCATCGATGTCTGCTTCAGTGATCGCCATTTTCGGGATCAAGCCAATCACATAAATTGAAATCGGTCATTGCTTTCTAACATTTGATATCGCTGCTTCTGCTGGAAATGAATATGCTGTGGCCGCAGTTGACTGAAGAGTGAGATGTGTGAACATTCCTCAGCGACTCCGAAGCCGTCGTGAGCCGGTTGGAGTGCGGGAACAGAGTAATTACAGCCCAGAACACCTTTATTCATAGTTGCTTCATACTGTTCCTTTAGTCATATTTGCCTCAGATATAGTTATCTCTCTGTTTTATTGAGAAAAGGAAACAGTGCAGATTAGTCTTATGCAGAGAGGTCAGACAATTACCTCACAGTCTTATATACATTGCACTTAACTAGTCAGCTTTGAAAGTGGAAAAGTCTCTGAAGTGTTTTCGATGAAGATAAGAGAAAGATAGGGCTGTTCACTGTCACTGATGATATTCCTAATTGTGGTGGACTGAATTATGTGTAAGAATTTGAGATGCGTTATGACATGAATAAGTTGAATCATTAAGGAGACTCTAGGAGAATTGGACTCATTGAAAGGGTTATGACAAATGTCACACACACTGAAGGATCAGTAGGCGAAAATCAACAAGTTTGCAGAAGAGGCAGGTGGCAAAGAAAGGAATTCAAATACAACTGGAGGAGACTGTGGTGATGAAGATTATCAACCGACATCAACAACAACAAGTGCCAGTCACTATCACAAGATTACGTTTGAAATTGAGCAATCGCTTCACTCGTCTAGTCTGAGTCATTTCAACTACTACAGAGTGAGATGTGTGAACATTCCTCGTTGACTTCGAAGCCGTCGTGGGCTGGTTGGAGTGCGAGAGCAGAGGGCGAAGCTGGCTTTCTTGTGGACTCTGCCGAGAGGCTGTGCGAAGGCTGCCTACTATGACCCTCGAGAGGTTGGTGGTGAGGCGTCCCGATGGATATCGCTCATCCGTTGCAGCTAGTTAACTCAGCTCAGTCGATGGATCTTCACGAAATGGCTAAAGTCACAAGGCCACTGATGACTTCGCATGTTGCTCCAGTGATGACGGAGTGCCAAGACCGCAGGAAGATTGAAGACGAGATTGAAGATATGAAACAGCAAGTGGCGGCTATGCAGATACGAGAAAGACACAACAACAAATGTTTTGCTTGCGGAGGAACCGGTCACTGGAAGAAACATTGCCCGAAACGATGGCAAAAAAATGTCAATTGACACAGTCTTCTTACTTTTCCTCGCTTGTGTTTGAGGGTTCTTGGATCATTTAGTCTGCTTGATCGACACAGGGACAGCAGTTTCTTTGACAGGTAAAGAACAGTGTGAGGAAGTAAGGACATGCACATAAGCTGTTCATATGCTAGGGAGACATTCTTTAAAGATTCTTGGTGTTTCAGACCATGTTGTAGAGATTGGCGCGAGGAAAACACGATTTGCCTTCATTGTTACGTGAGATATACGGCGAACGATTTTGTGAGCAGACTTTCTCAGAGAAGTGGGCGCTGTAGACGCGTGGTCAAAAATCATGGGCGATTTGCGCTACATGAGAACAGTGAAGTCGCTGTAATAGAGGCCACAATGATTGTTCCGACCGTAGCACTGAATCCAACCATGTTGGTGAATAAGTATGCCAGCTTATTAACTAGAGATGGAGAACCCCATGTATATTTTGATAAGGTAAAGCATGACATCCCACTGAAGGATCCGGGGAAGAACGCCTTCTCAGCACGACGACTTCCTGTGCACCTGGAAGAAGAAGTCAACCGACAAGTCGAAGAAATGCTAAGGGACTGAATAATCCAAGAAACCGGCAGCACGTATACTTCTCTGGTCCTTCTGGTACAGAAGGCTAACGGAAAGTATACGTTTTGTGTCGATTTTAGACAGCTGAATAGCCTCATCGAAGGAAGACAGTGTGCAGCGTCAACCGTAACAGAAACCTTTGATCGCTTTCAGAAAGCTAAGTTATTCAGCGTACTTGACCTACGATCGGGTCACTGACAGATCCCAATGACTGAAAGTCACCGAAATAAAGCAGCGTTCATGGTCGTCCAGAAACAATACCAGTTTAACTGAATGCTATTTAGATTTAGAGGCGGGGCGCCCTGCTTACGTTCTCAATATAAATGACTTTATAACTGAAGGGTCTGACTAACGCAGAATTATATGCAGACGTATTGGTTGCATATAGTGAGACAGAAAGCGATCATCTAGACCATATCGAAGCCAACTTGAAGACAATTGATGAATTTGGATTACGTTAGAGTATGGGAACAAGCGCTAAGTAGCCAAAAACACCGTTGTCCCCGTGGGTTATAGATTGCGGAGTGGAGATATACAACCATTACCTGGGGAAATCCTGACTGTCAAAACCAGTGATGTACCAGATTCGAAATGAAAGCTGAGACAGATTTTTGGGAAGAGCAGCATTTCACAGCCAGTCTGTCAAATTTCTCAACGGGACAACAAGGCCCTTATATAATTTGCTGAGGAACAAGAGATTCATGGGGACAGCAGAGGCACAGAAAACGTTTGATCGGATTGAAGTGTTGCTAGTTGTTCAACAGATGACATTGAAACAACCTGTGCCTGCGAAGAAGCTCAAAGTTTTGACAGACGCAAGTGATCATGTTCTAGGTGCTGTTTTGAGACAAACGGGCGAGGTTGTTGAATACACCAGCCGTGTGTTGACACCTGCAGAGCAAAAGCATTTTACGGTTGAAAAAGTGTCCATCTATTGCATGGTAGCTAGAAAAATTTAGACCGTACCTGGTCGGCCGCCGACTCCACACTGAGACCGACCACAAACTTCTGTAGTGGTTGAAAACAGCAAGAGACACACGAGGGAAGTCGCCACGATGCATGTTATGCCTACAATAGTATGACTTCACGACTGGACATATTGTGGGAAATTAAAATATAATGGCTGACTACTTGTCGAGACCAGATAATGAGGCCGAACCACCGGAGGTAGCAGTTGCAGTAAACGCTTTGGACCAATATCCCTTACAACTTGTTCGCCGCTAGAAGTCGGATCATACTCATAAAACAGTCATCCAGATGATAAGTGGAGCCAAAACATCGAGACGGCAGCGGAGAATACAGAGTTAGGAGAACACTAGTGCATCAAAAGCATAGACTCAAACTTAACGCTTCCGGTGTTCTTACCACATTCAAGACATCGGTAGTAGCTGAGTTATGGTGATGCCAGAAAGCTTTCGTCGTGAGGTAGTTCAAGAATGGCGCTAACTAGCCCATACAGGCGTCGCACCGAAATACGATCTATTGAAGCAAAGTGTGTACTTGTCAAATATGAGAGGCGATATTGCAAACTAAGAACTTACCTGCCCACAGTGTCTTTTACTGAAGGGTGATCAGTGGATTCGACGAACGCTAGAAACCACTCCTGCAACATCAGTCGGTGACTTGTGGTCAGTGGACATTTTGGTTGTGACGGAACACGCCACGCGGTGGGTAAATACCATGGCGATTCCAGATCAGCGCGCCGAAACAGAAAACAAGGCAGTAATTCCATATTGTGGTGGATCACGGTCTACCGAAGGCGATAATGACGCAAGAAAGTTCCTGTTTTGAGAGTGAAGCGTTCAAGACTCGTCTGAAAGCAATCGGTATTAAGAGAATTATAGAGACGCCATACCATCCTCAGACAAACGGCCTTACAGAAGGGAAGAATCGTACATTGAAAGTGTGGTTAGTGGCGAAGAGAGGCATCTGGAAAACTGACCTACCGTTGATAGTACTCGCAAATCGGACCACAATACAGGGGACAGCAAAACAATCGCACTTCCACCTAGGGAGTCAGAGAAACCTCCGCTTGCAGGTGCACCATAAGACTTGGCCACAATAACAACAACAACAACGACAACAACATTGGATCGGTGGAAGATGGACATGTGAGTCGGAACAGGATATTCAGAATATGCAAGTGAAGCTGAATGTGGACATCCAGAAAGCTGACAAGAAACAATTCCAAGCATGGAAGCCCTTTCAAGTAGGCGTCTAGGTGAAATGTGGAGGATGAAAGCACACTTCCGGAGGTGGACCAGGACCAGGAAGCCTTCTCCTAAAGTGGAAGGAACCGTATGTGGTCACATCGAGACTTGGTCCAGTGTGCAGAATAATGACAGGAGATAAAGAAAAAGAGCACACACCAGTCTGCTGCAAAGGTGGATACAAGAATACTGAGGTGAGAAATCCGAAGAAGAGCAGGATGGAACCTCTGAGCGGCGGTCGAAGCGGTTACAAGAAAGACTTGACAATGAGAGGTCGAGTGTATTGAGTGCAAATTATAATCAGATGTGAGTATTGCATCAGCAAACGAGTTAGGAAAAGCAACAACATGTTTCGGACACTGGAGAAGAAATCGAAGAACAGAACTGGGCGGAGAACGTTAGAAACACTCTGCAGGATGCGACAAGCTATCGAATGTGATGTTATTGGACTGATTGTCGAATGATGAGCAAATAAAGCATTGGACATAAGTTAAAATTCCCACACAGTACTTCTACCTATTCGCAATGTGTAGCTCAAACGTCAGCCAATGTCAACGGTGAGTACCGATCCTCAATTATCGACTCGCTAGATGCCGCTCATCAGTAGAATTGCAGACTGCTTCATTGTGTAGCCTGTCAGTAATAGGAACAGACCGCGCACTGCTTAAGAGTCTCAGAGGAGGAGAAAGTCGCTCACCAGGACATCCTAGCTCTCATCGGTTCTTTGACTGAAGTCAATTCATGACCAAATCAATCGAATCAATCTTATGACTGCGAACCAAACTAATCGTGATGAAAGTTCACAATATCAGCCAGTTGATAGCGCTGTGGTATGTGAAAAAGTACCAGCAAATAGGAAAACGAAGAGAGATATAAGGATGCAAGATATTCTTCAAAGGCTCCAAGCGAACTCAAGCTGATGGACAACAGAAATATGGAGGACAACTATGCTTAGACACTCACTCACCTGTCCAACTGGAAGTCTCTTCTCCAACCGCTTCACTGATTATGTGTTCTGAAAGGGAGAACGCAATCACCTCGTCAACAATCAATAATTTCATTTCGTTCAACTTCTTATTCTTATCCGTCTGGATTTACAAACTTTCACATATGCATTCACGAACTTCACACTATTCTCGAAATCCCTCAAAATCCTGGCATACTTTCTTGTCCACACGTGAATTCCATTCTCTCTACCATCCACTGGATTCTATGACTCTATGGTCAACGGGCTCACTGAATCAACGACTCACTGTTTACAATTTTTAGCATTCAGAGACGCGCAGAGAGACAAGAGACAGACAGAAATAGGACACAGAATCATGCTGACAGACAGACTGGGCGGAGGACCTAGATGCAAGCAGTTGGAGAGACAGACACACTGAATGACACCCAGCCAGTCAGCCAACCAGCTAGCCGACAGCCAAACTTCACCGACGCACTTCAGTCTGATGGACAACAGAAATGCGCACGACAACTGTGGATAGACACTCACTCGCCTTACGAAGCGGAAGTCTCTTCTACAACCTCTTCACTGCTTATATCTTCTGAAAGTGAAACTGTATTTAACGTCGTGAACAGTGGTTTATTTACATTTGGTGCAGTGCAGTGTTCATTGCTTCAGCATCCTAGCAGTCACAATACTTTCTGTAATGCAGAAATCGAAATTGAAGAGCTTCACTTGATGTGAAGTTTTGCGCATTGTCTTCATTCCTCTGTCAGTTTTATCATTTTCCCTGTGATCACCTCTTTCATGCGTGGGACTCGTTCCGCTTGACATTTTTATCTCGCTTTCACACCTATTCATCTCACAAGTCATGTTCATTTATAGTGGTGTTTCTAAGAAATTTCTCTTCCGTTACAGAACCTCAACATCAACCGATATCGGTTGGTGAGCCATTGGAAAACAAAATCGGGGTGCTGCGTAGCTAACTGTTTCGGAAATGAAGCCTTCCAAGTACAAGACGGCTTTGTAGACCATGAAGTCGTTGGCACAAATTCCAAATGTCCCACCAATCGCAACTTGATAGTGAAGTCCTGTCACCGATCAAATCCCTCCGTACCACCGTTTTCTTATATTTTCATTTCTCTCCATCGCGAACGAATTCATATTCAGGTACTGATTACACCGCTGCATATAATGAATCGTGTTATGATTATGAATATTTTAGATAATACTCTATGCAATGATACTCATAGGTAGCTTACCCATCTTCGGTAGAGAGAATCTGTTTCCATGTGAGATAGTGAAGATCAACTGATTCTCCGCCTCATTTCTCAGGGAATACTTCTTCTCATCGTCGTGGACGATCATCATTTCAAGTGGTTGATTCTCTTGTCCACTGAAGATAACTGTAACATCATCTCTGTTACAGAAGGCAGAGTCTTGTTCCCATGTCACATTTCGAAGCTGACCAGACTGCAGCTGGACGTTCGTGATCCTCGGAACTGGTGAAACAATTGAAGAGAAATGAAATTGACGATTTAGTATTTCTACCAATGAGCTGTCGCATGATATGATGGCATGATAACTGGTAGTGGAGATGATGACGCGATTTCAGAGTTCTCCCTATTGCTTTCCGAAGTGCAAGCTAGCTAGCCAGTCAGCCAGCCAGAGGTTAGGTTTTCTCAACTCAGTCTACTTTCTGACCTCAGTCGAACCAAGTACACTGCTTACCATCTCAACCTCAGACGCCTGATTCGGCCATCTGGTGCTTGGATCACCTCGAGTCGGCTGGCCAGCAAGCTTTACCAGTTGAGCGATGTGAGGAGTGTGAGTGCTATACAACTACACATCTTACGAAAGAAGTGGTGTGTAGCTGAAATTGCACCGCATGCTGAATAAGGTAGTCGCGATCACACATCAAGCAGGTCGTCAAGTGAGACTCTTCAGCTCTGACGACTACACCCAAGGTTGGAATCAGCTATCTCAGTGTTTGAGTAGAATCTGCCACTGTGATGGAGTATTATTACACAAAAGATAAGTTGATTTGACATGGAACACATTGTCTGATAGAGTGTGAATAAGTGGATCACAGTCGCTGCTCATAATCACCAACTCCATAAAAGCGAAGGCTTATCCGTTTTCTCTGTCAAACAGTCAGGCATTCTCGGTGCACGGGGTGTGACACTCTCGTGAGGAGAAGACATCAGATTATTAGACGTGTTTGACATACTCGCTGTGTGCGTTTTCCATTGTCAATCACCTGACACGTGACATCGTCATATAGCCAACTGTTGAGTGAGGTTGATAAAGACTTGTGGCACTGCACGCCATAGTGTTGAAGCAGTTTCCAAATAACTTCTCGGTCAATGATGCGCACTCGAAGGCTGTCAGAAGTGGGTAAAGTTGTTGAGGTAGAAGTGGAGGTTTCACTGCTAGTCTATTCCTCCTTCGAAATGAAGCACATCAGCTTTCCATGAAAAATTCAAGTCTAATTAATAAATCAAATAACAGATACTCAGTGAAACGTGTCGAGTGTTCATGTCAGTGAGAGTGTGTGTATGTGTTCTCTTGATAGGTGATGGGTAGGCTGGAGTGACTTCTGCTATTTTACTCTGCTGAAAATGAATCCGTCTCTGACAACTTACTCCTTTTGTAATAAAGCGTGTGATTTCCTGACGAAGATGGGGGCCACCATCTGTATGTTTTACCTGAAATAGTATATTTTGAATCCTCACGTGCGTCTTCAATGTGTTGGTGTAGTTGTTGATGTATACGTGTAAATGTTTCTGCTATTGTCTACCTCGTTCGAATTGAAGCACATCAGCCTTTTATGAAATATTCAAGGTACAGTTACTCAGTGAATTGTTCATTCTTCCCACATGTGTGGGTGTATTTTGTGAATAAGCATGCATGAATTCGTCTATTTTCTCTGCAAAACGGGCATCCATATCTACTGACTTACTTCTTTTGTAATAAAGTATATGTGATCCTGCTGTACGTCGCCACGACTTGGTTATTTTCCTTGTGATACTATATTCTGATTCGTGACATGTGTATCCAATGAACTCGAATATAGCAGACGTTGTATCCACACTAAGTATAATATCAGGGTTTGAAACTATTTTCAGATGTAATTCCAACTCGAATTCGTAGCCTTCAAGCTGACTAAATGGAATCCAAGTAAAGCTCAAATATTTATCGCTTTCTTGAAGTAGCCAAAATTTGCTTCCATCTGTATTCGATGAATAAAAATAGACAAAATAACAAAGGAAACATTCCTGATAAAGTGTGAATGGAAATTTGAAGTGAAATAAGTGATGAGAAAATAGAAAGTTACAGGTTCGATGATGAGTCGAGACCAGTAGGAGAAGCTTCGGAAAGCAACTGGGTTTAGTGAACAGCCAGTTGTTTCGCTCTGGTTATATGATATTATTTAGCATTGCACACATAGCAGGTTTCGCATCAGCGAAATTACACGGTACAATTCTTACCAGCGAGATCAGTTACTCGTCGAGGCGACAGGCTTGTTGTTATGACATATGCATCGCTGCTTTCCATAAATTGGAATTCATGAACTGCACGTTGGATAGAATCCCAGTGGTCTATTGGTGTACAAGACCACTAACCTTTCAAGCGACTGTCCTCAGCTGGAAACCTGGTAGTGGATTCCTACTGTGAAGAGTCACAAACGAAGAGGGCGAAACAGCTGACAGTCAAGCACTCGCTGATACTTTGCAACGGTTCACTAATTGATGTCAACTCTTCATGAAACCTGCAAAAATAGAATCTTTGTCATCCAAAAAATCATGAATGAACATTAGGTGGGCATGCTTCTAAGTCTACAGATGTTTAACTAGTGGTGAAATCCTAATAAAATGGAACTTTCCAGAAAACTCAAAAACTCAACAGAACCATGCGATCATTCAATTAGTTCATTGACTCAATTTCTACATAAACATGCAGTAAAAGCTTTCAAGCAGATGACAACGAAATCATGGCTTCCATCAAACTCACAGCATCATACGCCCCAACTAGTCCGCAAATAAAATATTCAACGAACATGAATGTGCGGAAAACACAATCAATAAAATATTCAGATGCCATGAACAACTCACAATCATCTTCATTTTTAGCTAAATAGGCCAGTTCATGTTGTTCAGAAATTCCTTGTGGCAAGACTGTTTCTACAATGAATAAGAGCATCAATTAACACAAATACAATTTGAATGCGTTTGTGGGACTCCCAATGAAACTGGTATCAGGGTGGCATTTACTCGAATCCAACAATCAACCAAACAACCAACCAAACAACCGACCAACTAACGAAGTTATTCAGAAACAAACACAGTCAGCCTACAGACTCGATAGATCCAATTACGTGAACTAATGGAATTTATCAAATATCGTGTAGTGACGACAAGCGAGATCAATTGCACAGGTGAAACCAGTTGATGAGAATCAGTTAAATAATCAGAAGATTTGAAATCAGGGTTGGAGTTCGAATTATTGACTCCACTGAGTCAAGTATTCTGAATAAGACTAGTGTGGCGTGTGCTATCGATGAGACTTATCAGTAGTATATCAAGTGACGTTCATCTGCATACAAATATCAAATAGCAGGGAGATAGATTTGAAGTCAGTGAAAGAAATTGTTCCAGCGTTGTGAAGAAACACGGGAGACGTGAAAGTAATATCACACTGAAATCCTGTCTCAATTAAACCGTTCTGCCTTGACCT
Organism: Trichobilharzia szidati; assembly: GCA_944472155.2. Lineage (NCBI taxonomy): Eukaryota > Metazoa > Platyhelminthes > Trematoda > Strigeidida > Schistosomatidae > Trichobilharzia > Trichobilharzia szidati. The sequence continues at coordinate 69,882,225 of OX235277.1, read as the reverse complement.
CTGCTTCTTCTTCGTTGTCGATCGTTTTCAAGTCACACCGAATATCTAACTCTGTAACAGATAATTAACTGCTTCAAAGTCAAACGTTCACAGATAGAACATCGATTGTTCAGAGTAATTCTCTTCTTTTCGGGAGTAATGACGTATATCAGTCAGCAGGTTGTGAGCATTTAGTATTTGTGAAAAAGTTCATCAAACGATGTATGTAGTCAAAGTAACTGTTTTGGTTTCACTATCACCATTGTTATTATAATGAATAGAAATGTCTGTATTATTGTGAAGGTTGAGTGAGGTTAGAACGATCAGTCCAAGTGAGGCACTGGAACTAGGTGTACAAAGCACCATATTCACAGGGAAGACGTGTTGAAGAATGGATGAGAATATAATACAGGATGCTATAATTTAGAAGAAGAGACATCTGAGAATAACTCCCGGATTGAAATTGGACTTCCCGGTTTCAACACGAGCTGGTAGAGTATTTCAGTGACTGAGATCCGATCCGATGGTCCATTCAACAGCTGGGTTTGAACTCCTGTGTGTTTATGAGGACGAACTGTCTCAGAAACTGACGAGTTGGTCGTCCAGTGGTTCTCCAACTGACACCAGATCGTGATCAGACCTGTGACTAGTCAAACATCGCTATCCAAACAACACTTGAAAGCTATCTGATGCTCATCAGCAACTGGCTGTATGCAGTTTCCACGAAGTCAGACAGCACAACAACTACCTGTCGATTAAATTGACTGATATTTGAGCAATATACATCGGGAATTGGCAGAATCTGAGTTTCATCGGCTGGCCATCGGATCAGGTTGCACCGGCTGTAAGGCCTACGAGTCCGAATGACAGTCGTCGAAGTTGACGATCTACAGTTAGGGTTAATTAGTAATTTCAATATGTTGATTTGAAGATAAGGACACAACCACAAGAGACATTTTCACTGCAACTGTCAGAGCAAAGCAAGAAAGACTAAATGGCACCACTGAGGAATCATCCGTGGAAGACCATTATAACTCTATGGATTAATTTTCAACGAAATGTGTTCAACGGTTCTAGGAAGAAAGAAGAAACAAGACAAGGAATGGCTCTCAACGGACACTTGGAAGCTAATAGAGGAAAGGAGAATGGTGAAAGAGAAAATGATTCAACGCAAAGACGGACCAGAGAAAGAGACGCTGAGCTCAACTTACACAGTACTGGACAAAGAAGTGAAGAAGAGTGCAAGGAAGACAAAAGACAATTCTACGACAACCTGGCTACTGAAGCTGAGAAGGCAGCAGGCAAAAGGGACCTGAGGACACTATATCAGGTAACCAAGTCTCTATCTGGGAAGAGATCAACACAAATGAAACCTATAAAAGACAGCCAAGGGAACCCAATTACCAAGGAAGAAAGACAGGTTAAACAATAAGCGGACCACTTCAAAGGACTCTTGAACCGACCACCACCTACAATCCGTGAAGAAATACCAACAACGGCACGTACACAACTGCAAGTTGACACCAATCCTCCAACGAAAGCTGAAGTCTTGAATGAAATCAAGCTTCTGAAGGCTGGCAAAGCAGCTGGACCAGATGGAATATCCCCGGAAGCACTGAAGGCGGACCCACAGACGACAGCAGATATGCTGACTCCATTATTGCGAAAGATCTGGAAAGAGGGAAAGGTGCCTACCGGCTGGAGGAAAGGTTACTTGGTGAGAATATCAAAGAAGGGCGACTTAGGACTCTGCAAGAACTGGCGAGGAATCATGCTCCTGTCGACGCCAAGTAAAATCCTGGGTCGCATCATCCTGGAGAGAATAAAGGACGCACTGGATACAGAACTCCGACCAGAACAAGCTTGGTTCAGGAAAGACAAATCATGTTCTGACCAAACTGTAACTCTACGCATCATTATCGAACAAAGCATGGAATGGCAATCAAATCTCTACCTCAACTTCATAGACTTTGAGAAGGCTTTCGACAGCGTTGACCGCGAAGTAATTTGGAAACTACTCAAGTACTACGGCTTACCCCAAATATTCATCAACCTTATTCAACAGCTGTACGACAACGGCACATGTCAAGTGATCCACAATGGAAAACTCAGCTAAGCGTTTGTAGTGAACACAGGAGTCAGACAAGGGTGCTTATTAACATCAATGGTATTCCTAATTGTGGTGGACTGGATTATGCGTCAGACAGTGGGAAACGAGAAGACACGGATATCCTGGACCGACGTGAAGAACCTAGAAGATCTGGATTTCGCGGATGATTTCTGTTTGATATCACACAAAATCGAGGACTTACAAGCGAAAACCGACAAACTGGTAGAAGAAGCAGCAAAGACAGGACTGACTCCAGGTGAACATATACAAGACGGAGGTTATGAAAATAAGCAATCAACAACAACAAGAACAGCAGCAGTTACATCCAGTGCCAATCACCATCAACGGGAGGGATTTGAAAGAAGTTACTTCATTTACTTATCTTGTGAGCATTGTCTCAACTACAAGAGGAACGGACGAAGATGTCAAATCAAGAATCGGGAAGGCGAGAAACACATTCATCAACCTGAAATCAATCTGGAAATCTTCGTCACTCAACCCAGCATCAACAACGAAATTCGGATTTTCAATACAAATGTCAAGTCAGTTAGTTCTTCTATATGGATCAGAAACTTGGCAGGTCACAAATAATATTTCCAACAGCCTGTTGCAGATCTTTATCAACAACTGTCTACGTTCTATACTGAAGATCAGATGGCCGGAAAGAATCACCAACAAGAAACTATGGGAACAAACAAAACAAGAACCAATCGCCCAACAAATATGCAGGAGAAAGTAAAGATGGATGAGACACTCGCTGAGGAGGCCGCTGGGTGACATCGCGCGTCAGGCCATAGCTCGAGTGGAATTCGAAAGGGAAGCGGCGAGTGGGAGGTCCAAGGGTGAGATGGAGGATATCGTGTGAAGAGGAGTTGAAACAGTATGGACTAACATGGATGCAGATGAAAAGTACAGCAGAAGACAGAAGCAAGTGAAGACGTGCAGTTGAAGCCTTATGTTCCACTAGGAGCCCAAGGGAACAATAATAATAATGAGGTGAAGATAGAGAAAGATCAGAGCAGCTTCAGCACTAGATAAGAGTAAGACGCGGCTGATAGAAGTGTGGATTTCCCTCACTGAACATGCATGTTAGATTGGCTGAGGAAACGCTTCACGTGTCTGCTCACATTGTTACAGCACCTCACATTTCTAGAATCTCTATTATCACGCTTCCTATAACAGTAAAGTTTGCAAGTACTCAGTAAATTAGCCTATTGCCAAGCCAAGTTTAATTGTGAAAATCCGAACCATAATAATATCTCATACGGATGACGATACATTAGAGTAATTACATCCCAGAACGCATTTATTCCTTGTTGCTTTATACTATGCGAATAGTCATATTTTCCGTAGATACACTTATCTTTCTGTTTTATTGAGAAAAGGAAACAGTGCAGATTAGTCTTATGCAGAGAGGTCAGACAATTACCTCACAGTCTTATATACATTGCACTTAACTAGTCAGCTTTGAAAGTGGAAAAGTCTCTGAAGTGTTTTCGATGAAGATAAGAGAAAGATAGGGCTGTTCACTGTCACTGATGATATTCCTAATTGTGGTGGACTGAATTATGTGTAAGAATTTGAGATGCGTTATGACATGAATAAGTTGAATCATTAAGGAGACTCTAGGAGAATTGAACTCAGTGAAAGGGTTATGACATATGTTACACAAACTGGAGGATGAGTAGGTGAAAATCAACGAGTTGTCAGAAGAGGCAGTTGGCGAAGAAAGGAATTCAAATACAACTGGAGGAGACTGTGGTGATGAAGATTACCAACCGACATCAACAACAACAAGTGCCAGTCACTATCAAAAGATTACGTTTGAAATTGAGCAATCGTTTCACTCGTCTAGTCTGAGTCATTTCAACTACAGATAGAAGGAAGGAAGATGTATATCAAAGCCAAGCTGGGTCGGATAGGAAAGACACTACTTCGTCTACGCTATAAAATCAGTATGGAAATATCCGGTGCACTCAGCTTAAGGAAAACCAAATTTGGATTTTGGAAACCAATGGCATATGAGGTATTCAAAATTTCACAACAGACCATCGCAGAATCTTATTCACAGATGCTTTTTACTGACTACAAACTGAAGGTCAGATGGCTGGCCGAAAAGAATTCGCAACAAGAAACTTCAGGTACAAGGCAGTCAAGAACCTGTTGATAAAAAAATACACCGAAGGGATCGAAGATTGATCTAATACACACTGAGGAGACTAGTTGAATGACATCATGCGTCAAACTGTTGAGGGGAAGTTGGAAGACAAACAAACCACTGAGGCGTAGCTCAAGGAGTAACACAGAGGAGATGAAAGTTAACAGACATTCGTGCAGCAAGCTAAAGAAGAGTACAGTGAACAGGACAAAAGGGGAGATTTCCCCTTGCAGGCATACGTTCTACTCAGAAACTAAGGCTATATGAATAGTATTAATATAATAACCAGCTAGCTAGTGACCAGTGAATTAAAATAATACAACAGGATTTTGAACTTACTCTGTAAGAATATCAAAATTATGATTCCGTCAAAACCGAACGTCAGCATGGTTGATACACCACTGTTGAATTTGTCAAAAATCACAAGCACATACATATATATTCTTTGCTAATGGAACATCGTAAGATATCTTATGATCATTAACAAGGCCACTGAGTTCACCAGTCTATCAGACAAGTAAATCCATCCATTCAACGATTGGTCTATGAAGTACACAAACGACGCTATACTTGTGTGTCTGTGTCTGTGTGTGTGTGTGTTATATCACACTGAAATTGTGTCCCGGTTAAGTCGTTTTCCCTTGCCTTCTGCTTCTACTACTGTTTTAATGATGCTTTGTGTAGGTGTAGAGTCGGTCACACAAACTTTAACTCTGTAACAGATAATCAACTGCTTCAAGGTCACACATTCACAGACAGAACATCGATTGTTTTGAGTAATTCTCTTCTTTTTAGTATCGACGATGTAAATCATTCAGCAGATTGTGAGTATTTGGCACTTCTGAAAACATTTAACGGAATATATCTTTAGTCAAAATGATTATTTTAGTTTCATCATCACTAGTGTAATTGATAATATTAGAAATATCTGCATTATTCTGAGAATTTCAGTGAGCTTGGAACGACCGGGTTAACAACGTAATATATTTGGAAGGAAGAGGCGATGAAGAAAAGATGAGAATGATATACAGCGTGACTTTATTTAAAAGAAGAGATATCTGTGAATAAATCCCAGATTTTCATTGAGCTTCTTGGTTACAAGATGTGCTGATAGAGTATTTAAGCGACTGGAATCTGACCTGATGGTCCATGAAAGACTTGGGTTTGAATTCATGTAGGTGTGCACTAACGGACAGTTAGAAAACTCGACGAAACTACTGTCCAGTTGTTCTCTAACTGACGCTAGTTCATAATCAAACCTGTAACTCATGAAGCATTTCTGATTAAACAACACTTGAAAATTATCTGATGCTTTCTAGAGACTGACTGTATTAAGGCATCACGAATTCAGGCAGAAAATCAAATATTCGTTGATGAAATTGTTTAGCGGTTAAGCAATATACATCGCGAATCAGTAGAAGTTGGAATTCATGAACTGGACAGTGGAACAGATTCCAGTAGGTGAAAGTTATGGAAGCTCGCCTCGTAACCAGGTGGCTAGGGTTCGAAACCCAGTTGATACCTACTACCAGAGTGTTCCAAAGTAAGACGAAACAGGTTTCAAGTATTCCCTGGCCTTCATTCGAATAAAAGTCGGTGAAGATCAGGATCTAGAGCTGGCCTAAAGTGTGACGTTTTGTTATGTTAGAGTCAAGAGAGAGAGAAAGATGAGAGTTACTTCACTATTAGATTAGAGTTATACGCTGTTGATGAAAGTCTGCAGTGACCTGTTGGAGATGCTATTCCCGAATTTCAAATTTTCTGAGAAGTGTAGAAAAACCAACTTAAGGCCCGTGTTGAAAATCAAAATATTGTTGTATTGCCTGACGAACTGATTGTTATTCATCTTTTTTGTTGTCGTTGGTTAGGTGCTTTCATCATCTCTATCATCTCTGTGCGCACTCAATGTTTTCTCTACCTACCTGTTCTGCCAACAGTGTGTGAGTGTACTGCAAACTTCAGAAACAATATTCAAGAGACACCCAAGAGAAGGCGAAGTGATATCAGTAAATATCAAGTATTCATTAATGATGCGAATTCACAATTAGCTAGGTGGCAGACAATTTCATCGTATTGTGATAATGGCTCAACTGTCTCATATCATAATACTTTAATAAAGTTTGTCAAATGACTGAAATCTCATGTTCCGAATACAGCCTACTTCTTTAAATGCATAACACGAGGTGATAAAATCAGCACCTAGACTAACTTGAAAAAAAAATTTTGATAATTACCACCAAAATAACATTCATCAACTTTTATATTCATCAATCACAGGAACTGAAGCAAAATAAACACTACTCGCAGACGCAAGTTAACATGGTTATATCAGTTGTATGTGAAAGTCGAAGAACGGTTAGAGCTGATACTTCAACATCACAGGTTCGATTGTCAAAATGTCTGAAAGTTGGAAGCAGAAATCACACGAACTTATGAAATGATTTCTGATATTTCAAATAACAACTTGGACAATTTCTTCTATCTAGAACCAATGGAAACCACCGAGTCATTTTAAAACACCGGCCTGAGAACAATCCTTAATTTATAGAGTCATCCATCGATGATTGCCTACTCGACAGCTATTTATCAGATAAAACAGATCATATGTATTCATCGTCCCGTATTTTAGTAATTGTTTTTCGATGAATCTGGAAATAAAAGTTAAGTCTACTCTCTAGCGGTACATACATATAAGAAAAGAAATCTGTTCTACATTCGTCTCCTCCTGGGCTCACGTGAATTAAAATTATAACCCTCACACACTTTCGCATTTGCGAATTCCCTCGTACTTCTTTGATATTTATCCGATTAAACTCTGATTGTCTGTCTACTTCAACCTCAGTATCACGCAACGTTAAGGACTTGACCCAATTTTGTATTCAACCTACCCCATATACAAACATATTCCTTACTTCGTTATTCTTATCACCACCAGCACAAACCTATTTATCATCACTTTGTTATCATCCTAATCATCACATACTTAAATTCATTGGTTAATTGACTTAAACGTGTATAAAGCAGTGTAGATTACAGTACAGCTTGAAGGGGATGCCTCAGCTATACTATCATCTAATACCATCCAAACTGTATGACTGCGTAAAATTGCATGCATTGTTTGTCATAGCTTAGTTATTCCACAGATTTCCTGTCTTCTCAGAGTCAAGTAACCTAGATATTGTCAGTGTTTCGGGCTCTCCTAGTCTGGCTGACCTCATTCCACTAATTTTACCTAAACATTTGACCTGGAAATCATCTCAGACCAAATAGTGAACTGAATTACTCTGTATGACATGACCTTCATCCCCCTGTGACCGACATAATTTGTTTCTAAGTGGGCTAACTGGTATGTGACTGCGAAGGGCAGGGTTTGTGCAGTGACACTTTAATTCCCTCCTTGTTGTCAACTCCATGTACGATTTCCGATCAGGATCAGAGCAAACTATAGGAAACGAAATTGGCGAATCTGTGTAGTCATAATTTATATGATCATGACCAGTAACAGATTGTGTTGTAAACTCTATCACCCAGTAAGTAAGATTGCCTCACCGTGTGTGTGTTTGTATGTGTGTGTAGTGTTTTCAAAAGAATTATTATGGAATCACATAGTACCACATTGACGGAGTGTAATACAAGTGTAGATTGAGAAGCATTCTCCAATTGATGTTTACTTAAAAATTGTTGAATGGCAGGGATTTGCGTGGTGACAGGTTTGATGATGGATTGACATCAATTAGAGAATCACAGGAAAGTAGCAAGTGGTGTTGGACAGCCAGCTGCTTCGTCTTCGTTGTTTTTGGACACCTCGGAATGCCAGTGTCATCTGTTCTCCTACTGATATCAAGTCATCATCAAACCTGTAATGTTCACTTTTCTCATCCCTAACTTCACACGAAATTTTCACTCACACCTTACCATTAATATTTTCATTGTTGTTTTCTTATTTCATTCGAGCGAAAATAGATGGTGGTAAATTTTGGCTACTTCAAGAATGGGATAAAGGTGTAAGCCTATCTTGGATCCCGTGCAATGATTCAAATGCCGACGAACTCGAGCTAGAATTACATGTCAAGCGCGGTTTATACTATTCTGATACACTTAATGTGGATACGACGTCTGCTTCAATAGAAGACATTGGAGGCGCATGTGCGGATTCCAAATATACTATTTCAGGTAAAACATACAGATGGTGGCCCCCATCTACGTCAGGAAATCACACGCTTTATTGCAAAAGGAGTAAGTTGTCAGAGACGGATTCATTTTCAGCAGAGTAAAATAGCAGAAGTCACTCCAGCCTACCCATCACCTATCAAGAGAACACATACACACACTCTCACTGACATGAACACTCGACACGTTTCACTGTGTATCTGTTATTTGATTTATCAATTAGACTTGAATTTTTCATGGAAAGCTGATGTGCTTCATTTCGAAGGAGGAATAGACTAGCAGTGAAACCTCCACTTCTACCTCAACAACTTCACCCACTTCTGACAGCCTTCGAGTGCGCATCATTGACCGAGAAGTTATTTGGAAACTGCTTCAACACTATGGCGTGCAGTGCCACAAGTCTTTATCAACCTCACTCAACACTTGGCTACATGACGATGTCACTTGTCAGGTGATTGACAATGGAAAACGCACACAGCGAGTATGTCAAACACGTCTAATAATCTGATGTCTTCTCCTCACGAGAGTGTCACACCGTGTGCACCGAAAACTGTTAGGATTTCAGTTCACCAAATGACTGACTCACTGTTTGACTGAGAAAACGGATAACACTTCGCTTTTATGGAGTTGATGATTATGAGCAGCGACTGTGATCCACTTGCTCACACTCCATCACACGATGTGTTCCACGTCAAATCAACTAATCTCATGTGCAATAATACTCCAACACAGTGGCAGATTCTACTCAAACACTGAGATAGCTGATTCCGACATTGGGTGTAGTCTTCAGAGCTGAAGAGTGTTGAAGTGTCCCGACGTAAAATCCATCGCATTCCTCTCGAATCTCACTTGACGACCTGATGATGTGTGATCGCGACTACCTTATTCAGCAAGCGGTGCGATTTCAGCTACACACCACTTCTTTCGTAAGATGTGTAGTTGCGTAGCACTCACACTCCTCACATCGCTCAACCGGTAAAGCTTGCTGGCCAGCCAACTCGAGGTGATCCAAACGCTAAACGGCCGAATCAGGCGTCTGAAGTTGAGATGGTCGGCGGTGTACTTGGTTCGACTGAGGTCAGAAAGTAGACTGAGTTGAGAAAACCTGACCTCTGACTGGCTGACTGGCTAGCTAGCTTGCACTTCGGAAAGCAATAGGGAGAACTCTGAAATCACGTTATCATCTCCACTACCAGTTATCATGCCATCATATTATGTGATAACTTACCAGTAGAAACATTAAATCAGCAATTTCTTTTCCCATCAATTGTTTCACCAGTTCCGAGGATCACGGACGTCCAGCTGCTGTCTGGTCAGCTTCAAAATGTGACATGGGAACAAGACTCTGCCTTCTGTAACAGAGATGATGTTACAGTTATCTTCAGTGGACAAGAGAATCAACCACTTGAAATGATCATCGTCCACGATGATGAGAAGAAGTATCCCCTGAGAAATGAGGCGGAGAATCAGTTGATCTTCACTATCTCACATGGAAACAGATTCTCTCTACCGAAGATGGGTAAGCTACCATTGAGTATTATAACATAGAGTATTATGTGGAATATTCAAAATCATTACAAGAATTCATTAAATGCGGCGGTGTAATCAGTATTTGAATATGAATTCGTTCGCGATGGAGAGAAATGAAAATATTAGAAAATGTTTGTCCGGAGGGATTTGATCGGTTACAGGACTTCATTATCAAGTAGCGATTGGTGCGACATTTGGAATTTGTGCCAATGACTTCATGGTCTACAAAGCCGTCTTGTACTTGGAAGGCTTCAGTTCCCAACACTGGTGGCTGCGTTACACTGCAGAACAGTCACAAACCACAAGAAGGAAACAGCTAGCTACGCAGTACTCCGATCTTGTTTTCCAATGGCTAACCAACCGATATCGGTTGATGTTGAGGTCCTGTAACGGAAGAGAAATTTTTATGAACACCGCTATAGAAGAACATGACTTATGCAATAAATAGGTGTGAAAGCGAGATAAAAATGTCAAGCAGAACGTGTTCCACACGCGAAACATTTATTCACAGGAGGTCTGTTAATCGAGTTATAAGCCTCAGATGCGATAATGTAATCTGGTTTGATGAATGACGTTGAATAACTTTTTGATCACTGCATTGCATATATATATATATATATAGATGACCGTAGAAATTCCATCTTTGACTGCAACTTGATTTCTCTTCGTAATTGAAAAAATATAACCAGTGAAATTTTGAAAAAATTGCCCGTTGTTCTGTTCATCTTTGTGCAAGCCTTTCAGTCTGACTGTTTTATTGCATCAATCTCTGGCTGTCCGTCTCTCTGTCTGTCGGTTAGTCACGTGCTAGAGTCTAGATGAATAACTTTCAGTGTCAGACAATATATTTTGTTTTGCGATCATGCGATCTATCTACAGTTCAAGTGAAAATCACAATTTCATATCTTACGACACCCAGTCGACGTGCCACTCATTGCGTAACATCTCAATCCAGTTCACCTACAAAACCACATCATCCACTCAATCAGTATCACAGCAAATACAATTATTGCAGATGACTATCTACATTTGTTTGCACACACATCGATGTCCGTTGATCTGTCCACCTCAACATTTTGCACAAGAATTCGTCAACAACCCTCACACATTTTCAGATAGTATCCTCTCACCATCCAAAGCACCGAATGCCACCAATGTAAATCAGTGAGTCGTTCATTAAATAAGCAAATGAACTCATTTGATGATAAGTTACAGACCTCCATTCATGTCCGTATGATAGCTTGTTGGAATTGTGTACACCAGTACTGACTCACTGAATGGTATGCTCTCTCCGACCTCATTCAAGCAGTTATGATACCCAGGTATATGTTAAAACAATGCAACGATTCATTATTCTACAGCTTCACATTGCGAGGTGAACACCTTTAACACTTGTATTCTTAGAGTTTCTGGAACCGTAGAATAGTGAGAGAGACAGTTGAAGGCCTCTGAGGCAGCTTCCGAAACATGTGTCTAAACCACGAAAGTGTATGTCTTTGATAGAAACCATAAAATCATTTATTGAGGTGGTATTCTGAAAGTCCCGAAGTACAATCATATACGAGTACTCATTAACAATCCTAACAGTGATCACACTGAAGCCATCTGCTTAAATTACTATGAAATTAGGCATAAAGTGATTTTGTTGATGATCATTTTCATTCTGAAGTGATTTTTCCCTAATTCTCAGTGATTTTTAGAGCACACTACATGGATTTGATACTCATGCCATGCCGCATTTATGTTTGTAGATCTCCAAGAATGAGGTGAAGTACTCCGGTTGGACACTAGTCGAATGGAATAATTGGAAGTTTGGGAAGTCTATCCTTAACGATCAAATCACATAATATTTTTGCTTATTTGAATGTTTCTACTAACTTTGTACTTATTTCCCTCTTTTCACCTAGACTGTATATTTGACTGTTGTTCTGACATTCGCATGTCACGTTATTTGTAGTTGTCCCTATTGAACCTGCAATTTGAATACTTCTCTTTGTGGTTGTGTGATTCACTGATGATGTGATGCACTACGATGCGACTATTCTGAGTGAATGAAAGTCCTTCTAACCTTGCATTGTCTTCATGAAGTCTCAATGCATGGTTCTTGTGGACAGAATTTTGACCCTCTTTTGTTGAGAATATTCTACCTGATTCTCAGGTGCTTCCTACAGGTGAATTTTGTTGAATCAATTTTGTTCCACAGTACCTGTTTTGTGCTTAGAAAATATTCTTGTCTGTATAGTTACCTAACGGTATTGTTGAGGTAATTTTCAGTTTTTGATGTTATAACTGTTGAGTCGAACCACATGCACATCTATGAGTATTATTTTTACGTTACTTCTCACATCCCATCATCCTCCTTCTCTCGCTCTACGATTGGTTAGTTTGAACTGATTCTGCTCTCCCTGAGAACATTCAAAGCACGTCAGGTATCCAGATCACGTCGATATTTCCAACAATCGCTACTGGTTGATTCCAGTGGTATTCAACTACTCACCTCAATCAATCAGCAGTATATAATGTCATGCGCTGATTTCAAATAAGATTTTCTAGGATTAAGTGAAGGTTAAATGTAAAAATCTAGTGCCATTACAATTTAGAATGCAACCTAGTCTCATTGAAAACTTCTGGTTTATCAGGATAAATTCAATCAGAAACAGACTACAGGATGCAGTCGCCAGAAGCTGTAGTGGGATGTGGTGATTAGCGGGTTCAACCAAATCTGGAATTCGAACAGATATATCACGGACGACACTGGCTAGTGCAATGTTCACAATATGTATCGCGAATTGACAGAAGTTAGAATTGATTGATAAGACCACGAGATTGTGTCCCAATGGATGATGGGTAAACGACCTCAGTGTGCTACTTGATGGTCCTGGGTCCAAACTCTTCTGGATGGGGTTATGAGTGAGTACTAATGAAGAAACTGGGTTAAGGATGAAACTGCAGTGCAATACTCCCTAGATCTCCCTGGTTCTTTAACGGACGTCTAAACCGTGATGAAAACTGATAAACAATAGTGTCACTGAGAAGTGTCAATTACTGAATTAGTGTGTCGATTGTACTTTAGAGTATTTGAAAATACACAGCTGAGAATACACAGAGGTTGTCAAGTCATTAGAGTACCGACTTACTGACTAGATATTGTAACACATTAAACAGGCTGGCTCTCCGATTGGGAGACATACCTACATTCCGAATTTATGTTTTTCATGTAGCGAAGTGAATATTATGGTAAGTTTCTTGCCTCAAAACTAGTTCAAAATTTGAAGTGACCATTTAAGTAATAAAAAAAAAATTTATACCGAATTCTCTGCATAATATGCTAACAGTCTTGCATACTTCATCATTTGTGTAGTTCATTCAACCTGTTACAATGATTTATTTCAACAATTAGAATAAAACTTAGCCATAGAAGCAAAGCGCATTTGATGTCAGTAGAAAGGAAACTATAAAATGTTAGACAGCCTGTTCCTCCTTTTGTTAGTTTCAATAAGGAAAGAACGAACATATTTCCAGACAAGATAATGCAAGCTGGTATTATTTCGTGGATTCTCTCTCTTCAGCTAATGTACAACCCAAATAAATCAATTATATGTGACGAAATTTCTGAACATACTTATTATGACAATGGTTACAAGTTATCGATTGAAAGTATAAGCAACATAATTTCAAAGTTGATGTAAGCAGACAATGATTTAGTGTGTTAAAATAGTGACTATTTATATAGTAATTAGACAAGTGTGGCAGGGTTCACACTTCTCTGGGAAACAGGAGCAAACTAAAGACAAATACAAGATCGGACAACAAGGCTAATTCATACATATTAAGGTGAAGATTTCAGACTCGTGACGGTGAGTGGTGAAGCAAAATTATGGAAAAGGTAAAATAATGTAGTTTAGTAGATTTGAAAAAGTTAGAGTGAGTTCAACTCAGTAAGTGAATGTCAAAATTTAGATTAAGTGGAAAGTTATGCAACAGAACAAAACACAGAAGCACACGCACAAAACAAACATGGTTACCTGATATGGTAGTGAGAGATTAGTTGCACTCTTTTGCGGTATGCATAGGTTTAGTCGAAGTCTTTTGATGGAAGTGGCTTTCATGAACCGAAGTTACCATGCGTTTTCTTGTGTACTGAATAATTTGAAAGCCTGCATGCTACTTTTCACTGTATGTCCTGTTTCAGTCAGTTGTGTGTCTGACGATTGCACTTCAGAACAATTTGCTGGCTTTCAAATGTAGACTTTCAGGGATATGGTCGTAGAATCAAGTAGACCCTCGCCTCTCAGTCCAACCAGTGTACTTGCTGCCACCAATGCAGGTGAGTTGGTAAATGCAGTTTGACAAGTTGATATGAGCAGTGTGTGTATCTACTGATGACTGGGTTCACGAGCATATGGCGTTGTAATGAGGAATGAGTCTAGCGTCGAGAGATTTATTAAGGTTTTGCGTTCTTGCCAACACATCTTCGCCTTTGTACACTAGAGAGATGAATACTTATTTCTTCTCAACTACTTTAGGTTTCGAAGTAGATGGTTTTACCATTTCACAATTTGATATTACCTTGCACAGTTATCTATTTTCGGTAAGGTTTTTTTCTGTGACTGCGAGTTCCTCTTCGATCTTATCGTATGATCACGACGCTTTAGGTCTGCTGAAGGGCATTTTCATCAGGCTCCGTTTGTAGTCGATTGGTCAGAAACTGTGATAATTCAAATGTTGGCCATTTCAAGTTTCTTTCCTGTAGAGTGATTTTTCAATTGTCCCAGCATTCCTTATTTTGTCATGTTGATATCTACGAAGTGAAACCGATTTCCACGGTTATGTTCCTTAATAAATGCTCTGTGAGGGTGAGTCGCTTTGAACAGTTCAAACATAGTGCATGCGTAATCCATATTGTTGCTTGATGGGAATGGATTCATCAAACATAGGTGAATTTGAATTCCTTTGATAGTTACTTGTGGTAAAAGCAGTTTGAACATGCAATTTTTCCTGATTTGATTGCATGTTGACCAATAGAGGTGGTAAGGGAGTGCGGATCTTTAGTTGAGTCCAATTTACATTACACCATCAAAGGAAAAGAGGTTGAGGCCAATGATTAAGCAACCGGATAAACGAAAATTGAAGACGCTGAGCTTCCGGTAGAAGACCAGGCTGGTGACTATTTCTTTCTAAACACACGTCAATCAACTCGCAACCGTTTGATAGTAGAACTTACCTCGTCACATTTCTGGAGAATTGAAGTTATCATAACACATGTTTGTCTACTATATAGCTTGAAAGTAATCGATGTGTACTGGGAAAACTGAACAGTCTCTGGGACTGTCGATTGTTATGCCCATTAGGTGATTGACTTCTTTTCATTCTTCTCATGTAATAGACGAAGATACCTGAAATTCTTTTGAGTAAGAGTTGATAACCATTTCACATCACAGTTAAAACGTCCATGGGGAATCCTCTTCAGGACTAACTGATTTCATATCGTATCCTAAAATTATTTGTAGTGTGAATCTTTAGTTATATCACTCTATTAAAGAAACCAGTTTCGCCTTATTTCCACTGAATTGACATGTGTTATTGTAATACCAGAATTTGTGCTTGGTGATTTTCTTGATAATTTGCCTCCATAAAAGATCTCACTCATCACTTTGATAATAAATGGAGCATGAATTGCTTCTTCTTCTTCTTCTTCTTGCGTTGTTCGTGCTGAGAATGAATGCTTGTCAGCCACTCGGGGCTTCCGGTTCTAGTTCCCCCCCCCCAGTACACTGCTAAACTATTTCTGTCTGATGATAGGTGGTTTAGACAATGTGCTTTTGATTAGCTAGAGACTAAGAAACTCAGTTGAAAGAAAACCACAACAAAATCAGAATTTAAGCTTTAGGCTACAAATTCCACTCTGAATGTAAAATGAATTCCCTGTTCACTTTTCTTGTGTGAAATCCAAAATCTCCGATTTATTCAGTAAAAATCTTCTATTCTGTGGTTTATTAGTCAGATCGTGGACAACCTCAATTCAGCTGAAATGATTTGAACAGCTTCTGGCTGATTCAACAATATTTACATGCTACATAACCGGAGATAATTAGGTAATGCGGTTGGTGAAGTAGATTAGGCAGGATGATGATCAGAGGAGATTTGTGTTATTTCAGAAAAGTGTAGGTGGTTGTTACTTCCCGTAGAAACTGATTTTTCCTTACGTTACTTGAAGCAGGATAGCATGAGTGTTACGTGACTGCTCACCCCAAGTGACAACTGCTTGTGGGCGGTTACACACGGTCTCATTGAAAGGATTTTGATGATGTCTCCATATTGAATTCTAACCATTGGCTACACAACACCTGAGAGTTAGTCGCGATGAACAATTTTCACGGTAGAATTTTCCAAATCCTCCTTCCTGCAGAGTTGAGAAGCGGCATTGCTGGTATAATGTTTTTGATATTTGTCAAATCTCCAATAAAACAGAAAATTTATTTTCAGCTTACCTAACCGAACCGCCTATCAATCTGAATGATCTTTTTCCACTGCCCTGAACCGAGATTAATGTGGTGATTGTATATGTACATATGAGGTGTTTCTTAGTGTTGCATCCTATCAGCCACAGGCCAGTCTTTATGTTTTGATGACTAAATGGCTCAGTGAAGTAAAAGGTATCACGTACGACTGTATGGATCAGTCACATCAGTTGTGTTAACCACTGAGTCCATATTATTATATGCACGCATAGGTCCACTCGATTTTATTATCTGTCGAAGCTATCATACGATTTGGTGACTGGTCCACAATAAGTTGACTACGAGTTCATTTCAACTGGTGATGTGGTTGCACCCTTATTGTCTCACTGTACTTCACTCACAGTCATCCTGTCTACTACCAACGTGGTGAAGATAACGTACACTCTGACAGTAACTATTTTTAGGCTAATCTTCATCCAGACGAGCTTTCTGGAATTGCAGGACCTTTGAGAACCTTAATTCCAGCCAGTGTAGCTCAATTTGTCATCACAATATGCAAGATTGCGCACCATGTGGAGTTACAAGCTGTCAAGTCCTGAGTTTTCCTTCAAGTCACTCTTTGAGGTCTACTGAAGGGCAATACAACCAAGTGACACAATGATGTGACTGTGAACTATGTCATGAGCAGGGAGCCTACAATAGGAAATTCGGGCGAGTTTACGAGTTTGATTTGCCCTTTTTATGTATATTGGAGAAAAATGTATTCCTCTAAATCAATTGGCAGAAATCCATTTCACCCAGACTGAATGAAGGCCATAAGACGGAATACCGGCTTTTCTTCAGCTGCGGGATTCTCGTGGAATTAAACATCAAATTCTGAGTTGCAATACTAACTACCCCAAACACGATATACACAATCTGAAGTGATTGTTTTCACATAATGTTTCATAACCAGATGATTAATGATATATGTGACTTCATCTGTTCAAAGTGATACGTTTTAAGTGTAATGATCTCACACTCTGCCTTCACTACAGGATCCAATGTATTACTAGAAAACACACCAATCACCTTCAAGGTGACATGCTTCGACATTTCTCGTATCAAAAATGATCCCATTTTCAACGTATTGTAAGATACGTGTGTAAAATCAAACATCGTCTATGCAATAAACTCTATAAAACCATTAACTAGACTACATTATCGATTAATACCTCTTTTTTAAAAGAACACTGTGTACATTCAGAGATATGAGACGAGTATTTAACTCTTTGTTAAATATTCGCTATTGTGGTGTGTGCTACTGACAAAATGTCTCAGTAGTATATAGAAGTAGAATGAAAGGATGTATTGGTCGACATTGAAAACAATATTTCCAGTCAGGAGTGGGAGTGTTCATTCCTCAAATCTGGATTTAGCTCGTATTGTAGACAGTTATCGTCTCAAGTTTTACCTTCAGAAGATCAACAGCCAATCAGAACAGTTGATCATCCTCTGACCTAGTCGACCACAAATTTGACTTGAAATGTATAAATCTGGTGTGTTTATCCTCGACAATGAAAAGGATCCTTTATCGATTCTGTTCCTCACTCCCATTACATCAACACGATGTCTGGTACAGAAAATTAATTTTAATTGCAAACTCATCTACATAATCTTATGATAATACTGCTAAAACTGAATATGACCTACAGCACATCTGTCGATATCTGTACACTCACACAAACCGCTGAAAAATGTATGATTCAAATAATTATTCTCGAAATTCCTGTTTTTCCCTTGGATTCCGAGTGGAATATAATTCTTTGGCAACACGCCTGCATTTCCTTCTGTTTCCTGCAGTCCACTCCGGCTGACCACGTGATTACTTCTTAGCCTGAACCTTCTCCATATCACCCAACTCATCGCCTTCTGTTTGCCTTTCAGTTGACGCCCAACCTGGCGCGTTATGCCACTCAATCGACCTCAGCTTATGCCCACTCTACCTGAAACTTTATCGCTCTATCTTTTTTGGGTGATAGAACACCGTTTAGTCAGAGTTCCTTGTTACCTGTGCTTCCAGTTCAGGTATCTGATATCTAGGATGGAGCCAACAATGCCACGTGTTGATGAAAGTCTACAGCAGTTTCTTGGAAATGCGTTTCACGACTGATGTGTTGAATTACTAACCCATATAGAAGAAATGACTTTTCATCCTTGTTGAAATTCGTTCCCAATGTTGTGGAGTTCAGAAGATCTCCAAACTGATTACAGAGTGATAAATGCCTGTCTTCCCATTTCGATCCTGACTGGTTCGAAAATCTTCTTCCCTGAGGTCACTCTTAGTTGAAACGATGTTGGCGAGATAAATGGAAGAGCTGAATTCCCTCAGATTTCCTACGTTCACGTTGACTCATGCTTGTTGTTGGTTGAGTATCGTCATCACATCTTTTCCTCCTTATATTCACCTGAATTGCAGTCTGCTTTGCCTCTCCTTTCAACGTGTTCCTTTCTGCCTGCAAACCACGTTTTCGTGATATTCGGAAAAATATTGTCTTTGAAAGCAATCAGACATTGAATGGATACGACCAGATAGACAGATTTGCCAAGTAAATGCGTTAGTTTGTGTCAATTATTTTCATATTCCCCCCTTGTCCGACCTTTTTCTTGTTTACAGTTTTACTACTTGCCAGTGACAAGTAGTAAAAAATGATACAAAAAGTATATTAACCAAGTTCATTCTAAACAGTTTCATCAAATTTATGTATTTGGTAAATTATATTAATAGTGAGAAAGGTTTTTATATTTACCGATGAATGAAGAACAAAACCACATTGTTGTTTTCACAGACGTTTCGCTAAATAACTCTGCTGATTATAGCCGTAATCAATAGGATAATCCCATGGTAACAAGCGTAACATCTATAGGAAAGCGACGTGGAATGGACAATACACCCACTTCCATAGCTTCATACCCATACAATATAAGCGCAACTTAATTCGTTGTCTTAGTCGCTCTGTAGCAAGGCGTTTGTGAGATTTTTTATTTCATCTTCAATGCAGTCGTCGATACACATGCGCCTAATTCTATGACTGTCCTACCAACTTCGTAAAGAAGTATATCTATGGAACTACACACAAAACCAAGCGAGACACAGTGAGTAAGAAAAAGCTTTACTTAAATTTACAATTCAAAGGCTATATATCCAACGATATATATAATAAACCGTAGATTAACGAGAGCAGTTGAAAGAACTTTCAGTGCCGCAAAACTGCATGTCACTTTCTCAACCAAACCGATATTGACACTCTACATTGAAGATAGATTACCCAAAATGACGACATCAATGTGTGTATATAAATTCAACCGCTCCTGTGGAGCTACTTATATAGGTCGTACCCGAAGGAATTTATCTTTACGCACTCGTGAACATATCCCGGTCTTGCTTGGGAAAAGAGCGACCAAATCATTAAATAGTGCAATTCTGGCTCATCTAGTAGATAGCGAACACAGCATCACAGTAGAAGAGTCACTTACAGTTGTGTATCGAGTACCAAACAATCTCCCCAAAGGCACACGATTACGCCTCCTGGCCACAGCTGAGGCTTTAGAGAATAATAGAGAAAGACCAGACTTATGTGTACAGAAAAAACTTATTCACTCTCTCTGTCTACCCTGGCCCACCATAAGGTCACTAGGATCATAATTTTCCGTATTATTATTACCATTATTATCATTCTGTGATATCATGTCTTTATTATCCATTTCTCTACCAAGTTTATTTCACCTCATTGTTACCCTAAATTTTGTCAACCTTTGTGATTTTACACTAAGCCTACCAACTCTGTAACATCTTATTTTTTTATCCTTCACGTTCCCCACTGGGATATAGGGCTTCAAGCTAGTAGCTTGAGGTTTCTGTAGCAGTGTTGATTTTACAGGATGGGGTTGATAGCCTCATGCCCAACCTTTCCTCTTCACCAGCATCATTTCTGGCTTAGCGAGGTAAAGGAGTGCGTCGGCCGGATATCGAACCCCGGACCATGTGCATGGTCGGCGAGCGTCCTAACCGCTATGCCACCGACGCACTAATAATATCTTATTACAATTTACAATTTAGCCTCTTTATTTTATCATTAGACTTTATCGGTCAGCCCTCACATTCAGTTTCCTCTTTGTTAATGTGTGTTTGTATGTATTTTGTGTCTATCGCATTTCTCTCACCCCAATGACACTTGTTTTCTGTTGACTATAAAACAACACCATATCACCCAATTGTTCATTCACACTTCATCACATTATTCTGACTATACACCCTATACACATTTGATTGATTATGTTAACTAATGGACTATCATCTCAACTTACACATGCACCCCAATACAGTTTCTGATATTATTTTCATTTGCCTTTATTGGCTATATGTACCCTATTATTCATGGATTTATTACTGCAGAGCTTGAAGAAGAAGTTATCGAAAACAACTGTTCGCTCAAAATCTTGTTTTGATTTCAATATGGAGATATTTCATTTATTTGGTATATGATATTCATTATAAAAAGCCTTCTCTATTTAGCGATGAATGAAAAAAACAACGATATTGTTTCTTTACTTACGTTTCGCTACATTCCGCTGCTGATTATAGTTGTAATGAATAGAAAATTCACATAGGAACATAAAGAAAATCGAAACAAGTGATTCAGCAAAGACACCCTTCTCAACAACGAACTTATTATCAAGCTGTACAATCGTTTAAGTACATGGTTTTTGAGAAGTTATATCCGGTCAGGAAATTGGGTGAACCATAGGTGTGAATACATAAAATAATAATAATAATAACAGTATTATGAAATGCAATTAAAATTAAAACATCTGTGATTACAATCATAGTTAAATGTCAAGTGGCAAAATAATTAATGACATATACAAAATAATTCATAGGATGGATAGAACTTCGAAAGGGAGTGCACTATAGGATTAGTGGGCGATTCGGATAAAATGAAAACCTTACGTAACATTGTGTGAAATTTTTTAACTTAGAATTTATTAGTGTGAAACAAAATTGATTAACAATCACAAATGGAATGAGTGAAATAATATCGGGGACAATTCGAAGTGAGAATAGAAGTAGTGATAATTGACGTAATAAAGGAAGCCTGTACAAATAAAATGGACCAAAATGAAAAAAAATTGGTAGAGCCATCACGGATTCTTGCAATCAATACCTTTATGCTCATCAGAAATCCAAATTCTTCTCACTAAACAGCACAAAGAAGAATTTAAAATATTGACGCGTAGCAAAGATATACTACTAACACACCCTGACAAGAGCTCAGGTGTTGTTATTATGGATCGAAAGATCACATTGATAAAATGCCACATCTACTTTCAGACAGTGGGAAATTCTGGAAACGTACGTGAAGAACAAGGCGGATCCAATCGAGAAACAACTCAACGAAGCTTTAAAGAGAATGAAGAACAATCATCTGATTCGTGAAGAACTGTACGATAAGATTAGACTGACAGGATTTCTAAGAACAAGACCTTATGTTCTACCGGAGATAGACAAAGGTGAACTTCCACTCCGCCCTATCTTGGATATGTCCGGATCCCCTTATCATCCGGTAGCTGGGTGGTTAGCTGAAATCCTTTAACCTGGCAGGGAACAACCATCTAGACATTCACTTCGCGACACCTTCCAATTTGTTGAATGTATACAGGATACAAATGCTTCGAATAAGTATATGTTTTGTTTGGATGTAGAATTCCTATTTACGAACATTTTAATGATAGAATCCATATGTTGTATGCGCAGGTATACTTAAGACAACAAATTGAATATAGCGATACCCACCAAAGATCTAAAAGAACTACTTTTGTGATGTGCGTTGAATGTACAGATTAATTTCAATGAAACAATCCACAGACAGAGCGATGGTGTTGCAATAGATTCTATCCTAGGTCCTCTCCTAGCAGACTATTTTATGGCCAGTCTAAAGAATGGTCAGTCGAAGTCAAAGTTGAAGTCAAAATTTTTCAAATGTATAAAAGGTATGAAGTTGACACCTTTAATCTTTGTAATAGTGGTTTTAATTTGTGTAATATATCAAGTGCATTTAACGGTTGCAATTCAGCTATAAAATTCACATTCGAAGTGGAGAACGAGTCTAGTATTCATTTACTCGATGTGCACTTACCAAGAGGGATCAATGGTAGTCTGAAGTGATGGATTTATCAAACGTTGCCATGGAATAGCCAAGTGACAAATTTCTACACCTGGGTACCCATTGGTCGTAAACAAAACCTGGTCTGGTCGCTTGCCACTCGCATTTGGCGCATATGTAGCCTTGATACTGTTGAGGGTGAGTTAAATTTTTTGAGAAAACTCCTAATAGAAAATAGATTTCCACCACGTTTTGTAGACATGGATATACATTGAAATCCTATGAAACGTGACTCATCATCCGCACTGAAGAAAACACTACGCATGAGCTGGGAATTCAAAAGTGACGTAGCTTGCGGCATCCTGAAAAGAATTATATCGCAGTCTCTGAAAAGAAGATTCCCTGCTGCATCTTTGAGATTAGGCTTTATCAGTCGACCATTATTGTTCAATAACCTGAAGGACAAGATCCGGCTGCTGACCAACTCCATGTGCGTCTATAAATTCACCTGCTCGTGTGGAGCTATGTATTCCATAAAATGTTCGTTGTTGAGAAGGGTCTCTTCGCTGATAGTAGCTTCACTAAATTCGTAATAAACTGGAGTTTACAAAATCTCAGCTTATGTATATAACAACTTGATCATCGTTAGTCAGCATGAGGTCATTTTATGTTCTCAGTTTCGCCAATCGGTTTAAATAACGAAATCAGGTGTAGATTGTTGGATTTGCTGAATGTATTGAATTATTAGAACAGTGTGTGTTCAACAGTGAATTCGCTCGTAACTTCTCTGTTCATTTTCTCACTTCATCGGAAGGGCACGAGGTAGAGGTAAGATGCTACAGCCGGGTTCAATTCTGTTTTAATCCATCACGCTTATTCAGACAGTTTGGATTCCACTTGATATGAAGGACTTCTGATACTTAGCGTTCTTTGTGAATTCTGGATGCCTTCAATACTTTCAAAATGAATTTCGTACCTTGACTCTATAGCTTGTATACAGATCTACAGCTGATGATTTTTCAAGCAGTTCTATTTCAACCAGAAGCCTTGTTGGTCGAATAGAAGCCGCTCTACTGTCTTCATTTCTCCTGATTTTGATTTCTCACTGGCGTGGTTTGTCCAATGTATATAGCCTCACATTCCAACCATTTTATTTTATAAGCGAAGTAGGATTGTGAATATTTTGGATTTCGGTTTTTTACATGGACAAGCTTGCTTTTTAGTATGGTTGATGTTTCCAGGGCAACTCTGATATTGTGTTTATTAAGTAATACCCTTCTGATATCGTCTGACTTTTCTGATCTACATGAAGTGATAACTGTTTACGTCCATGTCTGTTTCATATTTCTTCTTCTTTCTCCTTGTCATCCATTGTCAGAGTGTGTACTTACGTAACTAGAAATGAGACGACTGATACATTAGGGCTGATGGAGTGTGATAATCCGAAGTCTAATTACTCTGAGGTATTTGTCTTTTTCCTGAATGTAGAAAGATTGAAATATTTATTATATTTTCAATTAAAATAAAAAGTCTAGTCAGTGGTCCCCGTCTAATAGTCTTAAGCTTCATCCCTCCAAATATTAGTCAAGATGTTAATTTCACTTTCAGATGGAAGCGTGAACTGTTTGGTAGACATGGTTCCGCTATCAAAGATAGCACAGAAGTTGTAACGGAATCGAATATTTCAAATATTTTGGACTGAATACTTCTTCCGATCATCTTCTCTGGTCTTCCAATTTCATGTTAGTTTCCAGAGTGATATTTCGTTCTACGTTCTACGTAAGGAGGTTAAGACAATCTGGTATCACTGAGTCTTCACTGTCACAGTTTGTTAATTCTTGTATTCTGGTTATACTTATTTACTGCTTCACACCACGTAATCTCTCCTGGGATAATTAAGCAATACTTTGTTATACTGTGAAGGGCAATAAAAGCTGTCAATAGGGGAGTGCGATGTCGTTAACTAAACTCGTTAGTACTTGTGTAGATGGGCACAAGGACTCATTCGAGGAACCAGCAAATATTATCTTCTCAGACTCTGGGCATCGTCTCTATGCACAATTGACTACTTGCATCGCATCGGGTAGATCCGAAAGCTCATGTTCACGGCATGTATTCAAAAGAAATACGTCCAATCCTTTTCAATACCGTGGTCATCATGAATAATCAGTACTATCTACCAGTAATGAATATCGAATTACCTTCCTCATTCAACCTTTCTGTTTATTGCTGTTACTCTCACGTTTTAATCACTGTCTGCATTAACTGATTTGTTTTTCTTATCCGACCTTCCCACCTATTTTGTTATAACTACATCCCTAATCCGTAGTTGCACAAACACTCACGTTTTTCGGTAATTATGATTGTAAGTTGCATTTCCTACACGATCTTCCTGGTTTTTACACTTTTTAGTTTAATTAGTTTCATCTTTGACCGGAAATAATTTTGCGAATTTCTTATACATATTTTCTATAAATACAAGAGTGGGCAGCCTACTTGGTGATTTTGTCGACAGGACAATATTCCCCACTGCATCCCTCTTCTTATTAATAAACTTTCTCGTATAATATCGGGAGAAACACCAGATCACTCCTTGTGGCCGAGTAGCTTTACTGCACATCGCCGACAATTGTAGCGCCGTAGTCTGTCACTTTAGTGGCTTAATGGAAAGATATATTTTTGGTCGGCTTTTAAGGTCCAATATTCGACTGAAAATGTTTTCCTGACGTACGTATTATAATTTTCTTCAACTGCCTTACATTTGATTCACTTCTATCAGAAAATCTGGCTTGATATTCATATTTTTGAAATGTAAGGGATGAAGGTGGCAGCAAATTCAAAAGTTGAAAGTTTGTCATTGAGTTTTCATGGAATCATGGTGATGTACTTCGTTCTATTTACTGAGAATCTCTAATATACACCGAATAAAGCAGTACGCGTCACTTCCAAAGGCGGGTATGCCATATAATTATTACTAATCTTCTTTATTTCAGAAAAACAGTATTTATAATACAGAATGGAATTCTCAGCATTTGTCACAATACTGCATCTGATTTACTGAAAATATCAATAAAATTAAAACAAAGTTAACCAGAGGAATTTGCCCACATTTACGATATAAAGTAAAAATTGTTCCAAGTACGCAACGAGAATATTAAATGTAATGATAATAATAGCAGTGAGTTTGTTTCAAACTGTATTGTCGATTCAATTTGGAAATTTAGGCTTGTTATAGATTATTGAATCTAGTGTTCTGTTGATATAGTATAGTGAGGGGAAAGCCAAAATTAACAGTTATAACACAGCTTAAATGATGTTAACACTTTGAGAAATATAAATCGCGAGGATTATAAATGTAAGGAGAACAATAAGAATAATGCCTAATGTTATAAGGGTGGAGAAAACAGTTTATTTACTAAAGCAAAGAAGGTTAGTTGGTTCATGCCTGACAATATTTTCAACACAAAAAATACGTTCCAAAAATGGTATATTGGAATTTTTATACTAAGACGTACGTGCACAAAGTCTTATAAAAGGACTTTTTGTTTTACCTGAGGAGAAACAAGGTTGGAGCTGCGGGTAGGGTGGGTAATGACAGTCTGACAAAATTCCTTTAGCGAATTTAATGCATGACATCAAGTGCTTGTCGGTGACAATTTCAACGATATGGCTCATCAGGATACCACTCACCTTACTGACAATCTTCACAGTTCAACAAAGTATGACATAGTCCTTTTTAAGCAATCGGGGAATGAATAAGGGTGAATAGTAAAGAAGAATAGGTAATTTTCTATAGTTTATTTTGTAAGGTTTGTTATGTTTTTACGAGTTAATCACGGACTGATATCAGTTAGAGAATCATTGAAAATCAGGGAGTACTGGACAGCTGCTGTTTCATCCTAGTCTGGGAATCATCGGCAGTACGCACCCACTGGGATTCGAACCTAGGACCTTCCGGTTACAAGGCAAGCTCGTATACCATTCATCCACTGCGACCCGATTCAATGGCTCATGAATTCTAACTTCTACCAATTCGTGATTTAGCGCGACCCTAACCATTGTCGTTGGTGGGACAACGAATTGGTGGAAAATAGAATTCATGAACCATTGAATCGGGTCCCAGTGGCTGAATGGTATACGAGCTTGCCTTGTAACCGGAAGGTCCTGGGTTCGAATCCCAGTGGGTGCGTACTGCCGATGATTCCCAGAGTAGGATGAAATAGCAGCTGTCCAGTACTCCCTGTGGCTGGTTTTCAATGGTTCTCTAACTAATATCAGTCCGTGATCAACTCGTAAGAATAGGTAAGATGCACGGGTTTTCAAACTGTAAGGGGTGAAAGGGATTGAGTTACGCCTGAATGCCTTAACTTTTTTATGTAAAATGTCCGATGAAATATTCTTTCAGAAATCGCTAAGACATGTGAAGACCGGGATAAGTCAGAAGAAAGAATTAATCAAAGACACTAGACTTCAGACTTGGTTGCTATTTGACTAGCATCAATTTTGAAACAGTCATAGGAACAAACAGCTTCACTTAACTTTCTTTTACATCTAAAACTGAAATTGATAGTCTGATATTTGGAAGGATTTGGTTTAAGATCATTAGACGGAGACTATTTTGTAACTCTTGAGAGAAGGCTGTTCATCTTAGTACAGTCTAGCTGAGAGTTAACAGACACCGAAATAGCCAGATTGTCCGCATACTTTACACAGCTCATTTCATCAGAGTGATGCAAGTCATGCAAGAAGAGAGAAAACAGAAAAGGAGAAAGAAAAGCGTGTTGAGGGACACAAGCCTCATTAGGTAATGAAGTGGATAACTTCCCCTGACAAACAGTGTACTGCTTACTTCCTGAGAAATTATAAAGCAGCCATCTGACAACCCAACAGTCAGTTTCAGTTTCAGCAAGCTTGTTCAACAATATATCCCTAGTTACTGGTTCGAAAGCATATGTGTCACTGACCCCTGTGGCCTATGAAAACGATCGTTATTGACAGGCTTCTTCTGAATAACACAATTAACAAGAAATATAATAATATCAAATGAAATGATTCAAGCATTCAATGGAGTCATGCTCCCTGCAAAGCATGTCACAATTACATACGTGTCAGTGTTATTTCATGTGGACAATATCAGAAGAAGTACAATTGGTTTATCACTGGTGGACGGCAGATGTCACTATTTTGTATGACATTGTTGAATGCTACATAGACTATGTCTTGTTGTGCGTATGTTTTACGACGTCCTACCTTATTCTTCCTGATCATTCGACAATGCGGATTATTGTGGAGAAGGAGGTTTGCACGATGATTATACCACATTATGTTAAAAACCTGCAATCAAGAGACGAACCAAACAATCTATCTCAGTCAAGGCATCATTTTTTGCGTCAAATCTCCGTCCAGTTGGCCTACACAAAAACATTATTCACTCACTCATTGTAACCACACAAATGACACTGATTCGAACGTATATTCCCATATATATCAATGTCCTTCAAAGCGTCCACCTCACAAGAATTCGTCGAAAACAAACACATCTTCAGGTAGAATCCTTCCACTGTCCAACGCACAGTCAACACCGATTTGTAGTAATACCAATCTGTGAGTGATTGGTTGACTGAGTAAGCCTGTCGATCATCGAGTCATTGAATCTGATCGAGGGTATAAATAGTCAAAGTCAGGTGAGGACAAGCAAGCATCACCGCATTGTGAAGAGTTTTGTGTCTAGATGCAATGAATAAAATTGGCTATCTGAATGCGGGAGTGCATTGGGGCTACTGAACATTTTTAGGCCACCAGCATCCAGAGGCAAAATCAGTGATTGTTACTGATGACCTGTTCACTATTTCCCTTTGAATATAAATAAGAAGTCTAGAATATGTCGAAGAGGATCCCATTTCGACAGATAAATGTCCATGCGCAATTGTCCTCCACGTTTCAGTTGTCCACGTACAGAATAAAGGCAGTGAGAATGGCTACCTGTTTGTCTGATTTTCTGTAATGTGGCAGAGTTCAGCTGACAAATATGAAGTGTCAGATAGTTTGTGTTGTCTCCAGACGAAGGAGGTAGCTGCGTGAGACAGTCACACCTAATGAAACACAGCCAACATGCCACAGACCTTGTGACCAACTGCTCTTATAATCCCTGATATTTCCTTGCAATCGGTATCATTATTCTCACCATACTATACATCAATCCTTTCATGCATTATTAATCACACGCCTATATCCATGTAGCTGTCTACCTTACACCTTGCAGCATTTGTTGTTTTCAAGGCTTCTCTGATGTTCGCTGTAATAGGAGGATTTTGAACGAGGACACTTTCTTCACTTATCTAGGAAGCATGGCTTTATTTAAAAGTCTAACGGATAAATATGTCGAATCCAGAGCGAATCAGAAAGACAAGACAAACCATCACTACCCTGAATTCTGTTTGCAGATATTCTGCACTCAACATTCAGAACAAATTTCGAATTTTCAGCATCATCATCAAGTCAGTTCTTCGATGCGTGTCAGTAACTTGCACTGCTCATCACAAAAACCATTTCCGACAGGTTGCAAACTTTTATCAGCCACGGACTTCGCTCCATATTGAAGGTAAATGGTCAACTAGAAAGAATTATCAAATAAGAGATCTGCGAGCGAATCTATCAAGAACACATTGCTCAAAAACGATCCTGAATAAGGTGAGGATGCAGTTATCACACGCTGATAAGACTACCGAATGATATCGCTGGACATGCTAACTGTCAGGTGAAACCAGAGTGGGAAACGATGAGTTGGTTGTGGGTGTGATAGTGAAATGGATTAGACCATCAGAGTCGGAGACGAAAAACAATTGGCAACTGTGAGGCCAGTTAAAGATGGCCGCGGAAATTAGGAAATATTCAGACGTGCTGTTGAAGCCCTAAATTCCATTTGGAACCAAAAGGAACATTATTAATATCGACATAGAAATATGCGAAACCATGGGTATATGACATGCAAGTGTAAGCTCAGCACACTGTTGTGCAGTGGCAGCTTATAGTTTATGATCATATTACACAAGAATCAGAACCTTCAACAGAACTATCAGAGATATTTTGACCTCTTACGGTGAGCTCAAAATTACAAAATTTCAATCAGAAAGACAGACCTCATCTAAAGCGAGATTCGTGTGCCCTAGAAGAGGCTCACAGGATGGCAGCACGTATGATTCTTGGTACGACCAACTCAACATACGACGATAGGCTGGACAGTTTAAATCTCTTCTCTTCATCATACAGTAGGTAGAGAGCAGATCTCATCGAAATATGTTTGATTTTAAATAATGACTACGGACCTGACCTATTTACTGTTTTCCTTCCGACCAGTTCGAGACACCCCAGAGTATACACCAGGAGAATTAAAAAGGCAAAGACGAACAAATTAGCTGTCGACTACTGGTTCTCACAACAAGTCATAAACTCTGAGAACCACCTCCCAGAAGAAGTGGTTTCAGCACCCCCAACTGATTTATTCATGAAGGGTTTGGACAAAGCAGAGAAAACTACTGAAAAGTGATTAAAATACACGTCGAGTCTTCCATTCTCAACCAATAAATTTGAAGCTGAAATCTGAATGTTTGAAACCTGTTTCATTTCCACTAACATATTTCTAAAAGTTTCCGAACCCACCACTTTTTACGTTCCCCATAAATTCGAAAGAAAACATTTCAGTGCACAACAGCATGTAGTGGAGTACACTGGCATAAAGCAAACACTTTTCCCAGTTTAGTTAACTCTAGCTGTCAACAAATTGCTTCGTAGAAGACTGCTCATGAAATTGAAAACTTTCGGAATCGATGGCAACCCGCGCAAAGTATCAAAACATTCCATATAAGAGCTAATTAATATTACCATAGCCAAAGTCATGTTCTGTCAAAGCTGACCTCGAAGGAGCAATCCGATTTATAGGACGTTTCAGAAGGTCTTCTCGAATAGAAATCATGAGGACGTCAACGGATTTAGATAGACAGTCCCATGCAGATTGAATATTTACCAGTGCGTCATTGAGGGATTATCTGGAGTGACGAAGACTTGTATGTGTATGGAGAGACTACGAAAACAAAGGAATACAATCTAATGGTCGATAAATACTGACATAGATGTTATTGATACCATAAAAGAGAAAATCGGTTCATGAGGGTAGATGGAGTGTCTTTGTGAGATATTTCACTGCTGATGTACCTTTGGATTATTCAATGTCCTGTAAGGACAGCAGCGGTTGAGATGGAAAATAGACTGGTATCTACAGTGCGATGGTGCCAGCGTTGTAGAGACTTAGGGGATTACTTGTTGTTTTGGAGGAGTAGATGAAGAAGCTCACACTGATGAAACTTTATTCATAAAGAAGCACAACAGGCGAGTGAGAAGATCAAACCAACTGAGGGTGCTGGTAATGTACGACGCTTCACTTCGCGATGGTTTCACGGAAATAATAGTAATTAGAAGTGCCCCATTTACTATCGCGGCCTGACATTGTCAGCTACGACCATACACATTAGCGAATGGAAGGGATATAACTGATTGTCATGTTTTGATTGTACTGAACATGATGTCAAACAATCCTTCGATCTTGTGGAACCAACCACACGGGCACCCACATTAATTTTGTCGAAGTATTTAAGTGAAGGTTGGGGAAAATAATGAAGAACGTCAGTTGGGTGTCAGTGTACCATCATTCACAGCCACCTGGATTAATACATGTATGGGGTATGGTACGGTTTCTGTCGCAATATCCTTGGAAAAATTGAGAGTAATCTACAGTTTAATATGGTGTTTTCAAATTTTATAACATATTTTTCAATGGTTACGCGACTTTTTCACCATCTGAATTCTGATTGGTTGCTCAAGGTCTCTGAGATTCAGAATTTGACGATTTTACTTCACCCGTGTAGACATGAGACAGAGGGTGAGAATCACTCAATACTCTTATCTTACTCAATGGTACCTGGCAGTATACTACAAGATACCGTACTACATACCTTCGTATTTATTCTGCATATCAACGAATTATTTCGTCCAACAGATTTCTCGCAGTACTCTACGCAGAAGACTAAAAATGTGCAAAGATTTTAAGGATGGCAGTGACATGATTACGAA
The DNA here is from genome assembly GCA_944472155.2 of Trichobilharzia szidati. Lineage (NCBI taxonomy): Eukaryota > Metazoa > Platyhelminthes > Trematoda > Strigeidida > Schistosomatidae > Trichobilharzia > Trichobilharzia szidati. Next base: position 69,850,548 of record OX235277.1, on the reverse strand, counting down.
ACAAGGAGATCTCAACAAACGGCACGATTCATTCAAACAATGGATGCTCACTGTCAACGTAGTAATGTGCACAGCCATGAGCATTGGACATAAGATCGTCAGATTACACGAACTAGAGGGAATAACACTTCCATCAGTACAGACTCATATGAACCTAGACATCACAGTGAGTCATGACTTAAAAACACCAGTACACTGTCACGTAGTGGTAGATCGTGGTTCAAGATCAATATGGACGATACGCAGAGCATTTACCAGAATCGCCATAGACAAATTGACTTCATTATTTACATTTATGGTGAGGTCGAGCTTCGATAACTGCATCCAGACAGCAAGCCCTTATCTCCATTGGCAATCATTAATTCTAGAATCAATCTAATAGGCTACTGAAGTTGTAATTCATAATATGACCGATTTTGTCAAACGAGAAATGACTTGAAGGTTTATCTCTCTTCTCCTCGTCATACAAGAGACAGAGGGAGAATCTCATCACGACGTTCACAATTCTATCTCCTCCTTTCATTTCCAACATTTCGGAAGAACACAGACGCCAAAGCTGGTGAGTGTGAAATCCATCAGAGGAATATATCTCTGTAGAGTAATTGTCGTCCAAGAAGTGATTCCAAAAGTTCTGAATTTTGTTTGAAGAGGAATAACACAGACTTGAAGCCTCCTATCCTAAACTCAAAATTTGATTCTAAACTCAGGACTTCATGATTCATAATTTGTTTTTGTTCATCTAGCGCGTCAGTAAAGTTGTTTAGATACAGAAGTGCCGGAAATTCAAACCTTGATCATATTGGAGTCTTCAATCAAGGAGAATTTTATTAATATCACTTTTTTGAATAATGATTGATGAATTACTTTTCTTACCATGCAACTGAGTTAAAAGGAAGAACCTCCTTCAGTCGACCTAACTGCATAGCTATTAATCTGACTATTCAACTTACTACCTATCTACCTATCTATCTATTAGCCTATCTGTCAGTATGCCACTCTGTAATGCTTACGAATATAATGCATCTGTTTGTCATTCTCTTCTAATCTTCTACGATTCGTCCTCAGCTGACCATTCGTCCCATTTCGATGACAATATTCTTGAAATCCATATTTCGTTTCTTATTGCCATGTCATTGATCTTGCTCTGTCTTCCTATTCGAGTTTGACTGAAGTTGACGATGATGGCTGAATACTCTCACCACTTATTTAATTCTGTTGTGATCAGGTCTGTATATCCCCCAGATTGTCAGCAACTAAATGCAACTTATGATGACAAATAAGCGAATAGATTTCCATCCAGCTTATTTTCACTTCCACGAACTGGAGGTAAGCACATTTAGTGATGAGGACGATAAATTTATTAACAAAAATAAACAAATTTATATGGCGTTATAGAATTGTACAAATGAAAGCGGAGTAAAACAAAAAACAAAAAGTTTACAGATTTCTCAGAATAAGTAAGAAGATAATTGGCAGACACATTGAGATGACCAGAAGCAATCCGACAATGCCTAGAACAAAGAGGGAGGAAACATAGAGAAACGATATTTAGAAAGTGATTCTGTGAAAATTAGCTGGAAATTAGCAGTGATGAATACGTCCACTTCTCAAACAATCCAACCAACAACATACACCTTCTCTATTGCTGTTTTCACTTGAAGGGAATAAGATAAAGTAAAGTAATCCCTTCATGTAGCAGGTGACGAGCTGCGCATTTTTTCTAGTGACTGGTGACAATACTCAGTCGACCAGGTTGAATAAGGTGAACGAGTAGGTCTCGAACTAGGGATTCATTTTGTATAATTTCGAGTTCTGAGCCCAATGACCTACTGCACGGTTTAATCACTGATCACATTGTTTCAACCACAGCTGGTGAGCATCTAGTCCAGTAATGGTAATTTTCAATTGTTTGTTCGTATAAGGACATTGCCTTTTACGTAAAGGTTTTGACGTAGTGTTGAGTGGTCGTTCACAGTCGCGAATACATTTAGTTGCCATCAGGAATCCCATATCACTCGGGCACTCATCTTCTCTTAACAACTTCACATCTAACTTTGTTCAATTTCACACATATTGCCCGCTAGTATTGTTACTATCTTTGACGGACACTTTCAAGAAAATCTCACATCAGTCGTCCATTTCTCGTGTATCCTCATGCATGAATCATTGACTCAATCTATGAGGCTAAACGGAGTCTATCGCCACGATGTTTCGGTTGTGAATACTGTGATGTTCTCTGTGTAACTGACAAATCAAATAACACAGTTTCTAATTGTAACCACTTCAACTTTTTCTGACTTAACACATATGGGTGGATGATTCCTGTGACAGCACATCTGTCACAATCCATCCTTCTCACACTGATAATACACATCAGAAATTGAACTCGTCATTCATGAATTCTACTAGTCGACTTAAAAACTGACTTCATTGAGAAATCCATCTGAGGAATACCTCACGAAACAAAAGTCATTGGCAAGTGAATAAAAGTCAGAGTTGAAGAATATTGTCAAATGATGAGGGAATCACTTACAAATTTCAATTAAAAGTCTTGCCTGAGGTGACGTCCATTCTAAAATGTTGCAAACAAAATATAGTGAAATTCAAGCTAAACGAAAAGATGGAGCATTGTGCCGTTGTGTGAGACTGGTAAGTACAGTGAAGATGCGTTGAACACTACTGCTTCATGATGAGAATGAGGAGAAAGGATTAAGAGCCTGTTTCTTTGAACAGCGTCTCATGTGGGACTATATTTCTCCATCTGCCTGAAACCAAGTTTCAAATAAAGTCTCTCTCATCCAAATGTATAAACAACGATGTGTACATCACCTCTTCTTTCAACAAGGAGCAACCTGCATTCGTCACAGGATTTGGTATGTGAGTCTCGTAATTCGACGCCAGAAACATCATTCTACGCTACGAAGCAATGAGACAGCATATGATGGCTGATTCATCAAACACTCATAGCTTGTATCCTGTGACTGTGAATCGAACTGAATATAAGCGCGGATGTCGACATAAAATAGAGTCTTCAAGTTATGGAATCTCAAAGAATACATGAAGGCGCAGAAGCTGAAAAAGGATCGCAGAAGTGTACAAGTCTTCATCCAATATGAAGAAGTATTTCTCACAGATAATCACTAACTGTCAGGTTATGAGACGAAAAATATTTAAGACTAAACTGTAATCAACCCTGAGGATTGTGTTTGAATCGAAGCTATCGAAAGTGGACTGCAAGAACAACATACACTAGGATGTATTAGGTAGAAGGAGGCAATCGGTAGGAAGCCTTGGACCTAGGTTTCGTGCTAGTTGGCACTCGTCAGCAAGGCGTACATGCAACCTTGAAGGAACTCATGTCCCCTCTGAGAATTGAACTCGCGTCACCCAGTGCTACAGTCGGAGACGCTACCACTGAGATATTCTGGCTCAAACTTTACATTTGGATGTGAAACATAATAACAGAGAGGGCAGAGAGAGCAACACAGGACAAGAAACAGGCTGCCATTGTAAAGTAGACGAATAAACGAAGCAGATGGATTGTGTGAAGGAAGCGCAATTGTGGCAACTGTAATCCAGAAGGAGTGGTCGACAACAGTATTTGATTGAGTGAGAAGATGTAGATGTTCAGCTACCACTAAAGCAATGAAATCAAAGACTTAATTGGATCACTGTGAACGATATAATATTGAACTCATAAACATTATGAAAAAGAAACTATACTCAGAGCAAAACAAATGAATCCTTATGGGCATGAATATAAAGTAAAGATCAAAACATCGACCAACCTAGGAGGCTAGATTCCATCTGCATAGTGTTTGTCGTTGTTATACCTTCTGGAAAATAAACAAACAAAAGACGGTGAAATGAAGAAGACGGTTTTTCAGTTATCTGGCAAAGCAATAAATCAAACAAAAGAGAGCAGCTCTGACAATGGTTCCTAACACAAAATTGATTTCTCCAATCTGGAAATTACCTTCTAACATGAAAATTGATACACACATGCCTGTGTGCGTTCAAATTTCTGACCACAAATAGTCAGTCAATGTGAACTCGCTCGATAGAGAGTGATTGGACGGTGTGAGCGTTAGCTGCACGTCCGTAAACAACACATACTCACACTCAATGAAAGATATTCACCTAGACTCTACCAGAGGAATGTCATTTAGTGACACAAACTCAGATATAAAGACAGACAGAGAGGCACGATCACATACACACTAGACTACAGCCAAACAGTCAAGAAGCCAAACAGGTATTCTGAAGCTCTTCAGCCAGATTAACAACGGAAATGTGCACGACAAGTATGTGTATACACTCACTCACCTGTCGAACTGGAAGTCTCTTCTCCAACCGCTTCACTGCTTATGCCTTCTGAAAGGGAGACAGCAATCACGTCGTTAACAATCATCAATTTGATTTCCATGAACTTGTGGTTGTCCGTCTGAATTTGCAAGCATTCACTCACATATCCATTCGCGACCGTCACACTATCCTCAAAATGCTTCACAATCCAGTGAAACTTGTTTGTCCTCACGTGAATTCGACTATTTACACCATCGATCGGATTCAATGACTCGATGATCGACAGGCTTACTGAATCAACCACTCACTCACTGATTGGCATTGCTAGCATTCGATGTCATATGTGCATTGGATGCCAAAAGTTTATTATCTGAGGATCTGCGTGTGTGCATGATGGACTGTGGACAGTCATATGCATGTGAGTTATTTGTGGTGATACTGGTTGTGTATATGATGTGACTCTGTGAATAGATTGTTGGAGATGTGACGCAGTAAGTGATGTGAGGACTTTGTTTCATTAGCAATAAAACTATAACTTTCATTGGCTGTTTGGTCGTCTGATCAGTCGATGGACACATTTTCAGCCTGACATGCATACAGAAATAATCGCAGAAACGTCTTCGATCCTACTGGCATGTATACTGATGCACTGACTCTCAGTCCTCAGGCATTCATGTCGACGGTTTTATAGCAATACAGAACAGTTATGTGGAGCAAAACAATGTATGGACACTCATCTGTCGAACTGATTTCCTCTGTGCCAAACTTTTGACTGCTAATGTTTTATAAATCTGAGAATGTACTCAAGACATCTAAGATGAATAATTTTCTCATCTCACGAAAACCGTGTTGATCCATATGAAAATAGCAGTGTCAACAGTCAAAGCAATTATTCAGATATGCATCGATTAACAGTCGTCTCACGATTCCTCGATATTCACACATTCCACTGGCAAGATTATCTCCAAGAGATATAGCATAGTTTGGGCGTCCCTCGGATGATTGAATGATATTGTGATGGTCATTTCGATTGAAACAATCAATGAGTTGCTGATGAAAAGTTTCGACGAGTGGTGTTGTCAGCTCAACTTCGCTTCATAGGATGTTGTCTGGTCAGGAAAATGTGCATTGGAAGATGAACTGCTGAAAATGCTAAGAACGACTCCTAGTTAGACAACGATATGTGTGTGAGCGTGTTTGTTTATAGTTCACTCATTACTGATTTGTAAATCAGTGTGATGTTTAATGATATTGAGTGAGTGACTCGAATTTTTGATTAAAGTGTCTTGCACCACTTTGGTGTGATAGTAGAATGCTTGCCAATCATGCGTGTACTCTGCGTACGATCCCCGGCGGGAGCAACCATAAAACTCACAAAGTCGACGTTCAGGTCGGTGAAGAGGAAAAGAAGTTTGGGCATGATCGTAGAACCTTCAATGCCCTAAATACACAACACTGCTAATGCAACTCCGAAGCTACAGCTGAGAGTTGCATGTTCCAGTACGAACATGAAGGAATCAAATAAAACATTTAGAAGAAGAAGACCAATTTGAAGGAGATTTGGCACAGTTACTGGTGTGTCGACTGTGTGGCATCTAGTATGCATTTTTGATGCTCACAACTGTCGCTTGCTTCATGACACTTCAGATTCTTCTTCAACAGTTCATTGCGTGAAACCGGAACACCAAGACAGCCAGAAACACACTAACAGTCTCTCGTCTGCAATACAAAAGCAATGTTCAGGAGAGTTACCAACACTCACCTGTCGAAATGGAATCGTCTTCACCAACATCCTCACTGATTATGTCTTCTGAAAGGGAGACAGAATTCAAATCGTCAACAGTGATTCATCAATATTTCGAAGAGCGCGAGGTCCGTCGCCTCAGCACCCTGTCAGTAAAAATACTGTTGGTAATTCAGGTATGCATCATAAAGTGTTTCGCTTTAGGTGAGATTTGTTGGCATTGTCATATTCTGGCCTTTATTCTCTTGTCATCTTAAGTGTTCTGTGTTTTACCTAATGCGTCTGTGGAATTCGTCCTACTTTGAATTTCAGTGCCGCTTTCTCAGCCTTTTATCTGATAAGTTTTCTTCTCTTATCGTTGTGTTTCGGAGAGAGATTCGTTCGGTTTCACGATTTCATCGTCAACTGACTTCGGTCAGAGTACCATTGGAAAATCAACAGGGAGTAATGAACAGCTGTCTAATCCATCCTCGTTGTTTAGGCTTAATCTGCCATACGTTCATACTACCAGTATTTGAACACGCAACTTTCCGGTTATGAGATAGTCATGTAGGCAATCAAGCCACTGAGACGCATTCCACTGGCTCAATGACATCTCATTTCATAGCGTACGACTACATATGGAAGAACTGATCACACATCTGCCTTCAATGATTCCTATTATGATAAGGAATATTAGGAGTAATACCCTACATAATAATAATATTAATAATAGAACGTTTAGGTAGCTTACCCAACTTCGGTAGAGAGAATCTGTTTCCATGTGAGATAGTGAAGATCAACCGATTCTCCGCCTTATTTCTCAGGGAATACTTATTCTCATCACCCTGTACGATGATCATTTCAAGAGGTCGATTCTCTTGTCCACTGAAGATAACTGTAACGTCATCTTTATTACAATATCCCGACTCTTGTTCCCATGTCACATTTTGAAGCTGTCCAGACTGCAGTTGGACGTTTTTGATCCTCGGAACTGGTGAAACGATTGAGGAGAAATGAAAGTGACGGTTTTATATATTTCAACTCATAAATTCTTACATATTATTGTGGCATGAGAGTTGGCAGAGGAGATAATAGTGCGATTGTAGGTTTCTCCTTGTTCTTTTTCTGAGCGGTCCTTCAGAAGAAATCATCTCTTCGAATACACTAGCCATGAACCCGTAAATAAGGCCATCACTAGATATTTTTTTAAATCACCAGCCACCTAGCTAGGTGGCCAGCCAGCCAGGAATCTGGTGTTCTCAACTCAGTCAACTTCCTGAGCGGAGTCTAACCAAGTTCACTTCTGACAGGCTCGAGCTCAGACGCATGATTCGGCTGTCTGGTGTTTGGATCATTCCAGTTTGCCTGGCTGACACGAACTACTGGTTGTGTGAGTGATGTGAGTGATATTCAACTGCTCATTTTGATTAAGAAGTGGAATGTAGCTGAAAGCACGTTTTTCTGTATAAAACAGCCTTTCAGTTTCACTGATGTCAACTAGGAAGACGGATAAGGCGTTCGCCCTCATATACAAATCTGGTCGTCTAGTGGTTCCTCAGTGGAACGCGATGTAATCATTCACCTCAGTATTTGATTAGATTTTGACACTGTGGTTATTATCAACACCGCACAAACATCAATTCTACGAAGGTAAAACATTCATACTGGGAATGCGCGTAATCAACTAAATGACGCACATTATTAACTATTTATATCATTGTTGTTATCTTGGCTTGCGATTCGAATATTCGCTTTAAACAGCACGTCTCTACTTCGTCGTATTCTCTGTTGCCTCCTTTATTCAGGCGCACGATTGCCCATAATCTATCAACCCCACCTCCCCGCACGATCTTCCTCATGTCATCCTGGCAACGACGACCCACTCGTTCTTTCCAATTAGAACTTCACTCTAGCGATGGCCTGCGTTTCGCGGGATGTCATTCAACCATCCACGCATTGTATGCCAATCCGTCTCCACTTTCATGGACATATTTGCAGAGCAGAAGGTTCTTGGTCACTCTGTTACAAGAGTTTCCTGTTACTGATTCTTTCTAGCTGAGCATATGATCTTCACTATGCGGGTAAGCAAGGCAGCTGTTGGAAGGCGTCTGAAACAGCTTGTTGGAAATGCTATTCGTGACGTCAGTGTCACATTTCTCACTCATAAACAAGAAGAGACTGTCCTCACATTTGTGTGGATATTTCGAATCTGATAGTTTACATTGTGGAATGCAGAAGATTTCCAAACTGATTTCAGACTGAAAATGGTATACCCCGCCTTTCTATTTCTGAATTGCTTTGAAGTCTTCGCCCATATTGACGAACTGTGGTTGAAACAAGGCCACTTCCCGTTTGTACTGATCGTTGCTTCTTGTTGTTGTGGCTGCTGTTGCTGATGTATCTCACCGGGTATCTCCATCTCCTACGTCTTCACCATGTTCATCTGTAGTTCTGTCTTCACCATTCGATTCTTCAGCCAATTCGTTGGATGTCACCTGCAAGTCTTCGAGTTTCACTATGTGACATTAAACATGAGTCATCCACACGCGAATTCCAGATATTCTAGACTTTTCTCATCGGTCTAACGTTCTCCATTGCTTCTCACTATCCACAATCTGATGAAAAGCCCAGTCCACCACCAATTGGTTTACTATTGTTGATTAAAGAAGAACAGCCTTGTCTTCTCAACAAAGTCCTGCTTCGTTGACTTTTCCATTGTGGATCACCCGACACTCGGCTTCGTCATATAGCCATCTGTTGAATGAGGTTGATAAAGACTTGAGACAATGCACGCCATAGTGTTGAAGCAGTTTCCAAATGACTTCTCGGTCAATGGTGCGCTGTCAGTGGCGACTGCAAAGTGGAGGTGGAGGTTTGACCGCCATTCTGTGCCTCGTCCGAAATGATTCACATCTGCTTTCCATGAAAAATCGAAGCCTTATTGATAAATCACAATACATATACTCAATGAAATGTGTACAGTACTCATGTATGAATGTGTGTGCATTTGTGCAGTTAGTGAATGGGTAGACGTGAATTCTCCCATTTTACTCTGCATCTACGCCTACTAACTTACCTCGTTTGTAATAAAGTAAACGTTCTCCTAGCGTAGGTGACCACCATTCGCCTGTTCTCCCTAAGACGAAATATCTTATATCCTCACATGCGTCTCCAATGGCATTCAATGAAGCTGACGTTGTATCCAAGCTAAGTATAGTAGCAGTCCTTGAAAAGAAACTGAGAAATAATTGCAGTTCTAAATCTTTGATACGCGAAGGACTAAATGGAATCCAGGAAAAGCTCAAATATTTGTCGCTCTCTTGAAGTAGCCAAAATCTTCTTACACCTATATTTGATGAATTAAATCAGACAAAATAACAATGGAGATATTCATAATAAGGTGTGAGTGAAACTTTGCAGTAAAGTTAGTGAAGTGATGTGAAAAGTAGACATTGTAGATTTGATGATGAGTTGACATCAATAAATAAGAGAACCGTTGGAGAACAACACGGAATACTGTGCAACCAGTCGTCTCGTTCTCGTTGTTTGAGACTATTTGGCAGTACGCACCCATCACCAAGGTTTGAATCACGGAAATTTTTGGCTGCAAGATGAGCATCTACACCAAGTCAGGAATGAGATCAGTTACTTGCTGATGACACTGGTTGGCGGTTGAGCTATATGCATCCCACATTGGTAGAAGTTAGAGATCATGGGCTCCACACAATGGGTGGAATTCCGGTTGCTGAACGGTTAACGAGATCGCTGGTCTTGTCGATGGAAGGTGAAGGGATCAAAGACCAGTGACGTGCGCGTACTGCTGAAGAGTCCTGAACAACGAGGATGAAACACCTGACTGTTCAATACTCACTGGTGACTTCCAGTGGAGTGATGATTTCCACGCTAATAATGGACATTCAGTGGAGAATTCTTCAAAATATGCTTATGTCCACAACTGGATAACTGTTGTATTTTGTGATTTTCATATTTATTATTTTATTAGATATACTCCACAATCACACACAGTGAAACAATATTGATAGCTGAATGAAAACGTTCACAACACAATCTGTGATTAATCATCATCATATCAATTAGGACTACACAAATTCGAAACTTTAGTTCTATTCTATGATCTGATGCTTTGGAAATATTACATGTGGCTCTCAACAAGGTAGGAATAAAATTGTCATTCAAACCCTTCGCCACCTCACACCCGAAATCTCACTTAGAAACAAATGGTGTCGTTCCCAGTCCTAAGGGCATATAGGGCACTTTAAACAAGATGGTTCGGTTTACCTAATGGCCTGTCAAGATTACCACGTCAAAAACATAGGTCGCATAAGGGGAAATGCGTCAGTCAAACTAGCGAAGTATGAAAGCCTGAAACAATCTAGATTAGTTGACCATGAGACAACAAAAATCTGGAGAACAGCTTAGCCTATCCAGAGGGCAGATGCAGCAAATCTAGATACACCAATATGCTGAATATCTACGCACCGACACAGTGATCCAACACGCAACTACAATAGCAATAATCCAATGACTCACGAAAGAAACTGTATGCTGTCATTCTTCATAAGATTTCAACCACACGCAGCACTCAAGTGGTGAATAAATACTTACTGACTGTCTTCAAGAAGAATGAATGTCCATACGATTTTATCGAAAGATGTTTAGACTCAAATCGAAATACATCACAGCGAAAATCACATGAAGATTATTCCTGGAACACTGAAGGCTAGACACTGAATTAACGGTCAAAATGAACAAGATTATAAGTCAAATCAACAGCTTAAATTGTCGACTATATCATTCGAATGTCAATTGCAAAATCAGTGTCAAATGTCGACGTCAGTGTCGACAATCGATCTTCGTGACAATAGGAAGCTTGACAATCATCGAGAGGAGTAAACTTTGAAGTATATGGGCATAGAATGTGGTGACCAATTGTATATTTGATCACTGTGCTTATTGTACAGGTGAATATAAACGTGGAGAACAACCTTCTTAAGGCATTGATATACGTGTAAAATGTGGGTACTAGAGTTGTAAGTAAATCCACATAAGTTTCCTCAATAGATATATCATATCAAAATTGAAATGATTATGAACAACAAATTTTGTTCGAAACGTCATCCAGTAAATAATACTGTTTCACTCTGTGATATATCTAATAAACAAACTAATATGGAACTCCTCAACGCATACTTAAATTTGAAGCGTGGCTCGAAATTCTTCATGATGTCATTAGTCATCTCTCCTCGTAACCTCGGACAAGACTGACCGTCTTCGTGCAGTTTCGTACGCTCTAGTTCACTTGTGTTCGTACTTATTGTTTTTTCATCTGAAATTTGATCTTTGTTCTATGCGGTTTCCTCCTTTATTCATTGGTAAATACTGTCTATGTCAATATGTGTGCTGACTGCCGATTCACCTAAATACCATGTCTACAGAAATTCTCTGGTCAGTTTGGTGTCTCCCTGTCTCTATAGGATTTCCAATCAAATCAGTGTCCATGAAGGTCTGTAAGCAATGACATGGGTCAGGGGATATCGTGTCTTTTCACAGCAAATTTGTGCTTATGTATGCGAAGACATAGAAGGGGGAACGATCAGATTGTTCAATGTGCTTTTCTTACAGTCAATGTAAATTTTCTTGTAGATGGTGTCAGATTTTCTGCTCCCGCTGTCGAGTATTCTGGTTGGCATAGAGCAGAAATGACTTTGTTTCATCGGACTTAGACAGAACAGTAAGCCACTTCAGTGGATGATGTTCAGCAGTTGAATCGAAATTGCACCTGAATGAGTTCCAGTGACTGATTGTAGCACATCGAACAAGAAATGAAACATTTCATTTCAATAAAATCATCCAACGGATATGAATGTGTGGAAAATGCAAATCAATAAAATACTCAGATTCCATGAACAACTTACCTTCATCTTTAGCTAAATAGGCCAGTTCGTATTGTCCAGAAATTGCTTGTGGCAATGCTGTTACTAAAATCGATAAGTGAATCAATTAACACAGGTACATTGTGTATGGGTAAGTGAGACTCCTAAGGAAACCGGAATTAGGGTGACATCTCCACGAATCTACCAGTCAGACAACTAACCAAACAACGGACCACTTAACGAAACTAACCAGATACAAACACCGTGAGCCTGAAGAACTGATAGATCCAATTACGTGAACTACTGGAATTTATCGAATATCACGTATAAATGACGATTGAGATCAATTACACAAGTCAAACCAATTGATCAGGATGAGTTAAATATTCAGAATATATGAATTTTCTGGTTAGAGTAAAGATGATTGACCCTACTGACTCAAGTAATCTGAATTGAGCTAGTGAGGCGTGTGCTGTCGATTCGACCTATCACTGATATATCAAGTGACGTTCATCGGGTTGAAATTATCGATAGATTTGAACTCAGTCAAAGAAATTGTTTCAGAGTTGGTGAAATACATGAGAGATGTGAAAGGAGCACAAAGCAATAGAGTGTGAAATTCAGAAGTATCACAGCACGGAAGATCTGTGCAAGCGTCAGTTGGCAAATCAAAACAGCCACAAGAGATGCAAGGTTAACTTTGTGTGAGAAACAACCAATCAACAGACTGTATTTTCTACTAACATTAACCTACAATAATGAACTTCAAAATCTATAAATACGTGTTGATTTTCCTTAATAAACGTTAATTGCCTGGTCTTGGTCTTTTGTTGTTACAAGTGCATTGGCGGCAGTTTCACTTATAGAAAGTAATCTATGTCAGACCGTGTTCATTGACAATTCAAACGGTAGATTAACACTTTCCAGAATCACGAGCATGTTAAAGTGAGGAGGTTTTATTGGCGATCTTGAAGTAGTGTTCCCGTTTCTTGTTGTGCATGAGTGATGGCGAACAATACTATGCACTGATTTTTGGCGCGGGGTTGGTGTGATAATTAACATGATGGAGGTAGCAGTGATTGCGAAGTACGGCCCTATCATCATTATGAGGTGGGAGAGATAGATAGGGTGGAAGTGTCAGTACAAAAATACGATCATCCGTTCACTGAAGATGACGACTCCCATTGTTGTTTTGGTGAGGTGAGGCATGCAATCCCACTTTTCTGTCGGAAAGTGTCGCCATTCACAAGGCGATGAGTCCCATGTCATTTGAAAGGTGGAGTTGATCTACGATTGAATGATATGTAATCAGATGATATTATTGCAGAAGCTGACAGTCCGTATCACTCTCCAGGTATGTTAGTGAAGAAACCAAATGATGAGTGCAGATTCAGCGTTGACTCTCAACAGCTAAACAGCATATCAGAGTTGAGACAGTGTGCCATGACAACTGGATTAGACACCTTGGCTCGTTTCAAAAGCGCGACGTTGTTAACAGCGGTCGACTCTCAGTTAGAATAGAGACAGATACCGACAAAACAGAGTGACAGAGATAAGACGGCTTCCGTAGTGGATCGCAGTAGATATTTGATAACATTAAAAAGCCTTTCAACCACCAGAAAATGACTCTGCTACTGCCTATATCCAGGTAACGGCTCACAGTGTGCACAAATGCGAGTAACTGCAGTATTGGCGCAGTACTTGGACACGACGAAGGAGTTGCCGAATACCACAGTCATGTTTTATCACACACAGGACTGAATTATTCAACGATAGAGAAAGAATTTCTAGCAATAGTTTCGGGAGTAGGCAAGTAATAACTCGGCCAACGGTCCCACATATACAATGATAAGTAGCCGATATAGTTTCTGAGGACGACAGGAGATCCACGTGTGAAATTGTCGCTGTGGATGTTGCTCGTGCAGCAGGAAGACTTCATGATCTCACACGGCCCTGGAAGACAAATTTTTTACAGGCTTTTATCTAGACCGGAAGACGAAGCTGAACTACAGGAGACTGTTTACGGACTGCATACATTGTAACAAGACCCACTTAGACTTGCCCGCAGTCAGAAAGTAGATCAATCCCCGAATACAGTAATACAAGTGATCACTTACGGAATAGAAGTGAATCAACCTACGGCGAGTAAGAAGCTGACCAAACTACTAGGATAGAAAGATAGATGAAGAGTGAACGCTCACGGAACTCAGACTTGTTGAGAGGATGATGAAATCTCATTGGAGGCAATATCTTAGTCTCTACGCCAAGAGAAGTGGTTACAATATCACCAGCCATCACACACAGGAGTAGCCAGAACAATCACCTCTTAGAACTGGTCAGGAATATATGAGAAGATATGGTAAAATATACACGGGAATGTCCGAAGAACAAGTTGAGGAGAGTATATAGATGCATATGACCAACTCTGCAGTCAATTCAAGTTACGTCACTTTCTGAGTTGCTGAAGCATTCCAAATTTAAAAAAAACCAGAATTGGTAGAGAGAAGAAAAACGCTAAACAAAGAGAATGAAATTTATTCAATTACATATTAAGACAAAACAAAGAGACAGGCAGCAGAACGAACGAGAGAGATACAGAGACACACAGAGCGGGGGAATAACCGACCAACCGATGGAGGCACGGACGCTCAGGCAGACAGACACAAATTCAGACAGACAAACAGTCAGACACATTGACTCACTGACAGCCAGCCAGAGAGACAGCTAGCCAGCCATCCACACTGACACCATTCAGTCTCATGCTCAACAGAAATGTGGAGGACAACTATGTAGAGACACTCACTCACCTGTCGAACTCGAAGCCTCTTCTCCAACCGCTTCACTGCTTACCACTTCTGAAAGGGAGAAACCGATCACCTCGTTAACAGCCATTTATGAATTTCATTTCGCTCAACCTCTTCTTCTCCTGCGTATCAGCCTCAATCTACAAACATTCACATTTCCGTCCACAACCGTCACACCATAATCAAAACGCCTCACAAGCCTGTCATACTTGATGTCCTCACGTGGATTCCACTGTCACCACCATCCATCAGATTCAATGACTCGATGATCGAAGGACATACTGAATCAACGACTCCCTGCTGATTGGCATGGCTGGCATTCGGTGTCGACTGTGAGTTGTATGTTGGAATGATTGCATCTGAAGCTGCGTGTGTATGTGTATGTGTGTGTGTGTTTGTGTTGATGACGAATTCTTGTGGTAAATGGTGAAGTGGACGCCTGGAGTGTGATCGATGTGTGTGTGTGATTGTGGGTGTTGGTGAGGATGTGCGTGTTGTTGTTTCAGCGAATGTGGAAATTCATATTCAGGTGTGTTAATTGTGGTGATATGGATTGACTGGATGATGTGTTTTCGTAGGTCGACTGGATGGAGATGTGACGCCGTGTGTTGAGAGGCGACTGTGTGTCATGACGTTGGGGAATGAAATGGTGACTGTCATTTGTTTGGTGGGTCCGTCCGTCTGTTGGTCGATCGCAAACAACACTTGCCGTGTCACAAAAAACATTTGCATTTATCAATGGCTGACTTTGCTTCATAATGAAGACCGGATGGTTAGATGGAATGAAGAAGTAGAAGTAGCAATGAGGAACTCTTGCGACGTGTCTTGCAAGAACCTGGTGATCAACAAATATGTAGAAGGTAGTGGAGGTGGATTGGACACTCGCTGAAGGGACCATAGAGTGACATCACTCGTTTGGAAGTCCAGGGAGAGACGGGTGAAGAGTTGGTTATCTTAGGGTAGCATGGAGGAGATCGTGTAATGAGGAGATGAAAGCACTGCCGTTGTGGATCCCTTCAGATATGTAGCATCCTTATATATCCAGTTACAATGATTAGCCGAGAAACATAACACATACACCCGTTTGAATAGCTGGCATATCAGTGAGTACTGAGCATTTCTGGTTAGTGAAATAATAGCTCCATTAGAGGAGTGGTATTTATTTATCTGTGCGACCACCTGATTGACATCGGCTTAAAAGAGACTGACCGGTTGTAAAATATAAATTATAATTTTTTACCTACTATAAGTAGTATAAAAGCAATATAAAAAGTTTTATGACAGGAGAATTAATTTCCTTGTAGATATTGTGTCAACAATCGAATATAGTTAGAGATCATTGGAAACCAGCTGATGTTGGTCGGTGACGAAATTCACACTAAAATGAACGAAATATCGATGATGATGAAGATGATGGTATAATCAGTAACCAAATAATACAAAAAGAAATTGGTTATTCCCAATAAGTTTGGAAGAATATCCCAGAGATTCTGTTGGTCGACATGACAACAACATAAAGAAAACACAAATAAACTAGCAACTTAGAGAGAAAAATGGTCTATATAATACCGTGCAAGCAAGGAATAGGATGTCCCTGGAAATCAGTTGAGTGGGAGTCAACATCAGTGGTCTAGAAAACACCACAATATCAGTAATACCAAGAGTGGTAAAAAATCAAAATGGGGAGTGCTTAATAATGTGAAAAAAATGTGAAAATGTTGTTACCAGGTTAAAATACAATCAATCGCTGTTTCTTCCTGTATACACAAGTTGGTTTCGAGTTGCCTGAATGGAGTAGATTCATCAAAGTATTGAAAACAATTGTTCGCTCTAAATATTTTTGTTATATTACAGCATCAAAGGTAAAGATGTTTGGGCCAATGATTACGAAATCAGATGAAAGAAAAGTGAAGACATGAGAATTTTTTCACAGAAAGACAAAACTGATGACTACTTCTTTCTAAACAAACGTTTTGTTAGTAGTATATTCTGCGTCCGACTTGTGAAGAATTGAATTTAACATAACACACTCTCATATTACTATATAACTTGAAAGTAGTCAGTGTGTGCACTGTGAAAAAATGAAGAGTCTGTGGGCCTGTTACCTTCTGATGCACATTAAGTGATTGACTTGTTTTTATTGTTGTCATGTAATAGACGAAAATACCTGAAAGCCTTTTGAGTAACAGTTGATCACTATTTCACATCACAGTTAAAACGTTGATGGAGAATCCTCTTCAGGACTTACTGATTTCATATCGTATCCTAAAATTATTTGTAGCGTGAATGTTTAGTTATATCACTGTGTGGACGAAGCTGGTTCCCACTCATTTCCACTGAATTGATATGTGCTAATGTAACACGAGGATATGTGCTAGGACGCATTCTTGATGAGCTTCCTTAATATTAGACGGAGTGTGTATTACTTCTTCTTGCGTTGGTGTTTCAGCCGTTGAATGCTTGTCAGCCACATTATCCAATCTACTGCAATCAGGAAAATCATTAGCGATAAAAGGCAGCCACCCAGCCTTGTTTTACTCCTGTCCTCACTTCGAAGGATTACGTGAGTTTCCCGTTGTGGATTACTTGGCATGCAGCATGTCGTACAGCTGTTGGATGAGATGTATAATTGTCGGTGGCACTCCATAGTAGCGAAGTAGTTGCCAAAGCACTGTACTTGACTGCGATATTATTATTGTTGTTGTCGCTTGTTACCCTTCTTGTTGTGAATTATTTTCCTGTGCTGGTGTTGTTCTGGTTGTTTTATTCCTTGTTTTCCTGGTTTCAAGGGGAGCAACCCACAAGGTCGCTTCTCTCTAAACTATATTTTAATGTAACAATCCCTTCCCATTGCTAGTAAGGTAGGGTATTTATAAGAAATAGTAGAAGAAACTAATCATTCAGATAATCATATCATGAGTATTTGAACGTCAGTGAAATTGGAGTACCTGGAAATCGTTGACTAGCCTTCATTTTGTTAGAGCAAGGTGACGACAATGAAAATTCTAGTAAATCTGGATGTTACAGACGGTTTATGTCAAATGTCATACACAGAAACTCGAAGACTTGCAGGCGAAAACCAACAAACTGATTGAAGAAGCATGTGGTGAAGACAGAACTCCCGGTGATCATAGAGAAGACGGAGGTGATGAAGATTCATAGTGGCCAACAACAGCAGCCACAACAACGAGAAGCACCAATCAGTATCAGAGGGAGAAATTTGACAGAGGTTAATACCTTCCCTAATCTAGACAGCATCATTTCAATTACAGGTGGCATCAATGATGAATATGTCGAAGCCAGCCAGGACTGATAAAGCATGATAGACATTCATCATTCTGAAATCAGTTTGGAAATCTTCTGCACTCCGCAACATAAGCAACGAGATTCGGAATGTCAACACAAACGTGAAGTCAGTCACTTTTTCTATATTCCTCATAAAGCTGGAGCGTGATGAAAAGCATTTCCAACAGTCAACTACAGACTTCGATCATCAGCTGCCTCGACGGGGTGCATACTGAAGAACGGATGGCTGGCTAGTGAGAATTTGCAGCAATACATTCTGGGAACAATAATAATAATTTGCTTTATTCCAGAAACAGTACTAGTGGTAGAGTGTGGAATTTTCAGCACATATCTACAATATTTGCATCTAATTTTACAAACATTTAAAAGGAGTATTAAACAAACAAAAAAATTAAATCTAAAGACACCAACTGCAAAAAAAACACAGTATAAACACAAAATAATTATAAATGCGAAAAAGTACCAAGAAGTAGAAAGGAAAATAAACAGCATATAATAATAACTCAGTATTGGGTAGTGGAAGCTATGATATGATTATGCATGATGACAGTAAAGCTATAGTCATACAAGAAGTTATGAAATGATATTTAAGAATGTTTATCGCCAATATGGTCAGTTAATTTGATTGAAACAACTCAAAACAATCATAAAATAACATTTCAGGGTTGTTGTTTTGTTTTTTATTGTCAGGTCTAATGCAGTGCTTGTAGTGGTAGTGTGAGTAATCCTGCATAATACAAAATCTTAAGATAGTGATAATGACGTTCACAACCAAGATTGTCAGTTAATATTGCCGAACAAAAAAACAACAACAACCAAAAAAACTAATAATTACATGATGGTTAATGACAGGACAATTTTGTAATACTCATAGTGCTAATATAGTCGGAACCAGTAGATACACAAACGAAGGAATAGAGTAAAGTACAAAAAAGGAAGCCAATGTTAATTATTTAGGTAGCTAAGTATGCTTGAGAAGGAGTTCACGATAGAATACAAAATAAGAGAGGAATAAAAGAGCCTAAAATTACGTTGTTAATAACAAAGCGAGTCATAGGTTTCACGCTTAACATTGTCTCTGTCGCTTAGAACACGGGCCAAGTATGGTATCGTTGAGTTCCTGTACTTGGTTGTACGAGCGTAGATTATTTCATACTGATTTCTGGTTTTATTTGATGATATACAAGGAGAGAGTTGGGAATAGAGGGGGTGTTTGGGGTCTGAGAGTATGGTTTTAGGCCATTTTTCGCATGTATTTAGATGCCTTTTGAACTAATGTAGTGACGAGCTGACTGAGTTTTACACCGCTAGTCCTACTAAATACCTTCAACATCCTTCTCAGGATGGTATAGGCCTTTTTCAGTAGACCAGGAAAGACTAACGGGGAGCAGTAAAGTAGAATAGGTAAGATACGAGAGTTGACAAATTGTGAAAGTAGAGGTTGGGTGATTCCAGATTGTCTAAGTTTCTTAATGTAGCAGGTAAGACAGAACACTTTCTTAGAAATCATTAGGATATGAAATGTCCAAGTAAGGTCGGAAGATAGAACTAGAAGAAACGAATAGAGAAAATATTACTCATCAAATATGCCGAATAAAATGGAGATGAACTTAACATACACTGAGGAGACCGTCGAGTGGCATTGCGTGCCAAGCACACCCTTGTATAGAACCTGAGTGGGGCATGAAGAGTAAGGTGTTTGATGGTGACATGAAGGCACTTCTGTGAGCAAGAGAGGAGGGTATGTGACCAGTCATGGGGCCAGCCAAAGAGGACAGCAGAGAACAGGGAAAAGTGTGTAGCAGTGCTGTTGAAGTTCTTTGGTCACCTGTACTTCTGTCTTCACCACATACTTCTTGAGCTGGTTGGTTGGTTGGTTGGTTTGCGCCTGCAAGTCTTCAAGTTTCTTTGTGTTACACTTGACGTAAATCGTCTGCGAAATCCAGATCTTCTACAGTCTTATTACTGTTCCAGCATATTCCTCTCTTCTCACCACCGATAGTCGGATGCATAATTCAGTCTACCAGGAATAGGATTATCATTGGTGATAAAAGGTGACCGGTGACACCGGTCTTACACCTTCCTGTCTCCCTTTGAAAGGCAGGCTTTGCTGAGTTTTCCGTAGTGGTGGCTCGACACGTAGCATTGTCATATAGCCAAATAGTTTGATAATTATTTAAGCAGTACACACCATAGTGTTGAAGTAGTTTGTCAAAATTACTTCGCGAACTTTTCAAATACGATGAAGTTGAGGTAGGCGTTTGACTGCTATTCTATACTCCGTCTGATGATGCGTAGATCTGCTATTTATTTAATCCTCAGATGATTTGCTTGTCCTGAATCAATCTTTTCTGGTTGGAATTGAGATCCAGTCTGTGAATTTCTCCCGAAAGAAATCCGAAACGATAATCCAAATTATAGATTTAACCACACGTAGAGTGACGCGTAAAGTCCGAAATACAGGATATTCTGCAATACGGTACTTTATTACATAAAAATAGATATATAATATACAAACCTCAAAATGTGAGGTGCCTGTGGCTAAATGCCGTCAATTGCACAACCACTGTGCAGTCAATAATTAAAAACAGCAATACTGTGTCAACGTCGATCCACGTGTCGGTTCAAACGGCCCGCGAATGCCAAGCAAAGAATAAACAAATATGAACAAACAACTTTCAGTAGTAAAGCATACACTATAGGGTAAGGTCAGCAAATAATATTTAAGGAGAAGAAAAATAAGAACTATACATTAATAGAATGATAATAGAACAAGTAATTTGAATGCAGTTGTAAACAAATGTCATTGTTATAAATTAACATATAAAAATCATACTACTTACTAATGGCAAGTAGTATAATGTTGAACAAGGGAAAGATTGAGAATGAACAGGTAGGAAAGGAATTAACACAGTCCATCTTTCAGCTAGAAGGGACTTAGCATTGTGTGTTTGGCGTAGGCAAGACCGCCAATTCTCACTGAGGCCAGGTTGCCATTCTTTCGTAGTTTAACGTTGTAGCCTTTCTCTCGATCAGTGGAGTACCCTTCCATACCGAAAGGACACAGCTGAACAACTTCAAAGATTATTTGCTTCATATAATATTAAAGTCTATGTCAAATCTCTAATTCTCTAGAGAAGGCGCTAGTACATGTCAAGGATATAGTTCCCAGAATGTCACAAAGTAATTGTGTCTACAAGATAAAGTGTTCCGAATGTGATGCATGCTATATAGGGGAGAGCAGTAGGCAGATGGAAGTCAGAGTGAATGAACATAGACTATGCACGAAACGTCCACCTAGAAATGAAGTAGAACTAAAAAGTCTATAAAAAAGATCGGCTATAGCAATGCATGCTATAGACAGCGGACATAAGATTGATTTCGACAATGTCGAAATTCTTGGAAGAGGATTTCATTCACATAAAGAAAGATTGACTTCTGAAGCCTTGCACATCTTAACCACATCGAATGCAGCGAATAGGAAAGATGGGATAGACTTATCACCTATATGGCAAACTCTTATGAAGCAAGACAAATGAAAAAATCAATCAGCACTCTATGAGCCTCCATGACCTTTTAAAACATGTTTATCATATATGAATTCACGTATTTTCCATATGACAAATAACATACATACACACACACTCATACAAAACTAATCTATACATATTAACTATACAAGAATGAACACAACTACAACTTGACATTAGTCATTACAAAAATATGTGATGACTGCTTACATATTTTCTATTGGTAAAAATGTCCATAGACAAATGACCTTCAGATAAACTGACTTTAATGTATGTAAAATGTTTGACTATATATTTTGATGATTAATAAAAATCCGAATAAATCTGCTGAAGAAGCTGTGGCTTACACAGCGAAACGTTCAGAAAAATCTTGTTTTGATTTTCTTAACTCACTGGGATTAATTTAAATAATTTATAATCAATTCATTTATTATTCACAAACTAATCAACAAAACACTTGGTCTTCGTGGAATTCCCAGAGCAAATTTTAAAACACAAGGCACAATGTAGTATGAATTCCCTCTCCTTCCTTTTTGATAGTTGTTTTCACCGAATGTTTTTTAATAATAATAATAATTTACTTTATTCCAAAAACAGTACTTATAATACAGAATGGAATTCTCAGCATTTGTCGCAATATTGCATCTGATTTACTCAAAGTGTATATAAAATTAAAAATTAAAACAAAAATAATTGGAGGAATTTGTCCACATTAACGACATAATTATTAGATATAATAATAATAATAAATACTAATAACAGTGAGTTTGTTTCAAACGGTATTGTCGATTCAGTTTGGAAAGGATCATCACTTGATCTATTGTTTCTCTACTGTTTCATTGATTTGGAGCGAGATGGTTTGTGTAAATAGAAAAGCTTTTGTACTTCCCATTGCTGCTAATATGCGTTATCAAAGAAACTTATTGAACTAGAATTTACAAAATCTCACCTTGCATATATATTAACTTCATCACGATTCTTTAGCATGAGGTAATTTTTTTAATGTTGTAGTCAAGTTGGTCGATTGTTAAAGATAACAAAACCAAGAGTAGATTGTGTGAATTTGGTGAGAGCGTAAAAATTACATAAAAAGCACAGCGAAATCGCTCGTCAGATTTGTGTTTATTTTGTCACTTCGTCGGAAGGGGGTGGGGTGGGTGGAGGTGAGGCTCTGTAACCACGTCAATAGCTGTTCTGGTACTTCATTTATATTCGTGATTATCCCTGATTTCTGAAAGTTTTCTGGATGATTTCAATGCTGTCAAAATGCATTTTCTGGCCTGATTCTTAAGCGTATGCTGGACATATCTATGGCTGATGGTCATCATTCAGGTTTTTCTAGTTCAGCTGGATTTCTCAGTGGTCGAGTAGAGGAGGCTCTATGGGGTGTTCATTTCTTCTGATCTTGATTTCTCACTGGCCAGGTTTGTCCGATATAGAAATGATAGAGAAGATTTGTAACTCAGGTGGATGATTCTGATGTGGTTGTGTTCTCTGAGCTGGATAGTTAATTTGCGAAGCTTTCATCACCCTACTAGGTGACATCTTCAGCGCATACTTCAATTTGAAGTGAGCTTTTCGATTTCTCCACGAGTTTATTAATCATCTCTCTTGGCGACCTTGGATGTGACTGGTTGTTTTTGTGTGTTTTCATACCTTCTAGGTTACTTGTATTGGAACTGATTGTTGCCTTGACATGAACTTTGACCGTTTGTGTGTGAGGTTTATTTCTTATCGGTTGATAAATTTTGTCTCCCTCGATGTGTCTATTGATTGATGATTCACTGGAATACCAGGCACGCTTCTAAAAATTCTCTAGCATTCTTGCTGTTTCCTCTGTCTAATATTTCACGTTGGTTGTCCCAGTCGAATTAATGTCCGTTGTTGTCTCTATGTAGTGATATGATATCATGTGGATATCATGTCTTTCGACGGCTAGCTTATGTTCGTTGATACGAAGACGTAGAGGAGGGACGTCCACTTTGGCCAATGTAGTGTTTTCCGCAGTTGATGCAATTTATTTTGTCGATGATGTTGGTTCTATCTACTTTTACTGTTGAGTCTTTCGGTTGACATAGAATTGAGTGAAGTGACTTTGCTGGTTTGTTTAAGATGTCAAATGCTAAAGGTTTGATGAGTCTTGTAGTGATTTCTGAGATATTCTTTATATATGGTAAGGCAATTTTCTTTGTGCTTACCTTGGAGGCTTTTGTTTTGATAGGTTGGCTTGGGTGTATATGTCTTTTGATGAAATTTCGTGGGTACCCATCGAAATAGACAAAATTGATCAACCGATAAGAAAGAAACCTCACACACAAAGGGTCAAAGTTCAAGTCAGAGAAACAGTGAGTGACAATACAAGTAACCTAGAAGGTGTGAAAACACACAAAAACAACCGGTCACGTCCAAGGTCACCACCAAGAGAGATGATTAATAAACTCGTGTAGAAATCGAAAAGCTCACTTCATCAAATTGAAGTATGCGCTGAAGATGTCACCTAGTAGGGTGATGAAAGCTCCGCAAATTAACTATCCAGCTCAGAGAACACAACCACGTCAAAATTTTTCAATGTGTATAGCATCACATTCCGAGTAGGCATTTTAGTTTATAGGCACAGATAGATTGAAAAAGCCTATGGAATTTTCGGTCTCTCACATGAGAGGAGTTGCTTTGTAGTGTGTCTGGAGTTTTGAAGAAAATTCTGTTGTTGTATATATTGAGTATTACTCTCCTGATATTATCTGATGTTTCTGAACTATATGCAGTGACAACTGCTGAGGTTCATGTCTTCGGAATCCCTTTTCGGACCATAGTTAATGTCGGTGTTGATTGTGTTGATGAAGTTTTCTGAGCGGTGATTTTTCTTGAGAATTTCAGTAATACTTGATATTTCCTCTTCTTTTTCCTTGTCTCATCCATTATCAAAAGCGTCTGCTTACCTAAATAGAAGTGAGACGACTGATACGTTCTATATAGCCGATGAGGTGCGGTAATCCCAAGTATAATTACTCGGAGGTATATGTCTTTTTCCTGAATATAGATAGATTAAAATATCCATTATCCTTTCGCTTAACTAAAAGTCTACTCAGTGGTCTTCGTCTAATAGTGTTAAACTTCATCCCTCC
Source organism: Trichobilharzia szidati (assembly GCA_944472155.2). NCBI lineage: Eukaryota > Metazoa > Platyhelminthes > Trematoda > Strigeidida > Schistosomatidae > Trichobilharzia > Trichobilharzia szidati. The sequence goes on along the minus strand of OX235277.1, from coordinate 69,825,858 downwards.
AAATATCAGTCAAGATGTTAATTTCACTTTCAGATGGAAGCGAGAACTGTTTGGTAGACATGGTTTCACTATCATAGATGGCACAGAAGTTGAGACTGAATCGAATATTTCAAATATTTTCGACTTGAATACTTCTTCCGATCATCTTCCCTGGTCTTCTCATATCATGTTAGTTCCCAGTGTGATATTTCGTTCTACGTTCTACGTAAGGAGGTTAAGACAATCTGGTATCACTGAGTCTTCACTGCAACACAGTTTGTTAATTCCTGTATTCTGGTTATACTTCTTTACTGCTCTATACCGCTTAATCTCTCCTGAGCTACTAAAAGAAAAACTTTATCCTGCGAATGGCACTAAAAGCTGTCAGTAGGGCGAGTATGGTATAGTTAAACCAAGTCGTTAGTACTATTGTAGATAGACAAGCTTTCACTACTCTCACGTCTGTGTGGAGGTCAACAACACTACTCAGCATCAAAAATAAGATCCGGATTTTCAACTCCAATGTGAAGTCGCCGCTGCCATATGGATCAGAGACTTTGCCATCGCGTCATAAAGAACACCTCAAACAAACTACAGACCTTCATTAACACTTGCCTTCGCTCAACACTACTCAAGATAAGATGGCCGGTCAGAAAGGATCAACAACAGGGATCTCTGGTAATGAGCGAACCGACCTAGCAGGAACCGATTGTGAAACAAATAGGCAGGAAGAAATGGAGATGGATTGACCGGCCATACTCTGAGGAAACCATCAATTGAGTGACATCACTAGACAACCCATCGCTCGAGTGGAACCCGAAAGGGAAGCCTCAAGTTGGTCGTCAGTGCAAGGGTGACTTGGTGGAGGTCATGTGAAGAGGAGATGAAAACGTGTGGACAGACTTGGAGCCAGGTGAAGACTCTAGCAGAGAACTGAACGCAATGGAGGTGCACGGCTGAAGCCGTATATACAATAATAATAATTATAATGATAATCTGGATAGACACATGGAGTTATGCAAGAAATCAGCAAATATTATCTTTTAAAACTCTGAGCAGCTTCTCCATAGACATTTTTCTCCTTACATTCATTCATCTGGAACCTACTATAAAAGACTTTATGGTCGGAATTCTAAGTACAAAAATTCTACAATATCTTATTTGACCGAGATATATTTTATAAGATGAGAAAAGCGTAAGGCAAGTGTAAATTCCCCTGTTTTAATTATCAGCCCTGTAATGAGAAAGTTAGACGCGTCACTCTACCACCACATGCTGAAAATTTCACATTTGTGGTAAAGGTACCGTCTGGAATAAAGCTATTATTGTTATTATTATTATTAGAAAATGTAATTCAAGGAATTGTGAATCTGCTTCCAAAATAAACCGAATTCTTGAAGACTGAGTGTTCACTTTCTCCAAGAATGAACCGTGTTGGCGTCGTTTGAGTACAGCGAAAGTATCATCGATATGTCTTAGCCAATATTTTAGGTGTGAGTGTGTTTGGGAAGACAGTATTTGTTTTGTCAAACCTTTCAAAGGGAGCGAAATCATAGATGAGTCATCAGCGATCAAAAGCTGATGCTCACGTTATGTATTCAAAAGAAATACAACCAACCGTTGTTTCTACCTTGGTCATGATGAAAAGTCAGTCCCATCAGTAATGAATGTCAAATTGCTTATCTTACTCAATCTTCCTGTTTATTGCTGTTACTCTCACGTTTTTAAATTCTTATCTGCATTAATAGATTTGTTTTTCTTATCGGAACTTCCCACCCATTCTGTTTGTACTACGTCGCTAATCCATGATTGCACAAACAGTCAAGTTTTTCAGTAATTATGATCTTATTATGTCTTTTCTACCTGATTATTATTCTATCAGTACACGAATGTACAGCTGTCTAGTTGATGATTTCGTCGAAAGGAAAGTCTTCTTCACTGTGTCCATCTTTTTATTAATAAAATTTCTCGCATAATATCAGGAGAAACACCGGCGTTCTTGTTGTGGCCGAGTGGTTTCACTGCTTATGAGTTAATCACGGATTGACATCAGTTAGAGAACCATTGAAAACCATCCACAGAGAGTACTGGACAGCTGCTGTTTCATCCTAGTTTGGGAATCATCGGCAGTACGCACACACTGCCAGGGTTCGAACCTAGGACCTTCCGGTTACAAGGCAAGCTCGTATACCATTCAGCCACTGGGACACGATTCGATGGCTGATGAATTCTAATACCGGAAGGTCCTGGGTTCGAACCCTGGCAGTGGGTGCGTACTGCCGATTATTCCCAAACTAGGATGAAACAGCAGCTGTCCAGTACTCCCTGTGGCTGGTTTTCAATGGTTCTCTAACTGATATCAGTCCGTGATAAACTCGTAAAACATAACTGATCCTTACAAACCAAACTATAGAAAATTTACTGCTTACCCTCAACAATAGTAGCCCTTAAGTCCATTGCTATAATGCTTTAATGAGAAGGTATATTTTTGTAGGTCCTTGAGGTGAAATTTTCGATTGAAAATGTTTGCCTGACATGAGTTTTATCTGCAGGGAGGCGATTTCTCAGGAACTTCAAGCGTTTATTCGTCTTGACTGACAGTAATACGAACAATGAATTGAAATCTGGAGGGTGCAGTTTGCTGCACATGTATGGCCTTCCAAAGACACACAAAAAAGAAGTCCCTCTGAGGCTTATACTTTCGATGATCAACTCGCCTCAACATAAGGTTGCCCGTTGGTTTGAGAAGTTGGAAGCCGTTCGTCGACGACTAGTCGTGCACACCATGAAAGATTCATTTCATTTCGCCGAAAGCATGAACCACATGAACGTTTCAAATAACTTCATGGCGTCATTCGTTGCAACCTCCTTGTTCACAATGATCCCAATCTATGAAACGATTGAGATCATCTTTTAACAACAGTCTGATCTTTTCCTACTACCAGAGTCGGAATTCAGACACCTACTGGTAATGTGTACCATGGGTGTAAAATTCCATTTCGACAACACTCTTTACCAGTAAATAGATGGTGTAGCTGTGGGCAGTCCATTTAACTCTGTTTTGGCAGATATTTTTATGTCAAACATTGAGAGAACAAAATTGAAGCATGCAATTGACGAAATAACTTCCTATTGTCAATATGTTGATGGCACATTTGTAGTGTGCAAAAATGAAAGTCATGCTTCCCACCTATTCACAATATTCAATGACGCATATAAAAATATTGAATTTACTATGGAACATGAAAATGATGGAAAGTTCCACTTCCTCAACATTACCATGCAACGCCTAGAAGATGTTAGTCTTCAGAGATCAATTTACCGAAAGCCTACATGGAATGGACAATACTTACATTTTAATAGCTTTTGTCCAAATAGTTTTAAAAGCGGACTAGTCAAGACTCCGTGCTTTAAAACGAGGAGAATATGCTCTATAGAGGAATTAGAAGAAGAATTTGTGTTTCTTGAAAAGATGTTGAAAAGCAACGGTCATCCTCAAAGGTTTATTAACAAGTACGGAAGATGTGAAGGTTCAAATATAAAACAAATCACGGTGAGAAAAAAGCCCATTATAATTCAACTGGATTTTAAAGGTGAAAATATTGCATCAGTTGTCAACAGAAGACTGAGTACGTCAATAGCCAGAGCCTATCCTGCAGTTTAGTTGATTCCCGTCCATCGAAAAACATGCTCTTTAGTGCAGTTAACCACAAATTTACGTGTATCTGCCGGAGCATTTACATTGGGAGAACAGAAAGAAGGTCTCACCTCCGATTTTCTGAACATGTGCCGAAAAGCCTACTTCTCAATGGAACAAACTCTTACAATGGCGCTATTACCAGACATCTCCTCAATACGGGTCATCAGGTGGAAATCGCGAAATCCTTTAAAATTGTCAATACACAAAGGAGCTCAATTCTCCTCAAGTTTGTCGAAGCAATCCCTATTAAACGCTTGAAATCAGATTTAGGTGTTCAGAAAGAAGCAGTTATTAGTCTTTCCTTGCCAACCTGGCAACTGGATGGCTTTATTCTCTTATTTGATTACGTAATCTTTGTCTTTAACTTCATCCCCTTTTTATAATTTGTAATTCTGCTTTTCTCTTGTTTCTATGATTTGAGTTCAACTCAGTACATTGTTACCTAATTTATTAGTCACTCAGCATCTCACGCATCTCTCGTCCTTATTACGTAACTCCTTTACCATTGTATGCATACATTTATTTTTGTTCAAACTTGAACTACCTGTGTAAATACTATATAAGCGCAATTTTCCGAGGAATGTTTACTAATTGCGGAACCATCTATCAACAAGCATCATGAAAAATTTGCAAGTATGTTAACACTTTTCTGAATGTAAACCTCATAATTTATTTAGGCTGTAAGCAGCAGATGAGAAGCCGACGAAATAAATGATGATAGTACCATACTATTCTGCACAAGCCGCCACTGTTGTTCTTGCTTTATTCAAATACGTATTACCGGTGTCATTATTCTCTTGAACTGCCTTATATTTGATTTGCTTCTATCAGAAAATATGGCTTGATGCTCATATCTGAAAAGTGTAAGGGATAAGGGAGGCGATAAGTTCAAAAGTTAAAAGTATATCATTGGATTTTCACGGAGTCATGCTGATACTCTCTGCTGTATTTATTGAGACGCTCTAATATCCATCAGGTAAAGCAGGTGCACGTCATTTCGAAAAGTCGGTATACCATATAATCGCCCCACTCTCTGGCCTATGAAAAAGATGGTTATTGACAGGCTTCTTCTGAATAACACAATTAACAAGAAATAGAATAATATCAAATGAAATGATACAAGCATTCAATGAAGTCATGCTCCCTGCAAAGCATGTCACAATTACATACGTGTCAGTGTTATTTCATGTGGACAATATCAGAAATTTCTCAGAAGAAGTACCATTGGTTTATCACTGGTGGACGGCAGATGTCACTATTTTGTATGACATTGTTGAATGCTACATAGACTATGTCTTGTTGTGCGTATGTTTTACGACGTCCTACCTTATTCTTCCTGATCATTCGACAATGCGGATTATTGTGGAGAAAGAGGTTTCCACGATGATTATACCACATTATGATTAAAACATGCAATCAAGAGACGAATCAAACAATCTATCTCAGTCAAGGCATCATTTTTTGCGTCAAATCTCCGTCCAGTTGGCCTACACAAAAACATTATCCACTCACTCATTGTAACCACACAAATCACAATGATTCAAACGTATATTCCCATATATATCAATGTCCACACAGGCGTCCACCTCACAAGAATTTGTCGACAACACACACACACATCTTCAGGTAGAATCCCTCTACCATCCAACACACAGTCAACCCTGAATCCTAGCAATGCCAATCAGTGAGTGAGTGGTTGACTGAGTAAGCCTGTCGATCATCGATTCAGTGAATCTGATCGATGGTGGAAACAGTGGAACTGACGTGAGAACAAGCAAGTATCACTGGATTGTGAAGAATTTTTGTGTCTAGATATAACGATTAAAGTCGAATGTTTGAATGCCGGAGTGCATTGTGACTGTTGAAAAACTGACGCCACTAACATCCAGAAAAACGAAATCAGTGTTTGTTACTGATCACCTGATTACCATCTCCCTATGAAACGAAATGAGTAATCTAGGGAATGGCGAAGAGCATCCTCTTTCGACAGATGAATGTTCATGCATAAAATTGCCCCCCACATTTCACTTGTCCATTGACATACTGATGACAGTGAGTGTGGCAACCTGTCTGTCTGATTGTCTGTAATGCGGCAGAGTTCAGCTGTAAAATGTGGAGGCTCTGATAGTTTGTGTTGTGTTGAGGTAAAAGGAGTGAGCCAACCACCAGGCGAAACCCTAGTGAGAACGACGATTTGAGTGTGAGTCTGAGTGTGACGTCTATTAAATCGTGAGATTCAGGGATCAGAAATTATCGGCAACCGTGAGGTCTGCTAAAGATGATCGCGAAAAGTTGGACAAAATGGAGAAGTGCTGTTGAAGCCTTATATTCCATTCGAACCCAAAGGAACTTTAGTAATATCAACACAGAGATATACGCAACCATGGGCATGGAGATATGCGCAAGCATGTGCATAGGACATTCAAATTTCAGCTCAGCACACTGTTGCGCAGTGGCAGCGCTTATAGTTTGTGATCATTATGAGCAATACGCTGAATCTTCAATGGAATCATCAGAGATATGTCCACTTCTTTATGCACATCTCTGGTGAGGTCAAGGTTGGAAAATTTAAACTAGGGGACAGTCCTTATCTTAAGGGAGACTCATGTATTCTAGAGAGGGTTCAGAGGAAGGCAGCACGTATGATTCTTGGTACGACCAACTCAACATACGACAATAGGCTGGACAGTTTAAATCTCTTCTCTTCATCACACCGTAGGCAGTGAGCAGATTATATCACAATATACAAAATTTTAAATAATGACTACGGACTTGATGTGTTTACTCTTTTCCTTCACACCAGTTCACGAAACCCCAGAGAACATAGCAGGAGAGTTCAGAAGTCAGGGAGGAACAAATTCGCTGTCCAAGAAGAAGTGTTGTCAGTACCCTCAACTGATTTATTCTTGAAGGGTTTGGACAAGCAGGGAAAATTGCTACGATGTATTACTCCCACAGTCATGATCTCTCGGAGCTGACCTTGAAATAGCAGTCAGAATTTTAGGACGTTCCAAAAGGTCATCCCAAATAGAAACCATGAAGACGTCTAGGGATTTGGTAAGTCAAGAAGTTAACAAGTGTGTCAATAAGGGATCAACTGGAGTCACAAAGACTTGTCTGTGTATGAAGCGACTATGAAAATAAAGCAATACAACATTGTGGGAGATAAATACTGCCACACATGTTATTCACATCATAAGAAAAAATCGGTTCGTGAAGGTTGGTGGAGTGTTTTACTTACTTCTTCAAGCCTAAACTGTCTTTGTGGGATGTGGCTGATGTATTCTTGGATTCTGCAAAGACCTGTAAGGGCATAAGCGACTGAGATGGAAAATAGCCTGGTCTTAACAGTGCAATGGCATCAGTATTGTAGAGACATAGCGTCATAGAAGTTGGAGGGTATTATTTGTTGTCTTGGAGGAGTGGGAGTAGCTGCTCACACTGATGAAACTGTCCTCATAAAGAAGCACAACAGGCGAGCGAGAAGGGCATATCAACTGTGGGTGCTAGCATAATTTCTATAATTTCATATACATTTGCATATTTTTGTTAATAAAGTTATCGTTCTCATCACTGATTGTTCTATCTTCTTCTTGTTTGGTGAAAGTGAAAATAAAGGTGGATGGAAATCTATTCGCTATTTTTGTCATCATTAGTTGTGTTTAGTCGTTGACAATTCGGAAATGTATAGAATCGATTGCAGTGGAATAACATGAGTACTGGGGCTATTCAGCTATCATCGTCTAATTCAGACAAAAACGCAAACAGTAACAAAGAGCAAGATCGACGAAATGGTTATAGGAAACGAGATGTGGATTACGAGAATGTTGTTGTCAGAGTTAGATGTATGCTTAGCTGACAATGGATCACAGATGAATAAGCAGTCATCAGAGGAAAATGTGTCACATGGGTAAGTCTGCTGGCGGACCGATAGATAGATAAAAAAAAACACAGACAGACAAGTAGATAGATAGATAGATAGATAGACAGATACATAGAAGGAACATGTTAAGCTGGCTAAAAAGGAAACACATCAGTCGATTGTGAGATTTCAACACAAGCAAAATAAGTGTCAATAAAGTAAGATTTAATTAACTTTGATTAACTTTGACTGGGGTTCTAGTGAGAAGTCGTGACCAGTAGGGTGCAGTAGGTCAGGCGTGAGGACAAATACTTGCCGAAGACATTGGCTAGGGGTCGCGCTATGTCGTGAATATGCAGAAGTTAGAATTCATGGACCACTGGATTGAGTCTCAGTGGCTTAGTGGTATACGAGCTCGCTGGCCTTGTAACCAGAAGGTCCTGGGTTCGAATCCCGGTGGATGCGTACTGATAAACAGTCCCAAACTAGGACGAAACAGTTGTCCAGTACTCCCAGGTTTTTCAATGGTTCTCTAAGTAATGAAAATCCTGTAACCAATCAAATCCCTACAAACCAACACTTCACAGTTTCGTCGACTGATTTCCCTCCTTACCTGGTCCTCGACGCCTAACTTCAATATAACTCACCATATTATACCACTTCACACGGGAGATAGAACGCAGACAACTGTGATCAAAGATAGCTAGTCCTTTCATGTTCACTACTCTTAATGGCCAGGTCTCACAACCATAGAGGAGGATAGAGCGGACTGCTGAGCAGTAAACATGCCCTTCTTTCGACAGCCAGCCGGATATCACGTCTACATCAGAGACGGCTTAAACCGGCATATGCGAAACAAGATTTCTGTATCCATGGTGAGATTTCGTCAGCGATCAATCGGCTGACGTTGTCTGATGCAGATTCCAGAATAAGTGAAGCAATGAACACGCTGTAATACCTCATTCCCAGTTTCTAAGCTAGGCCGCCTTTGTTTCAGAATCTGTCGAAGGGTAAAGAAATGATCAATACACCCTCTTCCTGGTCTAAAGCCTGCCTGGATCTCTCGCGTTTTTGCCTCCGGTGCACCTTTATTCTACACATGATTATTGAGCCTAGAACGTTAGACACCATATAAGTGAAGCTAATCCTTTGTGATTATCACAGGATGACTTGTCTCCCTTCTTGTAAATCGTGATAATCAGTGAATTGCACCAACTTGACAGAACTTCCTCTGATATCCGGACGCCGCCTATTACCCCAGTTAAAGCCGACAGTAAAGTGTCTCTGCCATCCCTAAACACTTCTGGAGTTATTCCATCAGGTCACGCAGCTTTACCTCATTTCAGACTAGTGACAGCCTTAGTAACTTCAGTTAGGGACGGAAGACCTGTGTCTATATCCCATTCAGGGAGGTGTTGGATGTGTGGTAAGTTGAGGGTGGCTGTAGGCCAACTAAACTGCTTCTCAAAGTGTTTTTTCCAACCTCTTAGTCGTCCATCCTGGAAGCTGATTATGGTGCCATTTTTCTCAGAGATTGTTTCATTAATCGTTTGCCTTTAACCACATGTTTTTCTGATAAGTCTAAATAGTTGTCTGGTGTTATCGGTCGCCGATGCCCTTAACATCTTTTTCGTCTTTTTTCGCTGACCACTTTTCACGGTCGTTATGAAGGCCTCTTGTTAGTTTGCGTTTGAGTAGCTTTCGCTCGTCATCGTATTCAGAGCTCGCCGGAATCATTCTTGCGTTAATCAGTTTGAATGACGTGGTAGAAATCCAATGGCTCTTACTAGTCTTAGATTTCAGGTTATTTTCGGCTTTTACAGCTGTCTACAGCTAATTGTATGTTGTTCCAGGCAACCTCGGGAGGAGTCCTGCTAGCAGCCTCAGAAACTGGTTTCGCTATTTCTTCGTTAAATAGGGACTCAGAGTCTCTATCTAGTTGAGGACGTAACTGCTTCGCTGCAAACAATTTTTTATGTCAATTTAACCGTGAGCGGAAACGTGAGCGAACCTAGGCTTGATCAGAGTCGACGCACGTGTTCCAGAATGAGCGGCAATCTTCTACTGACTCTCTCCATTGACACTCTGTTGCTATGTAGTCTATCTGAATCCAGCGTTGAATTGGTGATGGAGTTCGCCAGGTTACGAAGTGTTTCTCTTTGTGCCTAAAGTTAGTGCTGACTAGGAACGGATGATTATCTGAACAGAACTGTAGAAAATGACCACTGTTGTCGGGATGGTGGCATAGAACTCCATACGTACCACCTACATACTTCTCAGTCTGGCACAACTTCCCTACTTGGGCATTGAAGTCGACTGCTAAAACAACCATATCTGAACGTTTTCGTTTTTGTAGCAAATTAGACAGTTTCAGGTAGAAATCACCCTTTACTTCATCCAGACTGCAGTCTGTTGAGGCGTGAGCGGAGACTACGAAAAGACAATGACGGGTAACGCGGTCTATCCTACTTATAACGGACCCGTTCGGACGGATCTCACACATACGACTATCTACTGGGATCCAGACGAGGTGATTTTTCCACACTAGCACTCAATGCTACCCCTAAACCTGCGAGTCCTCGCGAACTGGCTGAGGGGTCTCCTGACACCCTTAAAGTGAATTTTGCAGATTCACCTTATTGGCCCAGTGAGGTTTAGTGAATAACGACACTCGAGTCTTGTATGCGTGTCTCCAAAACACAACTTACATCCATGGCTTGAGATGCCAGAGTTCTTGGTAGTGATACATGTTGTCCGATTTTGGTAGAGGGTCCAGACATTCGATGCTCCAATGTGAATTTGGCAACGTGGATTAAGGAGGCTGTCATGGATGTTTCAATGGCTATCATCTCTGTTTGTGGTCACAGAGTGAAGTGAAGATGACTCACTAGCCTGAAGAATAGCACGAACTGTAGAAAGGGAGTAAAATGATGAAAGTGATGTGGTTAAAGGAGAATGATGCTCAGGAATGCTTCGTGCACTTTTGAAATGCGTGAGTGGTTGTTAATTTCCGGCTGTTCACACGGTGGAAGTGAATTGATTGTTCGGGTACCTGAAACAGAAAGAGGGTTGGTGTTGCGTGAGCGCAGAGCCCAGGGGAGAATCACACACGGCCTGTATGAACTGGTTTCTTGGTTTGGTTCCTTATTGGTAAACTTATGGCCGTTCACGGACCACCGTAGGGTAAGTTGGAATGTACAATTTCCCGGGTTGACCTTTTCTAACCCCTTCTCTCCAGAGTGGAGAGACAGGATAGCTAGTTGGCATGCTGGTCATCGGGGGGAAACAAATTACTGCTGTTACATCCCTGTTCTTCAGCAGTATTACTTCGCCCACAAACCACCAGTATTGTGTGAAGAGAATTCTTACAATATGCCGGTCACTGCATTTAGCCTAATCACTACCCTAACCATCTTCCTGGCATGGTAGGACCTGCAGGAACAATAGTTCCAGCCAGTGTAGCTTGTCGGGTCATTGCGATATGCAAGCCCGGCGACCCTGACGTCGTGTAGGGTGGCAGCTATCGGTCGGGAATGAAAAAGATACCTTGGCTCCTGCGACCTGCCCTCTGTTGTCACAGCACGAGCCTTGGTAAATGCGAGCATCTTCCTGTCTGTTTGTTTGTCCAGTGGTTGGTAATTTGGAATGACATGACATCGTCAACATCACGTTGGTAGTCCACTGATTGCTTTATTTTCGGACTTTTCGGCACTTCAACTTCAGTTGTTCCTGACTGCCTTATCAGATGCTCCATCATGCGAGGAGACTATTGCTTTTCTGAACGACCTATGTATTTGCTTCCAGGATAAGTAATAATTGATTTATTTCGTGCCTATAACAGTGTCGTCGATTGTGGCAAGAATTATGGGACTGAATCACTCCACTCAAGTCTACTTTACTTACCATACTAAAAGTAACATTTGGAGGAGTACAGTTTAAGACCATTTGAATGGACAAGACAACTGGTTAAACTCATATAAGAAAGTATTCATCTCAGAGTAATACAATGCAGCAGTGACTGAGTGACTGAGACAGAAATTCTCACATCATCAGCATGCTAAGTAAAGCTGTCATCTTTAAAGGAAGGGTACGGTAATCCGTACGAAAAAGAGAAAAAAGAAAGAAAGCAGAAGTGGAGAAAGCACAGTACCGTGAGGCACACTAGATTCAGTCAGCAAAGAGGTGGAGTGCCTCGCATTAAAATCAATGTGCAATTGCCTAGCCGAGAGAGAGAGGAAGACAACCAGCTTCTATTTTCATCAATTCCATGTTGTGGTAGCTTTTACAGCTTCTTTAATTAATTGCTTTTATAAACACACCTCAGACGTAACCTCTGTTTCCCCACTCATTCAATCAAATGTTCTCTCGGGATAACTCATCTACGAATGCTTCGACGATGTCCGAGGTTTGGCATGAAGTGATTTGGTGGATGGTCACTATAGCAGGGTCTTACCGGATGTGCATTTCACCTTATCACGAATTGGTCAGTTGGATGTGTTTGCAATCACCGGTAGTGATAGTGTTCTCACTGTGACTCATACCCAGTAATAATCGTTTGAAGCGACAAGATGTCTTCCACTAGACCGTTCCGAGCACGAGGACATCATCACTCAGTGGTGACTAGCGACACATCCATTTGACGAATCCCGAACAGGAGGATCTGTGCATCCGGGTGGATTCCAGTATTATTGAAGCACAGCAACTATTATTCATTCATTCCTTCCTTCCTTATAAATCCTTTGCTTCAATCTGTCTTGTTTTCTTCTTTTTACTACTGATCACTAGTGAGTAGTGTGAGCTTACATATACTCAAAGTGTTGCTATTCCGTAGCCATATCAGTCGTTTGTCTCTATTCCCCTCCCTGTATCAGCTTACTTATTCTCATCGCTTCATTCTCTACCTAGGCACTCACACACTGCTTAATCTGGTCGTGGATCGCCTTTGACACAGCTTTGCTGCCTCAGACTTTCGATAAATTAATCGACCGCAGTTACTGCTCCACATACGTCAGAAGAAATCCACAATTAGATAGTGCGGAATTTCGAAAAGATTTCATAAGCACGAACTTCACGCATTGGTTGTTGTGCTGGATGGTAACTATCAGCAGCGTGTACCGGTGACTTTGAGGAGTCTCATGTTGTGGCCAAGATTGAGAGCTGTTCTGAGAATAGTAGAATTCAACGACTTCACAAGAGAGATAGGACTGATCTGTGTACATGTGACATTTACAAAATAGTAGCAAGTAATCAGCTATCTGGTTGTCAGCGTGTGAATCAGTAACTATCGAAAATTACTCAGCATGTTCACTGGAATAATTGATGAGGCAGTAGTGTTTACTGTCTACATAATTCACCTGTGAGCAAGTAAAGGTAAAATGAGCAGGAGTAATAGCGAGATGGACAACCTTGTGAAACCCAGCCCATAATGCTGCTGATCGACACTTCACGGTTACTTCCTGTTTTGACAGACAACTCAAAATATCTCTTCTCTGACATCAGGCACACAAGTCAATTGTAAAACAGCTGTGCATATCAGTTCATCGAAGTCAGGTTATGAAGAACATGTAACAAATCATTTGTCACTCAGACTACTCAATGATGAATGCAATTAGTCACTCAAACATCAAGACTTATTAGCGAAGTAAACTGACTCCAATTAAATCTCCTTCAGTCTCTACTCTTTTACATATATACGTATATTGTAAGATTACACAAATTGCGTTGAGATATTTTGGATGAGATGATTATGAAAATGGTGATAATATTACTGTGTTGATTGTTTTGCAGTTGTTTTATATAAGCCGAGTATTTCTAAATTCTGGCTTAGTAATACTTTGATAAAGTTTTTATCACTAAATAGCTAAACATCAGTGAAAACAATATCGTTTACATTTTCATTCATTGAGAAATTCAAGAGAAATCCTTCTTTTTCTAAAATACATGCAACTATTTGTGTATATTTCATCTATCCAACTATCTAACCCGGATTTAACTTTCCCAAACCGTCTACCTATCTTCCCCTGATATATCCACGTATTTTTCGCTAATCCATCTAACTATATATCTATCTACCTGTGCTTCTATCTATCTAACTATCTATCTATCTGTGTTTATATTTATTTATCAAACTAACTATTTACCTGTTTATCTATCTATCTATCTATCTATGTATCCATCAATCTATCTATCTATCTATCTATCTATCTATCTATCTATCTATCTATCTATCTATCCATCTATCTATTTATCTATCTATCTATCTACCTATCTATCTATCTATCTATCTATCTATCTATCTATCTATCTATCTATCTATCTATCTATCTATCTATCTATCTATCTATCTATCTATCTATCTATCTATCTATCTATCTATCTATCTATCTGTCTATCTATCTATCTATCTATCTACTTACTCATCTATCTATCTATCTATCTACCTATCTATCTACTTACTCATCTATCTATCTGTCTATCTATCTGTCTGTCTCTATATCTACCTATCTCTTCATCTATTTATCTATCTGTTTATCTGTCTATCTATGTGCGTCGGTGGCACAGTGGTTAAGACTCTCGCCGACTATGCACATGGTCCAGGGTTCGATCCCCTGCTGGCGCACACCCGATATCTACGGTCGGCCTGAATTTGGGCTACCGATATCCATGCTGAAAATTCCATACTTGTACTGAAACTACGGTGTGGAATCAAGCTGTAAATCAAAAAAAAAATAAAATGAAATCTTTCCAACTGTCTGCCTATCTATCTATCTATGTATCTATCTATCTGTCTAACTATCTATCTATCTATCTGTCTATCTATCTATCTATCTATCCATCTGACTATCTATCTATCTATCTATCCATCTGTCTATCTATCTATCTATCTATCTATCTATCTATGTATCTACCTATCTATCTATCTATCTATCTATCTATCTATCTATCCATCTGTCTATATATCTATCTGTCTATCAATGTATCTATCCATCTATCAATATGTCTATGTATCTATCTATCTACCTATCTATTTATGTAACTATCTACCTATTCAGCTACCTATCTATCTGTCTATCTATCTATCTATCTTTATATCTACCTATCTTTCTACTTACTCATCTATCTATCTATCTATCTTACTATCTACCTTTTCATCTATCTATCTGTCTATCTATCTATGTATATATGGAAGCTACTGAGAATAGAATGGACAATGCACGAAATAATGCAAAATAAATGTTTAATTAATGTTAATGCTAGTAAGATGTATGGTACTATTAAAATACATAAGCCAAATTATCCCATAAGACCAATAGTAGATTTTAGAAATACCCCTACATATGAATTATCAAAATATTTAGCTCTAATATTATGCCCCATTAGAAATCGTTCAAATTCTAGACTAACTAATTCAAATGAGATGAAAAATAAACTAAATGACATTCAACTAGATAATGATGAAACAATGGTTAGTTTTGATATAACCAGTCTTTATACTAATATACCAGTCAATATGTCCTTAGAAGTAGTTAAAAAAGAACCAACTGCTGATCCTGAACTCAATCATAGGACAAAGCTGTCCATTGAAGAAATTATTTTAGGGATTCAGCTATGCCTCACATCTACTATATTTAAATTCCAAGGCAAAATATGTAGACAAACTGAAGGTGTAGCAATGTGATCACCAGTATCCCCCATCGTAGCAGATATGTTTATGGATAGCTGGGAAAATATGGCACTTAATACGTTTAATCCTACTCCAGAAATATGGTGGAGATATGTGGATGACACTTTCACAGTGTTAAAAATATAACATATCTCTAGCTTCTTGAGACACATAAACTCACTAGCGGAGGGAATAAAATTCACATTTGAAGCCAAAAATGAGCAAGGAGAATTAGCTATGTTAGATTGTAAAATAAAACGAATAGAAGAAGGCAAACTACACACTGGTGTTTATAGAAAACCAACGCATTCTGCTAATAGATATTTAGACTTGTATTCATCTCATCCTTTAACTGTTAAAGCAGGCTTAGTTAAGCGTTTAACAAACCGAGCAGTGGCACTAAGTAGCACAACAAAAGACCTAAATGATGAAATAAAACAGATAGAAGAGGCGTTGGTTTTAAATAACTATCCTCTAAAATTCATTTGGAAGATTGAAAAACGACAAAAGAAAAATAAAATGAATTGTGAAACTAGTAATAATAACATAAATAAGAGAGAATATAAGTCATCCACTGTTATACCACATAAAGAGGGGACATCTGAGACCCTACGTAGGATTCTAAATAAAGCAGGAATAAGGGAGGCTTTCAAACCTACAAACTCACTCAGGGACAAGCTCTGGAGGTTAAAGGACTCAGTTGACCCAATTAGACAAAATATAATTTACAAAATACCCTGCAATGACTGTGAGGTCAACTACATAGGTCAAACTAGTAGGTCAGGGGTAGTTAGATTGTCAGAACATAAGAATTTAGCTAAGGTAAGAATGGTTGACCCAGAGAAGATAAGTAATTTAGAAGATAGCTCAGCAATTGCAATGCATGCATTAACACACAACCACACAATAGGGTGGGAGAGGGTTAAAATTCTAAAAAGTAATCTAGGTAGGTGGAGAGAGAGGTTGATTACTGAATCTTTGTCCATTGAATCTACACCCAACACATGCAATAGGAACGAATCATCACTCATACCCGAAATATGGAAAATAATACTACCAATCAAATCAAGTGAAAAGCAATGGAACTATATAAATGAACTTAGGAAGTCGTGTGATCACCTTGATATGATTATGAGCAATAAATTGTGCTCGAAACGTCATCAGTAAATATTACTGTACAACACTGTGAGACTCTATCAAAATAAAAAAATTACCCATAATGGAATTACACTCTACCACAGTGCCCAAGTTTTATTCTTACATTAATTTTTTCCGGCTTATCTGCTGATATTATAGAGGCGTTTTCCTTATAAAATGTTTATTTTATTTAAACCTTCTCGAAATTATTACTTGAGTCATAATGATTCGTTAGAAGAAGAAGAAGAAGAAATATTCATCCGGATGAAATGTTTCCTTAAACCTTAAGAAATCCTCTCTTTTCTGAGATCACAATAATAATTCTAACCAATGAATAATGTTAGAGTAGGATTTGGGCGATTATCAGTGAAATATTTCACAGATGGTAGTATCCAGTAGACAATGGTGATGTCAACACAGTGAGTGTGTCATCCACACACCACAATTGTCATAATCTAGGGAATAGAAATGACGCTCTGAAAGCACTACTTTCCCAATGCTACCACTAAGGCTACTATTATTATTATTACTACTACTTATACTATTGCTACTACTACTAATAATAATAATAACAATAATAATATCAATACTAACGACACACTGCTACTGCTACAACAACATATACGAATTCTGAACTAATTACTGCTACTCATATCGCTGATGTTAACATGACTATTGCAATTGTTAATATTTATATTACGACAACGACCAGATAGGTGATTGGGAGACACAAACTGAAGGTGATTGCAATCAATGTCGCCGACTGGGTATTTCAATTCATTCATCACACAATTACACAGGCTACTGAATAAAGAGGTAGGCTCGAACTGACGCAGACAGGTAGGAAGCAAATTAAAACCTACTTCATTGCTCATTAACTCATTCACTCACTCATTCACGTATTCAGTTTCTCACACATTCAGTCAGGTGGTCAGTGCAGGGGTGACTTGCTCGCACAGTGACATGCATTCAAGGCAGTGGTACTGTTAATCGGCTGATGGAATGGTGAACAAATGCAGAATTGAAGGAAGGGAGTTAGGTAGGAAGGTAGTCAGAAAGAATGAATGAATAAATAAATAAATCTAAACGTGATTGTGGTATCTTGTTGCTTGATTTTCAGCTATCGCAGACCCAGTTCCAGAGCCAGCCGCCGCCGCCGCAGCAGCAATCATTGATTGTCCTGGCTGTCCCGGTGGATGTCCTAATTGCCCGTGTGTGCCGAGGTGGAAGTTGTCCAGGAGGCTGCTGCACAGGCTGCCGAAGAAAACAAACCACTAAACACTTCATTCATACAAACAAGCCTTCTCGCCTACCTAAGTGAACGAAATCTTGTCATCATCATTTCAAGTCGACGACCGATGAGTACTTTTAAATATCCTCTCTCGATAAATAAATACACTTGTGCTATCTAAATCATCACACATTTCAAACGTCTTCTTCTTCCTACTCGATGAGTAACCAGACGGTGGATGTGGCGGTGTTCTTGACGTTGTTGATGCTCGTGTTGACACCGATAGCTCAATTCACAGTTCTCTCACGGAAACTTGCATGCAGCCATCTGGCTGAAATTTCTCCGCGTTTCATTCTGTCAGCGATTTAGTCATCTTGTCGATTAAGAATAGGCGAGTGATACAGTAATCAATTATTCAGTGTGTCAGTGCAGAGAGTCAATTAGGCAATAACTCGAAGACGTGGTCGACTTGCCAGTAAGCTAAGTAGCTGTTCATTGATTCACATTTTGAAACACTCTCTTGGTTATCGGTTATTTAACTGAGTGGGATAGTTAGTTAATTATGCAGTGAGTCCGTTACACAGTCGGTCTCTCAGTGAACGAGCCTTCACCAAGACCACAGCAACAAGCAGCAAGGCTTTTCACTCTGCCTCGCAATCGTGAATTCCATATGGTGAAGTTATAATGAAGTCAGTCATTGAAGGAGAGTGTGATCAGCCTATACTTGAAGACGGAAATCGACAAAGATCCTGAGGCCATGGCTCCTATTTTCCTGATCATATATTCTTATACCTCTCCCATTATTGCTGCATGCATTCAATTCTCCCGTAAATGATTGACTGATTGATTGATTGAATGAATGAAATAATGTCTGAGTGAGTGAGTGGCTGAGTGATTGCGGGGTAGAGTGAGTGTGTGAGTACTTTTGTGAATGAATGAAGGAATCAATAAATGGATGGATTGATGAATTATTTAATGATTGCATATGGAGAATGATACTCATTCTGTCAGCCTCCATACGTTTTCATTTTTTGTTACTTTTGCCTAAATCACTGACCTTCCTGAATCGTTTACACCGAAATGCCTGAATTCACTTGGAGGTTGTGTTTCTGCAGTCGTCCAGAAAATTTCCAGTTAACATTTCCCAACATAGTTGACTGGAACACTCTCTAAAAAATACAGGAAAAGTTCATATCAATATTTCACAACCAATAACTCACAATAATATTAATCTCAGTTGCAATCTCAGACACTCTTGAAAATATCATCGTACTAAAATTCAGTAATGTAAAGAATATATTTTGATGGATATTCCTCACTGAACTAAAAATTATAAAGCAATTTGAAACTCCAGGAAACTCATGAATTATTCTTCATAAGCACATAGAAACGGCTGAAATAAGGTATCCTCTGTGTTAAATTCAATTTAATTATTATCATTTAATTATCTTTAGATAATTCACGTTTATTTTGTCTAAATTAAGTAATGTAAGGAATGTGATCCTAAGTTGAACCACTGTTACTCTTGTCAGGTTGGTTTTCTTTCTTTGTTTATTTGTTTGCTTGCTAGGTTGACATTTTCGCGTTTGTTTTTCTTCTCTTAGTCAATTTCATACACAGTTGAGTGTGTAGGTGTTACTCATTAAGCATTCCTTGCATTCTAGTCAGCCTAATTAATCTTCTAACAAGGCAGAATGTAAGAGTACGTTCATCGATTCACAAATTTTATTAAAAAGATGAACGTCACTCAACTGAAGATAATTTAATGAGAATAATATTACATTAATAATTAACATAGAAGATTCCGCGGATTATAGATGAAGCAGAGAAAGACTAAGAATAGAAGAAAACGAAATACTAGTATAAGTTTATAAATAAACTATAAAGAACATTAGAAAAGAAATTTGTACACTTTTATTATATCCTGTATATTAGTTGAAGTTACCTCCATCATATGTGCCTACGTCGTCTCACATCTTCCGTTCTAGAGTACAACGACAATTAGTCATTGAAAAAGGGAGCTGAGGAAATTTCAGGAAATTGCTCTGGTTATTTCAGTAGATATATTGGATCAGTTTCCATGCTGTCATTCCTAGCACATATAAACAAAGGCGAAATCTAACCAGTGCTGATTACCCCTATCTTGTTTTGATTGGAAAATATTCAACAAATATATTTAATAACCATTTGATGCTTTAGAAAATGAAGTATGTCGATTCATAAACAAGATATGCTCTAAGCGAATACACGATTTCACCTCACAACCTCTACTTTAATACTGGCCGCTAGTAATTAGCATCAGCTTTATTCTTCCTAATGACAATGACTTCGCTAGTGAGGTTAAACTCATCTAATGCAGTTGATGTAATTATTTCTCTTAGTTAGACATTATCAGCTGTATGTGTCTTATTTATATACACTTTACTGTCGAGTATTGTGCGTTGAGGATTCTGTAGCAGTTTGATTGGTTTAATGCGTTAGGGTAACATTCCTAAAGCCCAAACCTCCTTCTTTACCCGAGCTTGCAACCGGCTAGAGGACTCGCGAGCTAGTAATCCCAATGCGAAACGACGGGTGTGTCGTCAACGTAAGGGTGACGTGGAGGAGATCGTGTGGGTGGGAGGTGATAGGTTAGGGTTAAGGTCTGTTTTGAAGTCAGCCACCAACTGTCTCATTTGACGTAACAGTTGAGTGGGCTTTCTATCACCCAGCTGAACATCTCTGAATAATTCCTGCACTTTCTGTTGGTCGGTAAGTGCAACGCGCTTAATTAGCGCCTGCTTGAGACGCTCGTACAAGCCCGATGATCGGTCCACGAGGACATCAGATACTTCTTCCATGACATTCTCAGGGAGGCTTACGATAGCCAGGTTCACCTTAGTCCCTTGTGAGTGTATATTTCGTAGGGCGAACATAGCTTCGATGTGGTCGAACCATGGAACAGGATGACGAGTCCAGAAGGTAGGGAGTTGCAAGGTAATAGCCATTTCTGAGGCGGAACTGGTGTCAGTCATTTTGCACACCGGACGATATATTATTAAAATGATAACAAATATGATAACAAAAATAAAATACGAGTAAAAACAAGGCAGGTAAAATTTTATAACTCTGTGTGAAAAACAAATTGCCAATATGAAAAAGGACTATTTACACTTTAGGCTACTAAGTAGGCAAACGGTGGAAACTCGGGCTCACCACTTGTAAGAGTTAGACTTAAGTTGACTTCGACCTAACTGTAACCACTCTTACAAAACTTCTTCACCGCTTATGGCCTTAATCGTACTCTGCCTTACGTGCAAGTACCGCCAACGGAATCAAGGTTAAAAGACTTGAGATGCCAAGTGTGACTCGAACAGAATTGTATTTACACAAAAGAGATATGGAATTTGATCAGAAATAAGAGGTACACACTTATCTGCAGGTGAGACGGTCGTAAGCTCGGAGAGTGTGCTGGATGAAAGCACAGCGAGAGAGCGAAACCGAAACCGTACAGGAGGTTCAGGAATACAAAGTGGAAGTGGGTTTTAAAGGTCAGGCTGAGCTCGTTCAAACAAAAGTTCGAAGGTACAATGTACACTACAGTGGGTTGATTTCTTTAGTGCTGGCTATTGCATACCTCCACATACATGTAAAAACTCTGAATCAAAGGATGAGGAATGAAATGGATATATTCACTCATCATTTCTGAACTGCTCTAGGTGCAGACTGAAGCGTCCAGGGTTAGACGGTGTTTGTTTCACAGGCAGTCAATTCAATTCTGATCATTTTTCATCACTATCATTTTCTTGTCATTATTCGAAATATCAAGCACTGCTTTCAGCTTCTGACTTTATGCCTTCGAATTTCATGATTCGAATTTTTATGCGGTTCAACACCTGATCTCAAGATTGAGTAGCAGTAGAACTAATTAAATGCAATCATTAAAATTTCACGTCCAGCTAATCTATGGAAGCTTGGTCTTTTAATGCATTTAACCGAACAAACAGCGAATAGCCCTTAGCCTCCAGTTTCAATGTTTTCATTCACTGTGTGTGTGATTTTTCTCTCTTTGTCCTCATTCAATTCATCCTATTTTTCCTTGTTCAAGAACAGTTATTTTAATTTTGTCTCCAGGCTCTTCCTGATCACATTTGTAATTTGTTTACAATAACTGTTTCAAAATTGTATTCTAATCCGCTGCAATTTTTGCATATTTCACTCTTGTAATCAGTATTCACACCTCACAACTTCCATTTCAATTCGAAAATTATTGCTTCAATCTATTTCCATGCTCACTGTCCAGACACCTGTAATTCGTCCTAATACTGTGTAATTTTGTTTCCAAACCTCTCGTAAACCATATCTAGCTGAAAATGATGGTCACCTTTCATTCGTCTTCGTAATTACGTGAAATAAAATAAAACTTCTATCTATGTGAATTAATGTATTTTAATGCGATTGTACAGCTTTTGAAAATGGTAACTTTGCTGAACTTCGTGTTCTCTTCTTTCAGGTGAATATATATTTCTTCTTCCAGCCACTTAGGAATGTGTTCTGCAGGCTGCCTATTCTCCACAGACCCATGCATCCTAAGTGTTAGTGTAGAACTTGGGCACCGTGGTATCATGTAATTCTATATTAGATGACTTCATTTCAAATATCACACCGTGATGCGTCATTAAAATAATCATTTATTTAATCAAGTAGAGAGAGGGAGAGACGTTATTCACAGAAGATTTGTTCATTGATTCAACTCCGTTCACGTGCAATCAGGATGACCAAACGCCCATTCCGGTGATATCGAAAGTGTCAATGGAAATTTGGAGAGACAGAAAGAGGGAAAATACATGTGAGACAAATTGTCAAACCGTGTGACGAGTGCTGACATGATTATGATCAAAAATGTATGACCGAAACGTTATCCAGTTGTTAATACTGCATCGCTGTGTGACATTTAAAATAAGCATATCTAATATGGAATATACAACTCCTCTCTATCACGTGTGACTGCAAATGCATGTAAATTGATAGACACAGTGGGATGTGTCATTGTCATTCCTATGTTGTGAGGGTTTACAGGACATCAGAAACCTCATCTGCTCACCAAAGACAAGAAGTCGAATGAGGATCAGACATATTTTACAACTTTCCTAAAAGTGAATGCGAGAATCCGAAGATGCGTTGGTCCTTTATAGGTAGCAGTTATGTGACGCCAACTAGGTTTCGCTTTCGGATTGAACTGATCCACACAAATAGGATGATTGTCAAGATGTTGGTCGGTCATCAAATTGTTTAGCAATAACATACTCCTCTGTGATTAATAGAACAAATGATACTGCAGTACTGTTTAATGTGGTGCGATTTCGTGTACATTATTCTGTAAATGAAATTCTCACTTGTGCAGTTGACGCAGTGTTCGAGTTGAAAATTCACTAGACAACTGAGATTACTCAAATCACATTATAGGCAATCCTACTAAATACCGCTACTAATCGGAATAATCAAGAAAGCCATCATGAACACAGAAAACGATATACTACCTATTGGCTGAGATGAATAGTTGTATACTACTCGCATCAATCTTGTGAGAGAGGGAGGGAGTGTGTTTCTCAGACAGGTCGAAGTGATCTAGACCCAAGAAGGCTGATTTACTCCTTCTGAGCAATAGATCATCGGTGGTCCACTCGGTTTCGACTCAACACGCATCACAATATGTGATCTGCTCGATACCGTAGATTTTAATCAAGTACAGTCAAGTATGAACTCATAGTACTACTGACTGATTAAAGTGAGTAGTTTGTTGGATGTCACTCACATCAATGTTATTCTGTACTCGAGAGTGGAACAGGTCTGTTCTGAAGTTATCAACTTCTGCATCGAATAACTCAGGTGAGAAGGTGGAATATGAATACCTTCACAGTGACAAACGCATCTTGTTTCATGCTTACTGGCTTACGAAGAAACAGAAGTACTAACTCCTAATGGACTGCAACCGTTACAGTGACTTTGAAACGGTTGCTGACCAAGTTAGTGAAACCTGGCATATAATGTTTTCATAATCAACACAATATGCCCATCGAAGTGTTATGCTATTGAATGGGATTTCTAGTAAGTTTCAGCTTAGGTTTGAGAAAGATTAAGTTACGCTTTAAGCCAAGGACAAGTGATGATTAGATTATCCTGGTAAAGGCGCCATTTTGAGTTGGTTCGAGTTTTGAGCAAAATTTACTCGTAAGTAAATATCACTGTATAACACTAAGCGACTTTATCAAAATTATTTTACACTGTTGATACTCCCACCTAAAACGGAGAGCTATTTCTTTATTGCATGTGAAAGGAAGGTATCCCTTGTAACACTTTTATACAGATTTTATGAATTTTTTCTTTCATATATGTATTCCATACATAAAAAATACCGGCTTCACGTGATTATTTCGTTCGTGGTCATTCGCTGATTGGCAGTTAGTTAGTTGTGCTGAAGTTTAACTTTGCCAAACATCTGATATCAATCAACAAGGTCAACATTAAAACGGTTGAAGAGGAACATCTAACAGCTAATCTATCACGCTTATCTGATTCAGTTATTTTATAGGTGACATCAGTCAATCTAACCACTGCCAACTAATCTTCTATTCATTTGAACTGCCTGTCTTTTCATGACCAGAAAATTCTCTCACAAAAAAAGACAACAAACAAAACCGTGAATACTATTAAAGAGTTTGTGCCATCTTCTGTTATCACATGGCACAAGAAGCGCAGTGATTTCATTAATTGGTGGTGATATTTTTGGTTTTGCACAGGACACAATTTCATCAACATCACACCATATAAGTAGAAGTGGTGGTATGCAGAAATAAAATAGAATGCACAAATTGTGCGTATATCTGAATCTATTTAAAACTGTCTTACTAAAATAACAGCACACAATCAATAAATCAGAGTATGAAAGCAGTTAGCATTTACATTCTGTGGAAGAAAATCATCCTATCTGAGTGAAATATTGTTAACTCACCTTGAAGTACTTCTAATTCCATAGGTAGACTAAACCATAAACTATCTCAATAACCTGTGATATCATGAAAGTCACAGTGGACTTCCTTCCGTGGATAGATCTGTGAGAATAGTTTGCAGTTGAGAGAGAGAGAGGTAGGGAGATAGAGTGAGAGTTAAATATGGCATGATATAATTATTCTGTTTACTGGAAAGTGGTCTCATTGTTAATCACTGAGTTAATGAGGTATGCAGCAGGTTAGTATATTTCTGTTAGGAATGGAAATTATTGTAGGTGTAGCATTAATTGTGAATGGCATGTTTGAGAGAACACACATAGCCGTTAGTGAGTGTGGAATGTGAGTATTTTGGCATAGTGCTACACTTTCTACCAGACATTTTGTTCACAAGCATCTAACTGTTAGGCATTTCTGGTTGATATAACTTACGGATTGTCCAAAGTGGTCAGGTAAAGGATTTGTAAAATCAGTCAGCGTTTTCTCACTGGCATACCTTGTGTAGTGATACGGAGTACAAGGGTGATAAAAATTCGTCTTTCGCAATGTTAAACAAGCTGCCACCTCAATTCCATAGTTCGCTAAGTCTTCGGTTGCTAAGCACAGTTGAAGTAGTTGCTATAAGATTGTTTCAAGCCAGTCTCGGTGTATTCAGAAAACGTTTGTTTAATCTGTCTTACCGCTTCGGAATTCGCCTCCAACCTAGAATAGGTATCTCTCCCGATGACACCAGATAACAGTAAATAATACTTTATTATTTTTCTTTTTATTTGTACTGATAACTATGTTATCAATATCTTGCTGTGTTAAAGTTGCACATTTTAACCTCGATGTCACAATTTATTATTATTATTATTCTATTATGGATAAGATATTATTTTGACAAGTCGCAAAGTGTTGTACACTAATATTAACTGATGACGTTTTGAGCACAAATTATTGCATGTACAGTTTTACCATATAAGGTGGGGACATCTGAGACGCTACGTAGGATTCTCAACAAAGCAGGAATTTGAGTGGCATTCAAAGACTCCTGCAAACTGACTCACATAGGACAAGCTCTGCAGGCTAAAAGACCCGATGGAGCAAATTAAACAAAACAATACAATTTACGAAATACCTTGCAATGACTGTCAGGAAGTTCAACTACATAGGTCAAAATAATAGATCAGGAGTAGTCAGATTGCCTCTCAGAACACAAGAATTTAGCTAAGGTTAGAATGGTTGACCCCACGAAGATAAGTGATTTAGAAAAAGCTCAGCGACTGCACTGCATACATTAACACACAATCACAAAATAGAGTGGATGGGAGAGGAATAAAATTCGAAAAAGTAATATAAGTAAGTGGAGAGAGATTGATTACTGAATCCTGTCTGGTTCACGCAGTCTACACCCAACACATGCAATAGAAATGACTCGATGCAGATACCAGAGATATGTATGGAAGATATAATTACCAGTCACATCAGAGGAGGATAATAAATAATCTTAACGTTCTATTTCAAATCACTTACATCATAACATTCTTACAAGTTGCTCATATTCACTGTTAAATTTGATATCATGGTCAGTTTTTTTTAAATTGTATTGTGAAGTTAATTTATAGTAATAATATTCTTGTTAATGTCTTATTCAGCTGAACCCCAGGCTTTGAGAAATTCCCTGACAGGTTTCGCGTTGTCTCTGTTTATAAAGTTCTTTATTTTCACATTCAGTTTGGTCTACACTGTTGTCTACTCGTAGGGGTGTGGTCGGGTGAGTTGACATTGCCTGCAAATCCCATCAAACCCAGTCGAGAATGTAATTTAGAGAAACGTTTGTCGCTATCATTGTACAAATAGCTTACCACAACTCTAATGTTCTATTCCATGTGTACTCGTATATTCACCTGCTCTTGTGGAGCTACGTACATATGTCGTTTATCGAGAAACGTATCACACCACTTTTGAACAATAAAGGATAGTACAGAACCGTAAGGCATTTATACTACAACATAAAGTAGAGAGTGACCCCTCAGCTTCCGATGAATCCTTCAGTATCGTCCACAAGGTCCTACGAAATTTGCTATTGTTTTGCATAATGAAATTCAAATGAATGCAGAGAAACCAACAACAACAACACCATACACCAATCGCCATCAACGGGAGAAGTCAAATAGGAAAATGTATCGCTTTCATTTATCTAGAGAGCGTTGTCTGAGCTACAGATAACATTGAGATGAGGGCATCGAAGACAGCATTGGAAAAGCGAGGCAAACCTTTATTATTGTATTCTCTTTATAGATGTTTGCTGCATTCATCAAATAAAGACAAAATTCGGATTTACAACTGAAATATGTGATCAATGTTTCTACATGATTCAGAGATTTGGCGTTTGTGCACGCGTCAACAAAAGCATTTCCAACAAACTGTCTCACACTTTCATCAAATGTTGGCTTTCCTGGTTGGATATTGAAGATCGCATGGCTTGTCAAGCAGGATGAGTAACAAGAAAATGTGTCAGCGAACTAACCAAGAACCTACCACTCAGAAAATATGCCGATGAAAATAGAAATATACCGGACATAGGCTGTGAAGATGGTTAAGGGATACCGAGCACTCGGAGGCGAGTTCTCATGCACGCAATATAAGTAAGAGATCGGGTGAAGAGGACTCGAAAGATTCTGCATGAACGTGGATTCATCTAATAAACACTGCAGAGAAGAGAGTGAAAATGACGATCTGTTACTGAATCCTTATAGTCCACTCAGAATCCATGCGAGTTATAATAATAATAATGATACTGTAGACCTCATACAATGGCTAAATATTAGGATGTGAACACACCGTTACTAGAATCCCTATACACTCTTCATGTGATTACGCGTCAGATGACGATCAGAGTCAAGCAAGCTAATAGATAAGGAAACAAGTTTTACCTGGATATTGTTCAGCATAAAATATTAACTGAAATCTCAAGAAAGGACGTTTTCATACATTATAGATTACAGTGACAGACGAAATACGAAAGAATATGTACAAACGTTCCACTTATTACAAATGCAGAATCAGCCGTTGATGATGGATCCAGAATGTCATCTCCTTCTAACATCTGATTATGCATTTATCATCTAACTATGAGTGGTAAAATCAAAGCCGAAGTGAATACGCCGAGCTGATCCTGTGATCATAGCTTATCGATTGACGTGATAATTAAGGTCAAGTTTAGTATTTGCTGGCAAATACCTCTCTGAGAACTTAAGCTTCGAGTGGGTGGTTAACTTTTGAAACTTAATTAATGATGACAACCCATCGCTTGATATCAGTTAATAACCTCAGAAAATGTGATAGATGGCATCATGTCGATTTTTCAGTCGATATCTCGGGACTTAAGTATATTCTTGGGTGACAGATTTGTGAAGATATTGTTGAATTCAAGGAGGATTTCGTGACAAAGTGAAATCAGTTGCGGTATCACTACAAAATAAAAAGCACTTGGCAACGCTTTCATTTTGATTTTGAGCTTTTCGGTGGCACTGAAATATGATGCGACCTTGATAGGAATGAGGAGCTTCGGGTAGTGAGACGAAAATTTCAACTATCAGTCAGTGGGTCAGAAACCGTTGGCTCAGGAATCCCAGCTACTGTGAATTCTCATTTGAGTATCATCTTCATCAACTACTAGTGAAATCTAGTATTATTATTGCTATTGTTATTATTAAAATTCTCTCGAATTTCGATGGGAACATAAGGCTACATCAGCACATCCCTATTTTCCTGTCCTCTGAAGTCCTCTACAACTTAGCCCAACAATTCTTTTAAAGCCTACATTTCCTACTCAACAAATCTCCTCCATATCATCGTCGACATGACGCCAAACTTGTCGTCTCCCCTGACGCTTTGATGTCACCTGCTAACGTCCTCCTACTTGGCATGTGTCTCATTTACCTCCATTTCCTTCTGCATATTTGTTGAGCAGTCGGTTCTTGGTTAGTTCGCTCTCGGAGTTTTTGTTACTATAACATTCTGACCCATCAAATGATCTTCTGTATGGAGCAATTGAAGGCAAATGTCGACATGAGTTTGCGACAGGCTGTTGGTAATTCGTTTTGTGGTGCAATTGCCAAGTTTTGATCCAGGTAGAAGAAGTGATTGACCTTAATATTTGTGTTGAAAATCCAAATTATATTCTTTGTGCTGTGGAGTGCAGATGATTCGCTAACTGATTTCAGAGTGATGAAGGTTTGTCTTGTCTTTCCGTCTTCATGTGTAAGTGGTTATTGATCATGAGTCTGGAAAATATTTCGAGAAGTTTTGTTAGTTAACTAAACAACAAAAACAGTAACGGACCAGCAAAACGCTGGGAAGGAAGATTACGCAATGCATTAGGAATTAGCATTTGGAGGTGATTAGAAATCACTAGGTCAAGAAAAGTCTTTGCAACAGTAATAATGAGACAGGTGAGTAGATGAAAATGACAAAATACACAAATGAGTGATATGTGAAAATATTATTATCAGGGTAAACGAAGATTACTCACCATTTCTTTCTGCATAGAGAAGTTTCCTTTGACTTGTTTGATGGTGATAGATTCAGCGAATCAAAGTAAATCTGAGAGTACTGGATAGCAGTTGTCTTGTCAGCCTTGTCTGCCACTCTTCAGCAGTACGCATGCACCATCACCGCTCGAACCCAGGACCTTCCAGCAACAAGGATAGTTAGTTCCTAGACCATTAAATCACTGCCACCTGATCCAATGACCAGCCCATGAATTCTCACTCTTGCCAATTCACAACCTAGCGCTACTGGCGCTACCCAATGACATTGCTGACATGTATCGTTCCTCATACCCATCCTACTGTACCCCAGTGGTCAGGACATGTCAGTAGCACACGCCAATGAAGTAGTTCAAGGTAAGTCAGCATTAACTTATTCAGAAAGGCCTATTTTCTCAAATAGAATGAACATAAATAACAGGGTGAATCTGCCTCCCATACTTTCAGAGTTAAATAATAATGATAATAATAATAATCTGATTTATCGATCATCTGCTTCTGTTTTCGTAAACAACTTGATATCAACTCAGATATAGAAGCAGTTGTTAACACAAACATCAACATACGCATAAATTGCACATTCCATTTTATTTTTCCACACAACCTGGTCTGATGTTGATGAATTTGTGACTTATGCAGAATATCACCGATCGATTATTAGTTAACTGAGTGGAGTTTAAACTGAGCACCATGTAACAACAGAGGAAGAAGATAATCACGTTTGAAATGCTGTGCGTCTTGTGTGATAATTTCCCGGTTGTCAAGTGCTGTCCATTTCAACTGAATATATATTCGCCAGAGTAGTTATCCAGTGAAACTGATGTGAGATTAGAACAAGATACGTAGGAGAACAATACTTGTTTCAATTAGATCTTCTTCAGGCTTCACTGTGGTCTGTGTAGATTTATATATGAAAAGTAAAAGATAAAATGCACCCTTCTTTTCGTCATGTTGATGATGCGTTTATTATTTTTGATGAGAAAGCTGAAAGGAATGAAATGCCGGTGAGGTCGACTGATGCACATCCATCTCTGATCTTCACTTATGAGGAAGAAGATGATGATGGCAGACTACAATTTCTTGATGTCCGATTGGCTTGGAGAGAGGATGATTCACTGAAGAGCGATTTCGATAGACGATCCACTTGTCTAGGATAGCGTGCACATCTCTTCGGTTTCGTGTCAATCGAATCCAAAATCAATTTGATAAAATGTCTCACGAGCAGAACAAAAGAGATGTGAACCGATGACTCCTTTAAAAATGGAATTGGATAAATGGAAAATACGCTGGTCGAAATAGGTTCTCCTGGTAGATTTGTCAGGAAACACACTAATCAACAACGGTGAATATATTCGTGTTTTCAACGATTTGATTTTCATAGCTGCACAAGCGTGTACATATATTTAATTCATTGACAACAGACAATAACAGTCAGTTTTGGTGTGTGTGTGTGTGTGTTTAATTCTGACAGAGAGAAAGTATTGGTGTATAGGACTACAAGTCACACTCGATTAGATACATATGAAGGAATGACTTGATAAATACAGGTCAACCTGAAGTTCAGTGGACAAGTGGGAAATAGATGATGGAAAACTAAAGTGCATCACGAAATGCAAATATAATATGATTATTATTATTGCTGTTCCCTTGGGTTCCTAGTAGAACATAGGGCTTCAACTGCACGTCTCCACTTGCTTCTCTCTTCTGCTGTACTTTTCACCTGCATCCGTGTTATTCCATACTGTTTCAGTTCCTCATCACACGATCTCCTCCATGTCAGCCTTGCACTGACGTCCCACTCGCAGCTTCCCTTTCGGGTTCCACTCGAGCGATGGCCTGACGCGCGATGTCACCCAACGCCTCCTCAGCGAGTGTCCAATCCATCTCCACTTTCTCCTGCATATTTGTTAGGCGATTGGTTCCTGTTTTGTTTGTTCCCATAGTTTCTTGTTTGTGATTCTTTCCGGCCATCTGATCTTCAGTGTAGAACGAAGACAGTTGTTGATAAAGGTCTGCAACCTGTTGGAAATGTTCATTATGACCCGCCAAGTTTCTGATCCATCCGCATGGAAGAACTGACTTGACGTTTGTATTGAAAATCCGAATTTTGTTGTTGATGCTGAGTGATGAAGATTTTCAGATTGGTTTTAGGTTGATGAATGTGTTTCTCGCCTTCCCGATTCTCGATTTGACATCCTCGTCCGTCCGTTCCCCCTGTAGTTGAGACAATGCTCCCTAAATAAGTGAATGAAGTTACCTCTTTCAAATCCCTCCCGTTGATGGTGATTGGCACTGGATGTTGTTGCTGCTGTTGGTGGTGGTGGTGGTTGTTTATTTTCATAACCTCCGTCTTGTCTATGTTCACCTGGAGTCCTGCCTCTGCTGTTTCTTCGACTTGCTTGTCGGTTTTAACTTGTAGGTCTTCGATTTTGTGTGACATCAAACATAAATCATCCGCGAAATCCAGGTCTTCTAGGTTCTTCACGTCGGTCCAGGATATCCCTGTCTTCTCGTTTCCCACTGTCTCACGCATAATCCAGTTCATTCACCACAATTAGGAATATCATTGGTGATAATAAGCACCCTTTTCTGACTCCTATGTTCACTCCAAACGCTTCGCTGAGTTTTCCGTTGTGGATCACTTGACATGTGTCGTTGTCGTACAGCTGTTGAATAAGGTTGATGAATATTTGGGGTACACCGTAGTACTCGAGTAGTTTCCAAATTACTTCGCGGTCAACGCTGTCGAAGGCCTTCTCAAAGTCTATAAAGTTGAGGTAGAGGCTTGAGTGCCATTCCATGCTTTGTTCGATGATAATGCGTAGAGTTGCAATTTGGTTAGAACATGATTTGCCTTTCCTGAATCCAGCTTGTTCTGGTCGGAGTTCTGTATCCAGTGCGTCCTTTATTCTCTCCAGGATGATGCGACTCAGGAGTTTACTTGGCGTACACAGGAGCATGATTCCTCGCCTCTCCTTGCAGAGTCCTAGGTCGCCCTTCTTTGGTAGTTTCACAAGGTAACCTTTCCTCCAGTCACTAGGCACCTTTCCCTCTTTCCAGATCTTTTGCAATAATGAAGTCAGCATATCTGCTGTAGTTTCCGGGTCCGCTTTCAGTGCTTCCGGGGGTATTCTATCTGGTCCAGCTGCTTTTCCAGCTTTCAGAAGCTTGATTGCATTCAAGACACCAGCTTTCGTTGGAGGATTGGTGTCAACTTGCAGTTGTGTACGTGCTGTTGTTGGTATTTCTGGACGGGTTTTAGGTGGTGTTCGGTTCAAGAGTCTTTTGAAGTGGTCCGCCTATTGTTTAATCTGTCTTTCTTCTTTGGTAATTGGGTTCCCTTGGCTGTCTTTTATATGTTTCACTTGTGTTGATCTCTTCCCGGAAAGAGACTTGGTTATCTGATATAGTGTCCTTAGGTCCCTTTTGCCTGCTGCCTTCTAGCTTCAGTAGCCAGGTTGTCGTAGAATTGTCTTTTGTCCTTCCTGGCAATCTTCTTCACTTCTTTGTCCAGTGCTGTGTAAGTTGAGCTCAGCGTCTCTTTCTCCTGTCCATCATTGCATTGAATCATTTTCTCTTTCACCATTCTCCTCTCCTCCATTAGCTTCCAAGTATCCATTGAGAGCCATTCCTTGTCTTGTTTCCTATATTCTCCCTAAAACCGTTGCACACGTTTCGTTGACAATTACCTTCAGAGAGTTCCAATGGTCTTCCACGGATGATTCCTCAGTGGTGCTACGTAGTGTTTCCTGCTTTGCTCTGACAGTTGCAGTGAAAATGTCCTGTGTGATTGTGTCCTTCAGTTTTTGCGTGTTGAACTTGCATTGTGGCCTATCCCCAGCTATCCTCGAGACTTTCAGCTTCACCTTGAAAGTCCCTTGTACTAGATAGTGGTCTGAACCCACATCAACTCCTCTCCTCGATCTTGTGTCCAGTAGGCTCCGTCTCCACTTCCTTGAGATTGAAATGAAGTCTATCTGGTTTTTGGTGTGTCCATCTGGTGAAACCCATGTCGCCTTGTGTATATCCCTGTGTTTGAACACACTGCCACCAATCACCAAATCATTGAAGGCGCAGACGTCTGATAAGAGTTCACCGTTGTCGTTCATTTCACCGAGAGCCACGTGACCTATGTTGAGTTCTCTTCCTGTATTGCCTCCTCCCAGTTTCGCATTCATGTCACCCATCAGGATTTTGATATCGCTCTTTGGGACGTTGTCCATTGCTGTTTGTAGTTGATTGTAGAAATCCTCCTTCTTCTCATGTTCTGAGACGTTTGTAGGCGCAAAGCATTAAATGATTGTAACCTTCTTTCCTTTTGAGTTGAACCTGGCTGTCATTATCCTGGAGGAGATTGGTTCCCACTGCATGAGAGCCTTAGCCGCTGTTGGTGACGTCATGATGGCTACTCCCTCGGTGTGCTCGTGATCGTCCTCTGGGTGACCGGAGTAGATTATTTTCTCTCCAGTTGGCAGTTGGCACCTTCCGCATCCGTTCCATCTGCTCTCGCAGATTCCCAACACTTCTATTTTATATCTCCTCATTTCTGCGGCTACCTGAGCAGCCTTTCCATTTTCGTACATTGTACGAATATTCCACGTCCTCATCCTTATTTTTGTTTTCACCGAAAGAAGGCACTTCGGCTGACTGGCTTCCTGAAGGCTTTCACCAGCCTGCGTCATTTCACTTCTCCAATTCCAGCGAGAAATAAGGTCATTGTTTGTATTTGTAGAATTTTTAATATATTTGTGCGTTGAAGTTTTAGAAGCAATTTGGTTAAGTTTTGTGGGTGGAGTTGCTAGCACCACGCCTCAACCCTCCCTCTTTATCTGGGCTTGGGACCGGCTAGAGTACTAGTGACCTAGTAATCTAGGCGAGGTTAATATAATATGATATGAATGTTCCTAATATAATATGATAGGAACATAATATGGATGGATGAGTGAAATGTTGTCAGAGGAGGAGATTACATAAAATATTAAAATATGAAAGCGTAAAGTGAAATGAAATAAAATAAATTACAACAAATTGGAACACGGAATCAAGAAGGATAACAAAGATTTTCTCTGTGAATCAAATAGTAAAATCAAGATTTGGGTAACGAAAGAGATCGTACAAATTGCTTTTATACACAAACTTCTGGCTGTATGTTATGCATTGCTAATTACTCTGCCGTTCACAGCGAATGCACTCGTGCGCTCCCTTTCGACCAACATTGTCGAAGTTTGTTGACTATATGAACGATGTATCAGATGCTGCGTGGTGGTCGGTATCCACAATATGCTGCAATATCGATGAATGAACACCTCTAGGTTCTCCTTTGCTCAGACAAACTGTGTGATGCTCTCAAGCGTGGCGGTGTGATATGATTTTCGACGAACGTCCTATGTATCTGACTCCGCAAGAGCAGGTGAACATATAAATAAACATCGAATGAGACAAGCAAGGTGACATTTCCTTGGCATTAGGATACACCGGTGGACGGTTAGAGTAGGCTATTCGTAAAGTGCCAGCCAAGAACACTTTCATGAATGATCTCGTCAGACGAGTTTTAGGTGTCTTACTGACAGTGTCACCCTGAAATATAAGTTTAGGTGCAACACTTGTTTAGCTACCTTGTCAGTCTCTGTATTTCATTCACGTGATTCGCTATTGTAACCCGCGAAGCGAAGTGGATATCCGTTCTCAAAGAAGGTTTGCTTCAGTTGTTTGAGTTGGTCACCTACACAATCTTCACTATAAAGTATGCATAACCATGCTTAGAGGGAAAGCGATGAGACTCCTCTGTATGTCTATTGGCACAAAACTGTAAAAATCGGTCTCCGTCGGGATTCTGTATTATATACTATGACAATCATTTTATTCTCAGAAGTCAATTTTCATTCAGAATGGAATTTTCAGCGTTGTGCACATGGTAGCCATTTATCTCCTTCGCCAAATAAACAAATAAAACGATGAAATTGCAAAACCTGGAATGTTTGTAGAAGAATAATTAATATATATGAGAATTACAATATTTATTATTAATTCTTATTATTCTTTAATTTTCTGTTAATTTGCAGATTGGAAAGAAGGCTTAATAAGCTCTTTCTCATATTTATTTATTTGTCTGTTCACACAAAACGCGTGCTAACCACAGTGTGGTTGAGTTTCGGTATTCCGCTAAATGCTTCCGCATAAACTGCTTAGAAGTTGAAGAGAAAGGCGATTTCCAGCATCATGCAAAGTGACTTTAGCTAACTGTTTGATAGATTTGAAATGCCTGTCATCAACAACAATGTGAGTTAGTTGAGCGGTGGGCAAACTTCCACTAAACCTGCATACAGCCTTCAAACTTCTACATAATATAACATAGCCTTTTGTCAGCAAGCCCAGGGAGGAAGAAGGGGGAACAGCAAAGAAGTGTGGGTGGAGTACTTGAAATAATAAGGTGCAGGAGAAGAGGTTGAGTGATGCCAGAATGTCCCAACTTCAAAATGTAATAAGTCAAGCGATAGATTTTTTCAGAAGTGAACACAATATGAGATAACAGATGGATTACAGAAATACTAATACGAAGAAAGGTGAAATTGGAATAATTTCTTCTTGTCACAGTACCGTAGGTATTACAGGAATCATGGGATTGAATCGGTCTGTACAAGTGTCTCTTTACTTCTGAAACTCAAAATGACAGTGTAATAATCGGAGAGATTCACTTCAAGACAATTTTAACGAATCAGACCATTGATTAACCTCAGATAGGAAACCATTCCTCTCAGGATAATCTAATGCGGAAGTGACTGGGACAGAAATTCTCACATCATCAGCATGCCCAATGAAATTGTCGTCTTTCAAAGGAAGGGTAAGGTAATCCATAGGAAAAAGAGAAACGAAGAAAGTAAGCAGAAATGGAGAATGCACAGCACTGTGAGGCACACTAGTTTCATTGAGCAAAAAGTGGAGTGCTCTCCATTTAAAATCGGTGTGCAGTCGTTCACACGAGGAATAGGAAGTCAGTTAGGTTCCATTTGAATTCAGGCCTTGTTAGAGTGATGTGAACACAGCTAGTGAGTATTTTCTTATCTTGCTAATGAATAGGAATTTCTTCCTTATTTGTCTTCAGGTGCTACCTTATCTTACAAATTTACTGGATTGCAAACTAGTCATGTGCGGAAAGCAATTTTGAGTATACAATGAAGCAAGCGAAGCAGTTATTTTATTATTATTATTATGTATGGAAGATATTATTACCGGTCACATCAGAGGAGGATAATAAATAAATTCTCAAAATTCTATTTCAATTCAAGCAGATCACAACATTCAAACACGTCACTTATTATAACTATAGCAACACACTTCTTATTTCCTATCAGAGTGTAATTGATCATTAACACTCATTTAGTTGTTTCTGTATGTACATTATCTTATATTGATTTTTATTTAAATATCCAGTCAATTCCACACATGTATATAAATGAAGGAAAACGTTGTGTGAGTATGGTGAGAGCTGGCTGCTAGCCAAAGTTGCTAGACAGTAATTGACGTCAATGTTTATGTCCCCAATATTGGTGGTGAGAAAATGAGAACAAAGACTTTGCATAGGCGGATACATTTAGCATATGGATGATCTGACACAGTCACAAAGAGATGCAAGGTTAACTTTCTGTGAGAAACAACCAATCAAAAGACTGTATTTTCTACTAACAATAATCTACAATAATGTACAATAAAATCTATAAATATGTGTTGATTTTCCTTAATAAACGATCTGTTGCTTGTCCCTTGTCTTCTGTTGTTACAGGAGTAACTTGGTATGATTATGAGCAATAATTTGTGACCAGTTAATATTACTGTGTAACACGGTGTGACATATCAAAATAAAATCTTATGCATAATGGAGTTATACTCTACCACAGTGCTCAAGTTTTATACTTATATCTACTCTAATTTACACAGCTTTGTATACATAAAATAGTTAAGCAATGACATTGAGAATTGTTGGATCAATTGATTATAATAATGACCCAGCACAACAACCAATTTCTGACGTTCATCTTCACGAAATCTTTCCGAAATTTTGCATAACATAATTATAGATTTCTTCTAAGAAATCTGGAACGGTGACTGTAATTCATTAATTCATCTAACGTCTGAGTTACGCGTACAATTTCAAAACAAATGATTGATCTAGAGTACGCGTACTGTATCTAAAATAATGAGTAAAATATATGCCAACCTTACATTATGAGGTGTCTTCGGCTAAATGTTGTCAAATGCACTGTCACTGCGCTTCAGTGCATGACAAAAGGCAGAGCCATGTCAAAGGCAATTCACGACCAGATTAAACAGTGCACGAATGTTCAAATAAAGAATAAAGGGATTAGAACAAGCAAGCTCAACGGGCAGTTGAATATAAACAAACAACAGTTGTGGCTACGGAATAACAACACAGGGAATGTCTGTTGGCTCAAACTACTTATCAGTGGTCAGTGGTACAATGTAGAACACAAAGGAGATAGAAGCAAAGGATATATTTGTATAAGGAACGGATGAACAATAGCAGAGTACTCTACCACAACCCCGACACCAGCAGATTCATTCTTCTTAGCTTGGACATCAAACTGTTCACTCGTTTGAAAGACATCTAAAACAAACCTCTGTCTTATCAACGTTCAGTCCACTGTCCTTAAACACTTCACTTCATCTAGAACATGAAGTGGAGATTTTCCTGACGATGGAGCGGAATCAGAATATTACAGAATGATGATTCGAAACATCATCATAGTTTCAAGCAACAATGTGAGCTGCAACGTGAATTACTTACGTGTCATTCAGTTGAATACACATGGCATGAAATATGATGACTTACACAGTTCAATCAACTGTTATTTCCTTTTCCAGCAACATTGAGTGATATCAAACGATCAATCAGAAGATCGATTTTGTCACCAACCGGTGTCATTTTAATTGGTGGCAATACCCACGAATGGACTAAACAGCTGCTTTGCCTAATTTGTTGGATGGCTACTAGAAGTCGAATCCAGGATGCGCATTTCCTACCGTCTGGGATTTATCAATCGGATGTGCTGGCAATACCCACTTAGTGATGATGTCCCCTTGTCTAGTGGAAAGCACCTTGATGCCTAAAACGAAATGTGCTGGTTTCGAGTCGCAGTGGGAACACCATCTGTCACTGATGATTGCAAATGTATCCAGCTGACTTGTCTCGGATAAGATGAAATTCACATACTGGAATCCACTGCTGTAGTCACCATAAACCAAAATTCTTCGTGCCGACTCTCGAACATCGTCGAAGCATTCGTAGATGAGTTATTGCGAGAGAACAGTAGAGTAAATGATTGAGGAAACAGAGGTAACTCATGAGATATGTTTATAAAGGCAACTTATTGAAAAGCCGAAGACACATATTCAACATTTTCTTATTTCTCAGGTGGGTTCAGAAAGGCGATAGTGTACTCGCGTGATGGAGTATTTGACCAAGGCGGTTATGGACAGCTAAAGCCAAAGTGTCAAAACTTTTGGAAACAAAGCACCTTGTGGACCACGGACATTGGATATTGGAGGTGCAAAGTCATTCACAATTGCCAGTCAGTAGACAAACAAACAGAGAGGGAGATGCTTGCTTCTACCGAGGCTAGTGAAATTAGAGTTTTCAAAACAGATCTCTGTGTAGAAAAGGAATTGGATATCATTCCGAATGTCATATGGTAATTTACTAATTAACAGTTGTTATTGTTATTATTAATAGTAGTATTTTTGTTATTACTTTATTCTACCTCTCATTAACACACTTGCTGATCCACCTAAAACTATCCTTTATCGGAAGCATTATCTTGATTCGTTTTAACATTACTGTTGTTGTTGTTTGTATTCTTACTAGTATTACTAATGTTATTCAGTTCGCGATTTTTGAAATATTTAAGTTGCTTCTCCTATGACTAATTGTTTATTTAATTGACGTAATTGAACCCTAATGCATTTAAACTTAATCTCTTGCACTCTCTCTCTTCCCCTTATGTACTAGACAATCACCTGAAAATCATTGACATGTGCCTTTTTGGGTGATTAATTCACTGCAGATTATTTGGTTAGCAGTCTTATATCTCGCAATGTGATTCTAATAGTGTATGCATAGATGTACATAGCGCACTTTCACTAACTAGACGATAGAAAAATCAGTGAGATGATAACGACAATAACTATATTAACACAAATAAGAAAATGTTTACGGAATTAAAGAATTTTACAAATGAAAGCAGAGTAATTACACCCCATATGTTTACAGAATTCCCAGAAAATATAAAATGATAATTATCAGAGAGATTGAGATGACGACAACCACTCCGATAATGCCTAGAAGAAAGAAGGGAGAAACACATAGAAACAATATTTTGAAGTGGATTCTCTGAAAATTAGGCAAAAATTAACAGTAGTGAATATTTCCAGCTCACAAACAATCTACCCATTGTTCAGCCCATCAACACTAGATATCTTTGTCTCACGAAGGATCTTATGTGAATGATAGTTCTGCTACAGTTTGAATGAACTGACACCACTGATATTGCCTTCAGACTCAAACTATGGTTGGATTGAGTTTGTCAAATGAATTCGGTTCTTTCTCGTGTTACTTTTAGTTATCAACAGGAATCCTTTATAAACTGGGCATTCATTTTCTCTGAACAACTTCACATCCAACTTTCTTCAATTCAACACACATTGCCCGCTAAGATTATTACTATCTTAGATAGACAGTCTCAAGAAAATCTCCTGTCAGCTGTCCGTATCTCGGATATTCACATGATTCAATAACTGACTCAATGAATGAGGCTAAACGCAGTATATCACTACGATATTTCGGTTGTGAATATTGTGAGTTTCAAAAACAGTCTTCTTTAATCTGAAGATATAAGCAATCATATGCACATCACTACATCTGTCAACAAGGAGCAACCTGCATAGGCCACAGTATTTGGTACGTGAGTCTCGTAATTTGACGTCGAAAATACCATTTTACACTACACTACGAAGTAATCAAACAGCCTACGATGGCTGATTCATCGAACACTCAGGAATAGTATCCTGTGTCTGTGAATAGGACTGGGTATAAGCGCGGATATTCACAGGAAAGAGAACCTGCAAGTAACGGAATCTCGAAGAATACATGTGGGCGCAGAAGCTGAAAAAGGTAATCGTGGAAGTGTGGACGTTTCCATCTAATAGGAAGAAGTAGAAGAAGAAGATTATAAAACAAAACATATCTAAGACTAAAATGTGGTCAACGCTGAAGAAAGCAGTAGAATCGAAGCTATCGATAGTAGACAGCAAAGACAATAGATAATTTGAAGTAAAACGTAATAATACAAAAGGAGGATGGAGCGACGCAGAAAAAGGACCACCTGGCATTTTATAGTAGATGAAAAAGCGAACCAGACTGATTGTGTGAAGGAAGCGCAAATGTAAACGACCGTAATCCAGTGGGAGTGGATGATATCAGTATTTGGTTGAGTAAGAAGATTTAGAGACTCCACAGTGAAAAGAAAGACTCATCTGGATCGTTAAGAACAAGCTAATTGTGAAGTCATAAACATTTTGAGCGGAAATTATCGTGAGAGTAAAACAAATGAAGCGCATACAGAGATAAAAATCACGGAAAGATGGAAATATTGACCCACCTATGAGGCTAGAAGCTGTTTGCATACTGTTTGTCGTGGATATGCTCCCTAGAAAATAGAAAAAATAAACAAATGAAACGGTGAAATTCACAACCTGTTATCCAGGAATACGGCATCGTAACAAATCAAACGAAAGAGAGCATCTCTGATGATAGTTCCTAACACAAAATCAGGTATTATCAAGAGATGCTGAGCTACTGGACGAATGCTACCAGGGAAGTGTAAGGCTGACACATAAACGGAAATTGTAACCTGAATGTGCAGGCAGAAACAGAAGAGGAGTTATAGTATTCGTCATACTGAGTCGGGAAATGCGTCAAGCTTCAGAACACTTGATAGATATTTGACGCATTTAGTGGCGTGCTGATCGTGTGAGAGCATGACTGAATGATTAGGCGACGCGTTGTGGGAGTACAATGCAATGTGACAATCCACATTGTTCATATGGAAAAAATTTAAACAACAAACACACAAATAAAGAAAGTGAAAAGATCACAAACTTAAAGATGCCAACAATTCACCAGGAGCGATACAAGAAATCAAGATATTTACCTGTCGGTGTGGAAGCCTCAGACTTTTTTTCTTGAATGGTTGAGTATCCTGAAAGGGGAGACAGTAAGAGACCAGTTTGTCAAGATAAATCATCAGTTTGATTGAGATCAGAGTGATGTTAGTGGCTTCACATCGTCTCTCCATATCCACATTACATTCTATCATTGAGACACTCAGCTCATAGCCGCCTTTCACAAAGATGCAAAATTCTGCACAGTTGACAGATATCTACCAACTGATGTGAATTTTAGTGTCTCAATCATCGATCGGATTGTATTACATGCTGAGTGACAAGTTGATCGTTCGACAGTCTGGGCTGTCCTTTTTGACTGTGCTATAGCTCATATTTGTCTGTGTGAAGACTAGCCAGTGCGATTGATTTACGCTTCCTGGAAATTGGCTTTCGTACAGGCAAACGGTCAAACTGTTGTGTGTTTGTGGTGAACGTTATTTGGATGTGATAATCAATTAATGTGACTTTTGATAAAGTGATGCAGTGGAATGTAGAAATGTCTTGGCCTAATCAATGGAGATCTGACGCAGTGAGTAGCGTGTTAACTCCATCTGAACTCTATCACATGAAAACCAGACAGCAAGATATACACTTGGGCAGACTACTCAACGTACTGAGTTGTCTTCACAAAGGTGAATACGCTAATTAGCAAAGACAAGAAGAAATGCCCAGACAATCGAACAATCAACATGTCACTTGGCTACCTGAATTTCCATCCGAGGCAATGCATCTTGTCTACTTCAGATCTCGTTATTGTTA
Organism: Trichobilharzia szidati; assembly: GCA_944472155.2. NCBI lineage: Eukaryota > Metazoa > Platyhelminthes > Trematoda > Strigeidida > Schistosomatidae > Trichobilharzia > Trichobilharzia szidati. The sequence continues at coordinate 69,783,769 of OX235277.1, read as the reverse complement.
TCACTCACTTATGTGCGTCGTTCATCAAATGTACTCGTGCACACTTTTAATTGGTTGGCAGCCTGCTGCTTATTTCTGCGGGACCAAAGATGAATCACAAAATGGGATTATTTTATTCTTCAGATATAACATCACTACGTCAAATGATGTACTAGAGTTGGCTGTTTTACTTGAAACTCCTTGATGGAGACAAAATTTTATGCGATAAACTAAGCTGAAAATTATACATATATAGTAAAAGCACCGCACTGACATTCTTCAGTCTGATTCACCATCACAGGATTCAGGACAGACTTAGACATTCACCTATCGTACTTGAATCGTCATCTACATTTGGCTTTCTACCTGTGTCTTCTGAAAGCGAAATGGAAATCGGGTCAACAGCAACAGTCAATAATACACTTTCGAGAGGATCGATCTCAGTCACTTCAATTATTCAGCGGTGAGAGGACAGAAAGTAGTTCAGGTGTCTCATTTCACCACTTGCAGCAACATACATATGACATGACGTGAACTAAAGTGTATACAACAAAGTATTGAATGACACTCGAAATGACGTTGATCGAATCAATAACACTCTCATGAGGAGTGCAAACATTACATGTTGATTGTGCAGTGTAGGCTGAAGGGAAGATATATTTATCTAAATAGAGATAGAGAGAGTTGCAACCAAGCTGGACAGCGGTGTACATCATAAAGTGAAAGCACAGTCGGATATTAAACATGTGCTGAAAGTCAATTGAGAGAGAGACATGTGCAACGCTTTAAAACAATAACTCAAAGGTGTTGGTAAGAAAGAAAAAACAAAGATGGTGTTGAAAATATTATGAAGTAAATTGAACCTTGGTTCTCCATTGAATTACAAAGGCAGGTTTAAGGTAGTACAAGTAACATTAGGACACATAACACTGATTTAAGTATTTTCATGGCCAAGGTCACAACGAATTTAGGTATGTGACTCAATATTGTTTTGTACATGACCTTAAAGGCATTGTTGAAACCAAAGGTATGACCCATCTCTATGATGCGTTTCTCTATAGATGTTGATGAACATCTATTCACAGGATCATTTGTATCCGACGTATTTATTTAATGTTTCAGCCACTTGAAAATATGTTCTGTAGCCCCAAAAGGCAGAGACTAATAGGTCCTCTCTTTGTATGTGTGTCCACAAATATATGTTAATTGATGATGCACTCTGGGATTTGACATTATAGTTCAGATAATGTGAGGGTTAAAATGTCAGCAAGGTTCTCATTTGCAATTAAAAGTGTTCTCTGAGCTGGTTGGTTTAGTCGCGAAGCTTTCGTCGTCCTTCCGGACAACATCTTCAGCGCCATATTTAGCAAAGAGTGAAATGATTTTAATTTCTTCATGCGTGATGTAATTGCGTCTCCTGGTTACTATCTTCACATATGTATTGACCACTTTCTATTGACTAGGATTTTAAACTTTTTGGTCACCTGATTTACTTTTTATTAATTGGTATATTTCATCTATATTAACGTGTTTGTTAATCGCATTTTCGCTTGAGTACCAGGCTTCTAGGAATTCTCTGGCACTTTTCGTGTTTCCTCTGTTTAAGATTTTGACGTGATCCCAATCAAACTGATGACCATAGTTGTCTGCATGCATTGATACTAACGAATACATGTCATGTCTTTTTAGCAGCCAGAATACTGAAACCGTTGGATATAAATATAACACACAAACCAGTAAAATCGCTTAATTCGATATTATGCAAACCAAAAGATCCAACAGAAAAAGGGGATGAAATTAATACCATGTACAAAATAAATTGTATGAACTGTAACAAGCATTACATCGGCCAAAGTGGGCGTCCCCTGCGAATCAGAATCCAAGAACATAAATCAGCCGTAAAAAGACATGATATGTATTCGTTAGTATCAATGCATGCAGACAACTATGGTCATCAGTTTGATTGGGATCACGTCAAAATCTTAAACAGAGGAAACACGAAAAGTGCCAGAGAATTCCTAGAAGCCTGGTACTCAAGCGAAAATGCGATTAACAAACACGTTAATATAGATGAAATATACCAATTAATAAAAAGTAAATCAGGTGACCAAAAAGTTTAAAATCCTAGTCAATAGAAAGTGGTCAATACATATGTGAAGATAGTAACCAGGAGACGCAATTACATCACGCATGAAGAAATTAAAATCATTTCACTCTTTGCTAAATATGGCGCTGAAGATGTTGTCCGGAAGGACGACGAAAGCTTCGCGACTAAACCAACCAGCTCAGAGAACACTTTTAATTGCAAATCATCCACCTGAGCTACAAATCTTCTCCATTATTTCAAAGGTTCTCATTTACTTAATGGATATAAGTTAGGCTACACGGTGAAATCTGACAATCTCACGTGTATTGCAAACATTCATGCATACTTGCCTGACATCTGACAGTGTATGAGCAGTACGCAAAGGATTAGAAATTTAGAAATGTGTCCTAGAAATATATAACGAGATTCAACAAAATACCAAAGCACAGCTGATTGAAAAATCAGAGATATATAAAGGCAGAAAAACAAAAAAAGAAAGCCACAGAGGTGAAAAATAAACAGCGATTCCACCGGGATAAGTATTTGAGGAAGTTCGAGAAACAAATACAAAAACACTGAAAAAATGGAAAAATTGTATAACAAAAGAATACTAGTTAGAGAAACAAACCAAAAGACAGACATATCAAACAGAAAACGAAAAGAGAGAGACACAAAAAGCGAAACAAAAAAAGCCATAAAGAAGCAAGCAAAAAAGAAGGATTAAACCGAAAAAGTCATACGCAGGTGTGTTATTTGTGGTGATATGGATTGAGTGGATGATGCGTGTTCGTAGGTCGACTGGATGGAGATGTGACACAGTGAGTTGCGTGGTGACTGTGTGTCATAAGGAGTGAAATTGTGACTGTCATTTGGTTGGTGGTTCCGTCGGTCTGTTGGTCGATCACAAACAATACATGCTCACTGAAAGTGCAATTCATTCACCTGGATCCTACCACATGACTACCAGATAGACAGAGGAATGACAAACATACAGACCGACGCTCAGACAAACAGACAGACACACATGCAGGGAGACAGACACACTGACTCACTGCCAGCCAGCCAGCCAGCCACCCACCCACCCACCTACACACACTGACCCTCTTCAGTCTCATGGACAACAGAAATGTGGACGACAACTATGTAGAGACATTCACTCACCTGTCGAACTGGAAGTCTCTTCTCCAACCGCTTCACTGGTCATCACTTCTGAAAGGGAGAAACCAATCACCTCGTTAACAGTCATTAATTAACTTCATTTCGCTCAACCTCGTCTTCTTCTCCTTCTTCTCCTTCCACTTCTTGTTCGTATCCGTCTCAATCTACAAACATTCACATATCCATTCACAACCGTCACACTTTACTCAAAATCCCTCACAATCCTGTCTTACTTGCTGGTCCTCACGTGAATTCCACTGTCTCCAACATCGATCGGTTTGAATGACTCGATGATCGACAGGCTCACTGAATCAACGACTCACTCGCTGATTGGCATTGCTAGCATTCGGTGTCGACTGTGCGTTTGATGGAGAAGGAATTCCAGCTGAAGATGCATGCGTGTTTGTTGTTGACGGATTCTTGTGAGAAATGGTGAGGTGGACGCCTGTACGGTGATTGGTGTATGTGTGGTTGTATGTGTGAGTGTGCGTGTGCGTGTGTCAAGGAATGTGTTGAGTCATATGCAGGTGTGTTATTTGTGGTGATATGGATTGAGTGGATGATGCGTGTTCGTAGGTCGACTGGATGGAGATGTGACACAGTGAGTTGCGTGGTGACTGTGTGTCATAAGGAGTGAAATTGTGACTGTCATTTGGTTGGTGGTTCCGTCGGTCTGTTGGTCGATCACAAACAATACATGCTCACTGAAAGTGCAATTCATTCACCTGGATCCTACCACATGACTACCAGATAGACAGAGGAATGACAAACATACAGACCGACGCTCAGACAAACAGACAGACACACATGCAGGGAGACAGACACACTGACTCACTGCCAGCCAGCCAGCCAGCCACCCACCCACCCACCTACACACACTGACCCTCTTCAGTCTCATGGACAACAGAAATGTGGACGACAACTATGTAGAGACATTCACTCACCTGTCGAACTGGAAGTCTCTTCTCCAACCGCTTCACTGGTCATCACTTCTGAAAGGGAGAAACCAATCACCTCGTTAACAGTCATTAATTAACTTCATTTCGCTCAACCTCGTCTTCTTCTCCTTCTTCTCCTTCCACTTCTTGTTCGTATCCGTCTCAATCTACAAACATTCACATATCCATTCACAACCGTCACACTTTACTCAAAATCCCTCACAATCCTGTCTTACTTGCTGGTCCTCACGTGAATTCCACTGTCTCCAACATCGATCGGTTTGAATGACTCGATGATCGACAGGCTCACTGAATCAACGACTCACTCGCTGATTGGCATTGCTAGCATTCGGTGTCGACTGTGCGTTTGATGGAGAAGGAATTCCAGCTGAAGATGCATGCGTGTTTGTTGTTGACGGATTCTTGTGAGAAATGGTGAGGTGGACGCCTGTACGGTGATTGGTGTATGTGTGGTTGTATGTGTGAGTGTGCGTGTGCGTGTGTCAAGGAATGTGTTGAGTCATATGCAGGTGTGTTATTTGTGGTGATATGGATTGAGTGGATGATGCGTGTTCGTAGGTCGACTGGATGGAGATGTGACACAGTGAGTTGCGTGGTGACTGTGTGTCATAAGGAGTGAAATTGTGACTGTCATTTGGTTGGTGGTTCCGTCGGTCTGTTGGTCGATCACAAACAATACATGCTCACTGAAAGTGCAATTCATTCACCTGGATCCTACCACATGACTACCAGATAGACAGAGGAATGACAAACATACAGACCGACGCTCAGACAAACAGACAGACACACATGCAGGGAGACAGACACACTGACTCACTGCCAGCCAGCCAGCCAGCCACCCACCCACCCACCTACACACACTGACCCTCTTCAGTCTCATGGACAACAGAAATGTGGACGACAACTATGTAGAGACATTCACTCACCTGTCGAACTGGAAGTCTCTTCTCCAACCGCTTCACTGGTCATCACTTCTGAAAGGGAGAAACCAATCACCTCGTTAACAGTCATTAATTAACTTCATTTCGCTCAACCTCGTCTTCTTCTCCTTCTTCTCCTTCCACTTCTTGTTCGTATCCGTCTCAATCTACAAACATTCACATATCCATTCACAACCGTCACACTTTACTCAAAATCCCTCACAATCCTGTCTTACTTGCTGGTCCTCACGTGAATTCCACTGTCTCCAACATCGATCGGTTTGAATGACTCGATGATCGACAGGCTCACTGAATCAACGACTCACTCGCTGATTGGCATTGCTAGCATTCGGTGTCGACTGTGCGTTTGATGGAGAAGGAATTCCAGCTGAAGATGCATGCGTGTTTGTTGTTGACGGATTCTTGTGAGAAATGGTGAGGTGGACGCCTGTACGGTGATTGGTGTATGTGTGGTTGTATGTGTGAGTGTGCGTGTGCGTGTGTCAAGGAATGTGTTGAGTCATATGCAGGTGTGTTATTTGTGGTGATATGGATTGAGTGGATGATGCGTGTTCGTAGGTCGACTGGATGGAGATGTGACACAGTGAGTTGCGTGGTGACTGTGTGTCATAAGGAGTGAAATTGTGACTGTCATTTGGTTGGTGGTTCCGTCGGTCTGTTGGTCGATCACAAACAATACATGCTCACTGAAAGTGCAATTCATTCACCTGGATCCTACCACATGACTACCAGATAGACAGAGGAATGACAAACATACAGACCGACGCTCAGACAAACAGACAGACACACATGCAGGGAGACAGACACACTGACTCACTGCCAGCCAGCCAGCCAGCCACCCACCCACCCACCTACACACACTGACCCTCTTCAGTCTCATGGACAACAGAAATGTGGACGACAACTATGTAGAGACATTCACTCACCTGTCGAACTGGAAGTCTCTTCTCCAACCGCTTCACTGGTCATCACTTCTGAAAGGGAGAAACCAATCACCTCGTTAACAGTCATTAATTAACTTCATTTCGCTCAACCTCGTCTTCTTCTCCTTCTTCTCCTTCCACTTCTTGTTCGTATCCGTCTCAATCTACAAACATTCACATATCCATTCACAACCGTCACACTTTACTCAAAATCCCTCACAATCCTGTCTTACTTGCTGGTCCTCACGTGAATTCCACTGTCTCCAGCATCGATCGGTTTGAATGACTCGATGATCGACAGGCTCACTGAATCAACGACTCACTCGCTGATTGGCATTGCTAGCATTCGGTGTCGACTGTGCGTTTGATGGAGAAGGAATTCCAGCTGAAGATGCATGCGTGTTTGTTGTTGACGGATTCTTGTGAGAAATGGTGAGGTGGACGCCTGTACGGTGATTGGTGTATGTGTGGTTGTATGTGTGAGTGTGCGTGTGCGTGTGTCAAGGAATGTGTTGAGTCATATGCAGGTGTGTTATTTGTGGTGATATGGATTGAGTGGATGATGCGTGTTCGTAGGTCGACTGGATGGAGATGTGACACAGTGAGTTGCGTGGTGACTGTGTGTCATAAGGAGTGAAATTGTGACTGTCATTTGGTTGGTGGTTCCGTCGGTCTGTTGGTCGATCACAAACAATACATGCTCACTGAAAGTGCAATTCATTCACCTGGATCCTACCACATGACTACCAGATAGACAGAGGAATGACAAACATACAGACCGACGCTCAGACAAACAGACAGACACACATGCAGGGAGACAGACACACTGACTCACTGCCAGCCAGCCAGCCAGCCAGCCACCCACCCACCTACACACACTGACCCTCTTCAGTCTCATGGACAACAGAAATGTGGACGACAACTATGTAGAGACATTCACTCACCTGTCGAACTGGAAGTCTCTTCTCCAACCGCTTCACTGGTCATCACTTCTGAAAGGGAGAAACCAATCACCTCGTTAACAGTCATTAATTAACTTCATTTCGCTCAACCTCGTCTTCTTCTCCTTCTTCTCCTTCCACTTCTTGTTCGTATCCGTCTCAATCTACAAACATTCACATATCCATTCACAACCGTCACACTTTACTCAAAATCCCTCACAATCCTGTCTTACTTGCTGGTCCTCACGTGAATTCCACTGTCTCCAACATCGATCGGTTTGAATGACTCGATGATCGACAGGCTCACTGAATCAACGACTCACTCGCTGATTGGCATTGCTAGCATTCGGTGTCGACTGTGCGTTTGATGGAGAAGGAATTCCAGCTGAAGATGCATGCGTGTTTGTTGTTGACGGATTCTTGTGAGAAATGGTGAGGTGGACGCCTGTACGGTGATTGGTGTATGTGTGGTTGTATGTGTGAGTGTGCGTGTGCGTGTGTCAAGGAATGTGTTGAGTCATATGCAGGTGTGTTATTTGTGGTGATATGGATTGAGTGGATGATGCGTGTTCGTAGGTCGACTGGATGGAGATGTGACACAGTGAGTTGCGTGGTGACTGTGTGTCATAAGGAGTGAAATTGTGACTGTCATTTGGTTGGTGGTTCCGTCGGTCTGTTGGTCGATCACAAACAATACATGCTCACTGAAAGTGCAATTCATTCACCTGGATCCTACCACATGACTACCAGATAGACAGAGGAATGACAAACATACAGACCGACGCTCAGACAAACAGACAGACACACATGCAGGGAGACAGACACACTGACTCACTGCCAGCCAGCCAGCCAGCCACCCACCCACCCACCTACACACACTGACCCTCTTCAGTCTCATGGACAACAGAAATGTGGACGACAACTATGTAGAGACATTCACTCACCTGTCGAACTGGAAGTCTCTTCTCCAACCGCTTCACTGGTCATCACTTCTGAAAGGGAGAAACCAATCACCTCGTTAACAGTCATTAATTAACTTCATTTCGCTCAACCTCGTCTTCTTCTCCTTCTTCTCCTTCCACTTCTTGTTCGTATCCGTCTCAATCTACAAACATTCACATATCCATTCACAACCGTCACACTTTACTCAAAATCCCTCACAATCCTGTCTTACTTGCTGGTCCTCACGTGAATTCCACTGTCTCCAACATCGATCTATTTGAATGACTCGATGATCGACAGGCTCACTGAATCAACGACTCACTCGCTGATTGGCATTGCTAGCATTCGGTGTCGACTGTGCGTTTGATGGAGAAGGAATTCCAGCTGAAGATGCATGCGTGTTTGTTGTTGACGGATTCTTGTGAGAAATGGTGAGGTGGACGCCTGTACGGTGATTGGTGTATGTGTGGTTGTATGTGTGAGTGTGCGTGTGCGTGTGTCAAGGAATGTGTTGAGTCATATGCAGGTGTGTTATTTGTGGTGATATGGATTGAGTGGATGATGCGTGCTCGTAGGTCGACTGGATGGAGATGTGACACAGTGAGTTGCGTGGTGACTGTGTGTCATAAGGAGTGAAATTGTGACTGTCATTTGGTTGGTGGTTCCGTCGGTCTGTTGGTCGATCACAAACAATACATGCTCACTGAAAGTGCAATTCATTCACCTGGATCCTACCACATGACTACCAGATAGACAGAGGAATGACAAACATACAGACCGACGCTCAGACAAACAGACAGACACACATGCAGGGAGACAGACACACTGACTCACTGCCAGCCAGCCAGCCAGCCAGCCACCCACCCACCTACACACACTGACCCTCTTCAGTCTCATGGACAACAGAAATGTGGACGACAACTATGTAGAGACATTCACTCACCTGTCGAACTGGAAGTCTCTTCTCCAACCGCTTCACTGGTCATCACTTCTGAAAGGGAGAAACCAATCACCTCGTTAACAGTCATTAATTAACTTCATTTCGCTCAACCTCGTCTTCTTCTCCTTCTTCTCCTTCCACTTCTTGTTCGTATCCGTCTCAATCTACAAACATTCACATATCCATTCACAACCGTCACACTTTACTCAAAATCCCTCACAATCCTGTCTTACTTGCTGGTCCTCACGTGAATTCCACTGTCTCCAGCATCGATCGGTTTGAATGACTCGATGATCGACAGGCTCACTGAATCAACGACTCACTCGCTGATTGGCATTGCTAGCATTCGGTGTCGACTGTGCGTTTGATGGAGAAGGAATTCCAGCTGAAGATGCATGCGTGTTTGTTGTTGACGGATTCTTGTGAGAAATGGTGAGGTGGACGCCTGTACGGTGATTGGTGTATGTGTGGTTGTATGTGTGAGTGTGCGTGTGCGTGTGTCAAGGAATGTGTTGAGTCATATGCAGGTGTGTTATTTGTGGTGATATGGATTGAGTGGATGATGCGTGTTCGTAGGTCGACTGGATGGAGATGTGACACAGTGAGTTGCGTGGTGACTGTGTGTCATAAGGAGTGAAATTGTGACTGTCATTTGGTTGGTGGTTCCGTCGGTCTGTTGGTCGATCACAAACAATACATGCTCACTGAAAGTGCAATTCATTCACCTGGATCCTACCACATGACTACCAGATAGACAGAGGAATGACAAACATACAGACCGACGCTCAGACAAACAGACAGACACACATGCAGGGAGACAGACACACTGACTCACTGCCAGCCAGCCAGCCACCCACCTACCTACACACACTGACCCTCTTCAGTCTCATGGACAACAGAAATGTGGACGACAACTATGTAGAGACATTCACTCACCTGTCGAACTGGAAGTCTCTTCTCCAACCGCTTCACTGGTCATCACTTCTGAAAGGGAGAAACCAATCACCTCGTTAACAGTCATTAATTAACTTCATTTCGCTCAACCTCGTCTTCTTCTCCTTCTTCTCCTTCCACTTCTTGTTCGTATCCGTCTCAATCTACAAACATTCACATATCCATTCACAACCGTCACACTTTACTCAAAATCCCTCACAATCCTGTCTTACTTGCTGGTCCTCACGTGAATTCCACTGTCTCCAACATCGATCGGTTTGAATGACTCGATGATCGACAGGCTCACTGAATCAACGACTCACTCGCTGATTGGCATTGCTAGCATTCGGTGTCGACTGTGCGTTTGATGGAGAAGGAATTCCAGCTGAAGATGCATGCGTGTTTGTTGTTGACGGATTCTTGTGAGAAATGGTGAGGTGGACGCCTGTACGGTGATTGGTGTATGTGTGGTTGTATGTGTGAGTGTGCGTGTGCGTGTGTCAAGGAATGTGTTGAGTCATATGCAGGTGTGTTATTTGTGGTGATATGGATTGAGTGGATGATGCGTGTTCGTAGGTCGACTGGATGGAGATGTGACACAGTGAGTTGCGTGGTGACTGTGTGTCATAAGGAGTGAAATTGTGACTGTCATTTGGTTGGTGGTTCCGTCGGTCTGTTGGTCGATCACAAACAATACATGCTCACTGAAAGTGCAATTCATTCACCTGGATCCTACCACATGACTACCAGATAGACAGAGGAATGACAAACATACAGACCGACGCTCAGACAAACAGACAGACACACATGCAGGGAGACAGACACACTGACTCACTGCCAGCCAGCCAGCCAGCCACCCACCCACCCACCTACACACACTGACCCTCTTCAGTCTCATGGACAACAGAAATGTGGACGACAACTATGTAGAGACATTCACTCACCTGTCGAACTGGAAGTCTCTTCTCCAACCGCTTCACTGGTCATCACTTCTGAAAGGGAGAAACCAATCACCTCGTTAACAGTCATTAATTAACTTCATTTCGCTCAACCTCGTCTTCTTCTCCTTCTTCTCCTTCCACTTCTTGTTCGTATCCGTCTCAATCTACAAACATTCACATATCCATTCACAACCGTCACACTTTACTCAAAATCCCTCACAATCCTGTCTTACTTGCTGGTCCTCACGTGAATTCCACTGTCTCCAACATCGATCGGTTTGAATGACTCGATGATCGACAGGCTCACTGAATCAACGACTCACTCGCTGATTGGCATTGCTAGCATTCGGTGTCGACTGTGCGTTTGATGGAGAAGGAATTCCAGCTGAAGATGCATGCGTGTTTGTTGTTGACGGATTCTTGTGAGAAATGGTGAGGTGGACGCCTGTACGGTGATTGGTGTATGTGTGGTTGTATGTGTGAGTGTGCGTGTGCGTGTGTCAAGGAATGTGTTGAGTCATATGCAGGTGTGTTATTTGTGGTGATATGGATTGAGTGGATGATGCGTGTTCGTAGGTCGACTGGATGGAGATGTGACACAGTGAGTTGCGTGGTGACTGTGTGTCATAAGGAGTGAAATTGTGACTGTCATTTGGTTGGTGGTTCCGTCGGTCTGTTGGTCGATCACAAACAATACATGCTCACTGAAAGTGCAATTCATTCACCTGGATCCTACCACATGACTACCAGATAGACAGAGGAATGACAAACATACAGACCGACGCTCAGACAAACAGACAGACACACATGCAGGGAGACAGACACACTGACTCACTGCCAGCCAGCCAGCCACCCACCTACACACACTGACCCTCTTCAGTCTCATGGACAACAGAAATGTGGACGACAACTATGTAGAGACATTCACTCACCTGTCGAACTGGAAGTCTCTTCTCCAACCGCTTCACTGGTCATCACTTCTGAAAGGGAGAAACCAATCACCTCGTTAACAGTCACTAATTAACTTTATTTCGCTCAACCTCGTCTTCTTCTCCTTCTTCTCCTTCCACTTCTTGTTCGTATCCGTCTCAATCTACAAACATTCACATATCCATTCACAACCGTCACACTTTACTCAAAATCCCTCACAATCCTGTCTTACTTGCTGGTCCTCACGTGAATTCCACTGTCTCCAACATCGATCGGTTTGAATGACTCGATGATCGACAGGCTCACTGAATCAACGACTCACTCGCTGATTGGCATTGCTAGCATTCGGTGTCGACTGTGCGTTTGATGGAGAAGGAATTCCAGCTGAAGATGCATGCGTGTTTGTTGTTGACGGATTCTTGTGAGAAATGGTGAGGTGGACGCCTGTACGGTGATTGGTGTATGTGTGGTTGTATGTGTGAGTGTGCGTGTGCGTGTGTCAAGGAATGTGTTGAGTCATATGCAGGTGTGTTATTTGTGGTGATATGGATTGAGTGGATGATGCGTGTTCGTAGGTCGACTGGATGGAGATGTGACACAGTGAGTTGCGTGGTGACTGTGTGTCATAAGGAGTGAAATTGTGACTGTCATTTGGTTGGTGGTTCCGTCGGTCTGTTGGTCGATCACAAACAATACATGCTCACTGAAAGTGCAATTCATTCACCTGGATCCTACCACATGACTACCAGATAGACAGAGGAATGACAAACATACAGACCGACGCTCAGACAAACAGACAGACACACATGCAGGGAGACAGACACACTGACTCACTGCCAGCCAGCCAGCCACCCACCTACACACACTGACCCTCTTCAGTCTCATGGACAACAGAAATGTGGACGACAACTATGTAGAGACATTCACTCACCTGTCGAACTGGAAGTCTCTTCTCCAACCGCTTCACTGGTCATCACTTCTGAAAGGGAGAAACCAATCACCTCGTTAACAGTCATTAATTAACTTCATTTCGCTCAACCTCGTCTTCTTCTCCTTCTTCTCCTTCCACTTCTTGTTCGTATCCGTCTCAATCTACAAACATTCACATATCCATTCACAACCGTCACACTTTACTCAAAATCCCTCACAATCCTGTCTTACTTGCTGGTCCTCACGTGAATTCCACTGTCTCCAACATCGATCGGTTTGAATGACTCGATGATCGACAGGCTCACTGAATCAACGACTCACTCGCTGATTGGCATTGCTAGCATTCGGTGTCGACTGTGCGTTTGATGGAGAAGGAATTCCAGCTGAAGATGCATGCGTGTTTGTTGTTGATGGATTCTTGTGAGAAATGGTGAGGTGGACGCCTGTACGGTGATTGGTGTATGTGTGGTTGTATGTGTGAGTGTGCGTGTGCGTGTGTCAAGGAATGTGTTGAGTCATATGCAGGTGTGTTATTTGTGGTGATATGGATTGAGTGGATGATGCGTGTTCGTAGGTCGACTGGATGGAGATGTGACACAGTGAGTTGCGTGGTGACTGTGTGTCATAAGGAGTGAAATTGTGACTGTCATTTGGTTGGTGGTTCCGTCGGTCTGTTGGTCGATCACAAACAATACATGCTCACTGAAAGTGCAATTCATTCACCTGGATCCTACCACATGACTACCAGATAGACAGAGGAATGACAAACATACAGACCGACGCTCAGACAAACAGACAGACACACATGCAGGGAGACAGACACACTGACTCACTGCCAGCCAGCCAGCCAGCCACCCACCCACCCACCTACACACACTGACCCTCTTCAGTCTCATGGACAACAGAAATGTGGACGACAACTATGTAGAGACATTCACTCACCTGTCGAACTGGAAGTCTCTTCTCCAACCGCTTCACTGGTCATCACTTCTGAAAGGGAGAAACCAATCACCTCGTTAACAGTCATTAATTAACTTCATTTCGCTCAACCTCGTCTTCTTCTCCTTCTTCTCCTTCCACTTCTTGTTCGTATCCGTCTCAATCTACAAACATTCACATATCCATTCACAACCGTCACACTTTACTCAAAATCCCTCACAATCCTGTCTTACTTGCTGGTCCTCACGTGAATTCCACTGTCTCCAACATCGATCGGTTTGAATGACTCGATGATCGACAGGCTCACTGAATCAACGACTCACTCGCTGATTGGCATTGCTAGCATTCGGTGTCGACTGTGCGTTTGATGGAGAAGGAATTCCAGCTGAAGATGCATGCGTGTTTGTTGTTGACGGATTCTTGTGAGAAATGGTGAGGTGGACGCCTGTACGGTGATTGGTGTATGTGTGGTTGTATGTGTGAGTGTGCGTGTGCGTGTGTCAAGGAATGTGTTGAGTCATATGCAGGTGTGTTATTTGTGGTGATATGGATTGAGTGGATGATGCGTGTTCGTAGGTCGACTGGATGGAGATGTGACACAGTGAGTTGCGTGGTGACTGTGTGTCATAAGGAGTGAAATTGTGACTGTCATTTGGTTGGTGGTTCCGTCGGTCTGTTGGTCGATCACAAACAATACATGCTCACTGAAAGTGCAATTCATTCACCTGGATCCTACCACATGACTACCAGATAGACAGAGGAATGACAAACATACAGACCGACGCTCAGACAAACAGACAGACACACATGCAGGGAGACAGACACACTGACTCACTGCCAGCCAGCCAGCCACCCACCCACCCACCTACCTACACACACTGACCCTCTTCAGTCTCATGGACAACAGAAATGTGGACGACAACTATGTAGAGACATTCACTCACCTGTCGAACTGGAAGTCTCTTCTCCAACCGCTTCACTGGTCATCACTTCTGAAAGGGAGAAACCAATCACCTCGTTAACAGTCACTAATTAACTTTATTTCGCTCAACCTCGTCTTCTTCTCCTTCTTCTCCTTCCACTTCTTGTTCGTATCCGTCTCAATCTACAAACATTCACATATCCATTCACAACCGTCACACTTTACTCAAAATCCCTCACAATCCTGTCTTACTTGCTGGTCCTCACGTGAATTCCACTGTCTCCAACATCGATCGGTTTGAATGACTCGATGATCGACAGGCTCACTGAATCAACGACTCACTCGCTGATTGGCATTGCTAGCATTCGGTGTCGACTGTGCGTTTGATGGAGAAGGAATTCCAGCTGAAGATGCATGCGTGTTTGTTGTTGACGGATTCTTGTGAGAAATGGTGAGGTGGACGCCTGTACGGTGATTGGTGTATGTGTGGTTGTATGTGTGAGTGTGCGTGTGCGTGTGTCAAGGAATGTGTTGAGTCATATGCAGGTGTGTTATTTGTGGTGATATGGATTGAGTGGATGATGCGTGTTCGTAGGTCGACTGGATGGAGATGTGACACAGTGAGTTGCGTGGTGACTGTGTGTCATAAGGAGTGAAATTGTGACTGTCATTTGGTTGGTGGTTCCGTCGGTCTGTTGGTCGATCACAAACAATACATGCTCACTGAAAGTGCAATTCATTCACCTGGATCCTACCACATGACTACCAGATAGACAGAGGAATGACAAACATACAGACCGACGCTCAGACAAACAGACAGACACACATGCAGGGAGACAGACACACTGACTCACTGCCAGCCAGCCAGCCACCCACCCACCCACCTACCTACACACACTGACCCTCTTCAGTCTCATGGACAACAGAAATGTGGACGACAACTATGTAGAGACATTCACTCACCTGTCGAACTGGAAGTCTCTTCTCCAACCGCTTCACTGGTCATCACTTCTGAAAGGGAGAAACCAATCACCTCGTTAACAGTCATTAATTAACTTCATTTCGCTCAACCTCGTCTTCTTCTCCTTCTTCTCCTTCCACTTCTTGTTCGTATCCGTCTCAATCTACAAACATTCACATATCCATTCACAACCGTCACACTTTACTCAAAATCCCTCACAATCCTGTCTTACTTGCTGGTCCTCACGTGAATTCCACTGTCTCCAACATCGATCGGTTTGAATGACTCGATGATCGACAGGCTCACTGAATCAACGACTCACTCGCTGATTGGCATTGCTAGCATTCGGTGTCGACTGTGCGTTTGATGGAGAAGGAATTCCAGCTGAAGATGCATGCGTGTTTGTTGTTGACGGATTCTTGTGAGAAATGGTGAGGTGGACGCCTGTACGGTGATTGGTGTATGTGTGGTTGTATGTGTGAGTGTGCGTGTGCGTGTGTCAAGGAATGTGTTGAGTCATATGCAGGTGTGTTATTTGTGGTGATATGGATTGAGTGGATGATGCGTGTTCGTAGGTCGACTGGATGGAGATGTGACACAGTGAGTTGCGTGGTGACTGTGTGTCATAAGGAGTGAAATTGTGACTGTCATTTGGTTGGTGGTTCCGTCGGTCTGTTGGTCGATCACAAACAATACATGCTCACTGAAAGTGCAATTCATTCACCTGGATCCTACCACATGACTACCAGATAGACAGAGGAATGACAAACATACAGACCGACGCTCAGACAAACAGACAGACACACATGCAGGGAGACAGACACACTGACTCACTGCCAGCCAGCCAGCCACCCACCCACCCACCTACCTACACACACTGACCCTCTTCAGTCTCATGGACAACAGAAATGTGGACGACAACTATGTAGAGACATTCACTCACCTGTCGAACTGGAAGTCTCTTCTCCAACCGCTTCACTGGTCATCACTTCTGAAAGGAAGAAACCAATCACCTCGTTAACAGTCATTAATTAACTTCATTTCGCTCAACCTCGTCTTCTTCTCCTTCTTCTCCTTCCACTTCTTGTTCGTATCCGTCTCAATCTACAAACATTCACATATCCATTCACAACCGTCACACTTTACTCAAAATCCCTCACAATCCTGTCTTACTTGCTGGTCCTCACGTGAATTCCACTGTCTCCAACATCGATCGGTTTGAATGACTCGATGATCGACAGGCTCACTGAATCAACGACTCACTCGCTGATTGGCATTGCTAGCATTCGGTGTCGACTGTGCGTTTGATGGAGAAGGAATTCCAGCTGAAGATGCATGCGTGTTTGTTGTTGACGGATTCTTGTGAGAAATGGTGAGGTGGACGCCTGTACGGTGATTGGTGTATGTGTGGTTGTATGTGTGAGTGTGCGTGTGCGTGTGTCAAGGAATGTGTTGAGTCATATGCAGGTGTGTTATTTGTGGTGATATGGATTGAGTGGATGATGCGTGTTCGTAGGTCGACTGGATGGAGATGTGACACAGTGAGTTGCGTGGTGACTGTGTGTCATAAGGAGTGAAATTGTGACTGTCATTTGGTTGGTGGTTCCGTCGGTCTGTTGGTCGATCACAAACAATACATGCTCACTGAAAGTGCAATTCATTCACCTGGATCCTACCACATGACTACCAGATAAACAGAGGAATGACAAACATACAGACCGACGCTCAGACAAACAGACAGACACACATGCAGGGAGACAGACACACTGACTCACTGCCAGCCAGCCAGCCAGCCACCCACCCACCTACCTACACACACTGACCCTCTTCAGTCTCATTGACAACAGAAATGTGGACGACAACTATGTAGAGACATTCACTCACCTGTCGAACTGGAAGTCTCTTCTCCAACCGCTTCACTGGTCATCACTTCTGAAAGGGAGAAACCAATCACCTCGTTAACAGTCATTAATTAACTTCATTTCGCTCAACCTCGTCTTCTTCTCCTTCTTCTCCTTCCACTTCTTGTTCGTATCCGTCTCAATCTACAAACATTCACATATCCATTCACAACCGTCACACTTTACTCAAAATCCCTCACAATCCTGTCTTACTTGCTGGTCCTCACGTGAATTCCACTGTCTCCAACATCGATCGGTTTGAATGACTCGATGATCGACAGGCTCACTGAATCAACGACTCACTCGCTGATTGGCATTGCTAGCATTCGGTGTCGACTGTGCGTTTGATGGAGAAGGAATTCCAGCTGAAGATGCATGCGTGTTTGTTGTTGACGGATTCTTGTGAGAAATGGTGAGGTGGACGCCTGTACGGTGATTGGTGTATGTGTGGTTGTATGTGTGAGTGTGCGTGTGCGTGTGTCAAGGAATGTGTTGAGTCATATGCAGGTGTGTTATTTGTGGTGATATGGATTGAGTGGATGATGCGTGTTCGTAGGTCGACTGGATGGAGATGTGACACAGTGAGTTGCGTGGTGACTGTGTGTCATAAGGAGTGAAATTGTGACTGTCATTTGGTTGGTGGTTCCGTCGGTCTGTTGGTCGATCACAAACAATACATGCTCACTGAAAGTGCAATTCATTCACCTGGATCCTACCACATGACTACCAGATAGACAGAGGAATGACAAACATACAGACCGACGCTCAGACAAACAGACAGACACACATGCAGGGAGACAGACACACTGACTCACTGCCAGCCAGCCAGCCACCCACCCACCCACCTACCTACACACACTGACCCTCTTCAGTCTCATGGACAACAGAAATGTGGACGACAACTATGTAGAGACATTCACTCACCTGTCGAACTGGAAGTCTCTTCTCCAACCGCTTCACTGGTCATCACTTCTGAAAGGGAGAAACCAATCACCTCGTTAACAGTCATTAATTAACTTCATTTCGCTCAACCTCGTCTTCTTCTCCTTCTTCTCCTTCCACTTCTTGTTCGTATCCGTCTCAATCTACAAACATTCACATATCCATTCACAACCGTCACACTTTACTCAAAATCCCTCACAATCCTGTCTTACTTGCTGGTCCTCACGTGAATTCCACTGTCTCCAACATCGATCGGTTTGAATGACTCGATGATCGACAGGCTCACTGAATCAACGACTCACTCGCTGATTGGCATTGCTAGCATTCGGTGTCGACTGTGCGTTTGATGGAGAAGGAATTCCAGCTGAAGATGCATGCGTGTTTGTTGTTGACGGATTCTTGTGAGAAATGGTGAGGTGGACGCCTGTACGGTGATTGGTGTATGTGTGGTTGTATGTGTGAGTGTGCGTGTGCGTGTGTCAAGGAATGTGTTGAGTCATATGCAGGTGTGTTATTTGTGGTGATATGGATTGAGTGGATGATGCGTGTTCGTAGGTCGACTGGATGGAGATGTGACACAGTGAGTTGCGTGGTGACTGTGTGTCATAAGGAGTGAAATTGTGACTGTCATTTGGTTGGTGGTTCCGTCGGTCTGTTGGTCGATCACAAACAATACATGCTCACTGAAAGTGCAATTCATTCACCTGGATCCTACCACATGACTACCAGATAGACAGAGGAATGACAAACATACAGACCGACGCTCAGACAAACAGACAGACACACATGCAGGGAGACAGACACACTGACTCACTGCCAGCCAGCCAGCCACCCACCCACCCACCTACCTACACACACTGACCCTCTTCAGTCTCATTGACAACAGAAATGTGGACGACAACTATGTAGAGACATTCACTCACCTGTCGAACTGGAAGTCTCTTCTCCAACCGCTTCACTGGTCATCACTTCTGAAAGGGAGAAACCAATCACCTCGTTAACAGTCACTAATTAACTTTATTTCGCTCAACCTCGTCTTCTTCTCCTTCTTCTCCTTCCACTTCTTGTTCGTATCCGTCTCAATCTACAAACATTCACATATCCATTCACAACCGTCACACTTTACTCAAAATCCCTCACAATCCTGTCTTACTTGCTGGTCCTCACGTGAATTCCACTGTCTCCAACATCGATCGGTTTGAATGACTCGATGATCGACAGGCTCACTGAATCAACGACTCACTCGCTGATTGGCATTGCTAGCATTCGGTGTCGACTGTGCGTTTGATGGAGAAGGAATTCCAGCTGAAGATGCATGCGTGTTTGTTGTTGACGGATTCTTGTGAGAAATGGTGAGGTGGACGCCTGTACGGTGATTGGTGTATGTGTGGTTGTATGTGTGAGTGTGCGTGTGCGTGTGTCAAGGAATGTGTTGAGTCATATGCAGGTGTGTTATTTGTGGTGATATGGATTGAGTGGATGATGCGTGTTCGTAGGTCGACTGGATGGAGATGTGACACAGTGAGTTGCGTGGTGACTGTGTGTCATAAGGAGTGAAATTGTGACTGTCATTTGGTTGGTGGTTCCGTCGGTCTGTTGGTCGATCACAAACAATACATGCTCACTGAAAGTGCAATTCATTCACCTGGATCCTACCACATGACTACCAGATAAACAGAGGAATGACAAACATACAGACCGACGCTCAGACAAACAGACAGACACACATGCAGGGAGACAGACACACTGACTCACTGCCAGCCAGCCAGCCAGCCACCCACCCACCCACCTACCTACACACACTGACCCTCTTCAGTCTCATGGACAACAGAAATGTGGACGACAACTATGTAGAGACATTCACTCACCTGTCGAACTGGAAGTCTCTTCTCCAACCGCTTCACTGGTCATCACTTCTGAAAGGGAGAAACCAATCACCTCGTTAACAGTCATTAATTAACTTTATTTCGCTCAACCTCGTCTTCTTCTCTTTCCTCTGCTTTTTTTTCTCAGGTTGTTCTTAGCTTCATATTCCTTCCGAGCCATCTTTTTACCCATTGCTTATAAGATGTCTCCATACTTTTCATTTTCATTTTTTTTGAGGTTTAATTTTTCTTCATTTTATTATCTATTCTTTTGTTCTTTTTGAATTTTTCATTTAGCATTATCCATGTCTTCAGCTCATTCTTTCTGCGGCAGGCTCTACACAATGCTTATACAGAATCCCCAATACTTTTAATCTCCTCACGCTTAGCTGAAATGTACTATTGTTTGAATTTGTCTTTCCTGGCTTGTATATAACTAGCAAATTAGCCTCGATTGCGGAGGAAATGAAAAGATATATGAATGCATTACTGTCATTATGCGAAATATGATGTAATTGGATTCGAATTACGAAATTTTCAAGGAGAGAGTCAGTCATCTACTCTGGTCATCCAGAAGGCAACCATAATCCATTCGATGACATTTAAATCGTGTTGAGAGGCATGAACGCCAAACTGGGACCAGACAACACAGGAAGAGATCTCATTAGACCTAATTAATCTATGGGAGAGATGAATGTAAATGGAGATTTCTTCGTTGACTTTTGCGCCTTCAGTGAGTTAGTGAGTGGTGGCTGCGTACAAAAATACAAAGATATCCACAAAGCTTCATAAAAGTCACCAGACGGATGAACCAGAAAGCAATCTGACTTCATCTCAATGTTCGCTCAAGAAAGTCGAGATGCAGCTTACTGGACACAAACGTGAGAAGAGAAGCAGACTTCCACTCAGACCAATATCTCTTTCGAGGAACACTTCAAGTCAAATTGAAAGCCTTCAAGGAAAACAGGAGATGCAGATAGATCACAAGCCAAGTCCAATAATCGAAACATGAAGGATCAGGCTGCAAAGGACATATTCACTGAAAACATGAGGAAAAATGCGGAGACATTAATTTACACTGTTGAAGTGACCTGCGTTGAAAAGCACTGGAACAGCCTGCAAGAGCTGAAGAGTAATACCTGCATGGAAGTTCTAGGCAGAAAGAGGAGACAGAACAAACAGTGGCCCTCTACGGACACATGGAGACCAATGGAAGGAAGAAGGATGTTGAGATGAAGGATTATTCGGTGCATCAACGAGCAACAAAACAGAAATTGAATGCAGGCTACAATACTTCAACAAAAGAGTAAAGAAGAGTGCCAGGGAAAACAAGAGAAATTAGTATGAAGCTTTGGGAAGTAATGCAGAACTAGCTGCAATGAAGGCAAAGGAGACCTCACAACACTCTTCCGAATAATCAGGTTCCTATCGAGGAGAATCACGACACAAATTAGGCCAGTGAAGGATGACAATGGAAAGTCAATCATCAAAGAGGTGGAGCAAAGGAAAGAGTGGGACGAACACTTGAAAAGACTTCCTAATCGGCCGGCACTTACAACACGCCCAATAATACCGACAGCGGTAGCAGAACTACCAGAGGACATACTTCTTTCGTTGAGAACATAACTCCTACTCAAAACTCGAAGTCACACTATCCTGAATAGAATCAAACACATCAACCTAGATGAAAAACTTTGACCGAGACAGGCTGGATCAGGAGGCGGAAGTCATGCATCGACCAAAACACAAGACTACGGATCATCGTCGAACAGAGCCTGGAATAGCGATCACCTCTCTGTCTCACTGAACTTAATTTTCTTTGAAAAGACCTTCAGCATATAGCGTCGATTGAGAGGTGATTCGGCAAATAATTCGCTACTACCAAGAAGTGCCGCCAACAAATATACATCTCATCCAACAGTTGAACGACAATGCTGCATGCCAAGTAGTCAACAAAGTGAAACTCATGGAATCCTTCGAGGTGTGGACAGTAGTAAGACAATGCTGGCTGTCTGCCTACTATCTGCAATAATTTTCCTGATTGCGTGCGTTAGACCGGATAATGCGACGGTCGTAAAACGGACCACACAAAAACAACTTGGATGATCTAGACTTCGCTGAATATATATGTCTGATTTCGCACAAACTGGAAGATATGCAAGTGAAAAGTAAAAAGTTGTCAGAAGAAGCATCTGAGACAGGACTTCATGTGAACACAGAGAAGACAGGCGTTGGTGATGAAGATTCCTGGTCAACTGCAACAACAACAGACAAAAAACAGCATAAATGGAAGGAATCTGAAAGTAGCGACCTCCTTCACCTACCCAACCTACCTGGGAAGCAAAGTTTCAACAATATGCGGATGGAACTGATGAGGATATCAAAGTTCGAGGATCAGAAATCAAGGCTAGCTCCCATCACTCTCAAGTCTATGTGGAAGTCAACAGCCATTCTTAGCATGTAAATGAAAAAAAGCGTGAAATTTCAACAAATGAACCAGCCCAAAAGTAACCGATTGTGCAACAAATATGAAGGAAGAAATGGAGGTGGACTGCCCACGCTTTAACAAAACAAACTGTCAGCCCTTTGCTCCTCTAGGAATTGAAGGAAACTGTAATAATAATGCAATGAGCTAAATATGCGTTCAGATTGATGAAGAGGAACGGAAGTCTCGGAATAGGCGTTGCACCTTCACTCGCTCAAAATACACACCACTGTTACTGCCATTTCGAAAATCCAGCTGAGATCCCTATGTTCAGGTAGGAAAGTGAAGGAATAAAATAAGACATAAAGAAAAAGAAGAAGAGCAGTTCGATTCAGATTTGTCATAGCTGGTGGCATGTCGACTGTGTGGCATCACCTATGGATTTTTGGTGCTCACAATAGTCGCCTGCTTCACGACACTCGAGATTCTTCTTCAAAAATCTACTGCATGAAAACTGGACAACAAGACAGCGAGAAATACCTTATCAGTCTCTCGTCTGCATTACAAAAGCAATGTATGGGAGAGATATTGACACTCACCTGTCGAAATGGAAGCATCTTTACCAACATCACTGTTGATCTGTTCTAAAAAGACGACAAAATTCAAGTTGACAACGGTGATTCAGCTATATTTTCAGGAGCATGAAGTGTGTTGCCTCAGAATCATGCCAGTCACTATACTGTCAGTAATTTAGATATCTAAGCTTTTAGCTTAGAGTAAGATTTGCCACCATTGTCATATTCTTATCCTTATTCTTCTGTCACCTTACATATTTTCTATCTTACCCGTTCCGTGTGTGGAATTGGTTCTGCTGTACATTTGACTCTGACTTTCATACCTATTTGTCTACTAATCTTTGCTCCTCCGGAGTGATGTATCTAAGAAATATGCCTTCGCTTACAGGATCTCATCGTCTCAACTGACTTCGGTCTGAGTACCACTGAAAAGCGACAGGGAGTACCGAAAATCAGTTTGTTGCATCCTTGTTGTTTATGACTGATCTGCAGTATGCCCTAACCACCAATAATCGAATCGGAGGCCAATCGGTTCCGAGACGGTCTTGTAGACCATCAGAACACTGCGTTGCCTTCCG
Source organism: Trichobilharzia szidati (assembly GCA_944472155.2). Classification (NCBI taxonomy): domain Eukaryota; kingdom Metazoa; phylum Platyhelminthes; class Trematoda; order Strigeidida; family Schistosomatidae; genus Trichobilharzia; species Trichobilharzia szidati. The sequence continues at coordinate 69,760,058 of OX235277.1, read as the reverse complement.
GTGGCCCATGAATTCCAACTCGACGATGAAATCCTGTAACCGATCAAATCCCTGCAAACCAACAATTCACATTTTCATTTCCTTTCATCGCGTTAGAATTCATATTCAAGTATTGATTATTGATATATGTGTAAATCTTGGGCACTGTGATAGTAAGTAATTCCGTATTAGTTTGTTTATTGGATGTATCATACAGTGAAACAGTATTATTTACTGGATGACGTTACGATTACACTGCTGCCTTCAATGACTCCTATAATTACTGTGAATATTTTAGATAATACTCTCTCTCTCTCTATATATATATATATGATTATTACGTGTAGGTAGCTTACCCAACTTTGGTAGGGAGAATCTGTTTCCATGTGAGATAGTGAAGATCAATCGATTTTCGGCTTGATTTCTCAGAGAATACTTCTTCTCGTCACCCTGTACGATGATCATTTCAAGTGGTTGATCGTCTTGTCCACTGAAGATAACTGTGACGTCATCTGCACTACAGAAGGCCGATTCTTGTTCCCATATCAGATTTCTGATATCTTCTGACTGAAGTTGGATGTTCTTGATCCTCGGAACTGGTGAAACAATTAACGAGAAACGAAATTGACGATTTAGTATTTCGACCAATAAATTCCTACATATTATGGTAAATTGACAGTTGGCATTGGAGGTAATAACGACATTTCAGGGGTCATCTTATTCTTTTCGAAGTGGTTCCTTTCGACTTATTCACCCCTCTAAGCACACTAGACATAAGCGTGTAAGGTAGGACTTCACTGGCTGTTTATTTAAATTACAAGTCCTTTCAAGTAGATAGCTAGTCAGACAGCCAGGAATCAGCCGTTCTCAACTTCGTCTAGTGCTTGAGGTGAGTCAAACCAAACACACAGGCGATTAGTTCGAACTCAAATGCGTGAATCGACCGTCTGCTGTTTGGATCACTTCGATTTTGCTGACTATCAAACATTACTGGTGGTGTGAGTGGTGTAATGTAGTATAAACTGAGCATACTGACAAAGAAGTATTATATAGCTGAAAGCATCTCTTTCTGTATGAAGCAGTCATTCTGTTTCATTGATGTCAACTAGGAAGAAGGATAAATCAGGAACGATCACATGGCAAGCAGGTGGTCGAGCTGAACCCGAGTGAGACACTTCAGCACTCTTCAACACTGACGACTACATCCAAGTTTGGAATCAGCTATCTCAGTGTTTCAGTAGAATTTGACAGTGTCATAAGATTTGGCACAGTGCACGACAGAGTGTTTTAGTAGATTCCAAATACTTTTTGGTAAATGGTGCACTGTCGAAGGCGCTTCCGAAGTCTAGGATTTTTTTTTAATTCAGGCAGGTTTCCGACTTGCATTCTATGATTCGTTCAAAATGACGCAAATCTGCTTTCCATGAAACATTCTAGATGATTAGAAAAATCGAATAACAGATATTCAACGAAATGTGTTCAGTGTCTGTGTGTGTGTGTGTGCAGTTGATAGGAGGTAACAGTGACTTACTCTATGCTGCTCCGCATTCATCTCTCTTGACTTACCTCTTTTATAGTAAAGTTGATATATTTCTGGACGCCCAAAGTGTAAAGGCCCTCTGATACCATAAAAGAAATTTTCGCATCCTTTTGAATAAAGACGCGCTGTTATTGAGGTTTCATTATCATCAAAATCGAAGACATTGCCATTAAAAAGATCTGTGTCAGCCATATGATCTGGTTTGATATAAGAAGGACTAAGTGTAATCCAAGAAAAACTTAAATATTCGTCGCTTTCTTGAAGTAGCCAAAATTTGCTTCCATCTGTATTTTGTAAATTAAAATAGACAAAATAATAATGAAAATATTCATGATGATGTGTGAGTATAAATTTGAAGTGAAGTTAGTGAAGTGATGAGAAGAGTGGACACTGCAGGTTTTATGATGAGTTGACATCAGTTGGACAGGCATTGGAAAGCAATAGGGATAACTGCACAGCCAGTTGTTTCATCCGCGTTCTTGTTTCGAAGACTTCAGCACTGCGCACGTGTCACCAGGTTTCGAGTCATCTACATTTCTTGGCGCAAGCCTAGACCATTCAGTCACTGGAATTACATCGAAGGTGTTTAAGACGCCAGCTGCTCGCTGGATACACTGGCATGCCGAAATAGCCCAAACGACGAAGACGAAGCGGCTGGCTGTCCAACACCCATCGCTACCTTCCAGTGATTCTCCAATTAATATCTATTCCCCATCTAACCTGTAACCAACAGAGTCACTGGCATCAAACAATTTAAAAATAAAAACTATGTGAAGAGTGCTTCAAAATCTACAACTGTATGACAACCATCACTGTGTTGGTATGCGATTCCACATAATTTATGTTTGTTGGACACATGCACACACACACACTAACACATACAGTGAGGCAGTATTACTTACTGAATGACAGAGTTTACAACACACTCTGTTACTGGATATGATCATGTAAATTAGGACTACACAGATTCGTTTATTTCATTCTCTAGTTCGCTTCGATCCTTTGGAAATCTCACATGGAGTCCTCAACAAGGCAGTAATTAAAGTGTCACTGCACAAACCCAACCTCCCACGGTCACATACCAATAGGCTCACCTAGAAACAAATTATGTTGGTCGCAGCGGCATAGAAGGGTCACACTAAACAGAGAGTAATTCAGTTCACCTGGTGGCTAGAATGATTTCCAGGTCAAATTTGTAGGTCGAATTAGTGGAACGAGGTCGACCAGACTAGCGGAGCACGAAAGCTTGACAAAATCTAGATTGGTTGATGCTGATAAGAAGGGTAATCAAGAGAATAGCTCAGCTATGACAAACACCACATTCAATTTTACACAGTTATACAGTGCAGGACGGCATAAGATAACAGTCAAAAAATCCAAAATAGCAGGGTTATGAGCGACATTCATAGCTGCAGCTTTATTTGTCGAATCAACTGGAAATGCGTGCAACAGAAATGAATGATTCAACACCAGTTCCACTCGGACATCGGGAAAATCCTACTTATACGAACACACCACTCTGTGGCTAGTCGGATCCTGAAAACCTAATAAAATGGAACTTTCCATAAAATACAACTATTCAACAGAATCATGCGATCAATCAATTAGTTCATTAACTCAATATCTAGAAAACATGCACAAACACATTCAAGTAGATGACAATGAAATCGTGGCATTCACTATTCTCACAGCATCATACGCTTCAACTGGTCGGAAAATGTCAACACTTAAAGCTATGCAGCGATTCCTCCATAGCGATGAATGCACAAAATGGCAATCTTCAAATTCAATGGAACTCGTCGACTTATGTTTTTAACATATTTGCAATTCAACAACGAGATATACGAAGAGATATAGAGAAAATCAATGGGATCGCACACATCAGGACTAATAGACGAGGTCGTTATGCAAAGACTAGAATTTGATAGCTCAACCCATAATCACAATAAGCATCTCGCCACCTTATTTTGATGACACATTCGTGATAATAGGTACACCCACACATTAATCAACATCACATTGGTAGACGTCGAAATTCACACCCAAGAGAAGGAGAATCAGACAACGAAATCCCTTCGTCCTTCGATGTCTTAATCTAGAGAACAAATACCGAAAATTCGGAAACACACATATGCAGAATAACAACACACCCACACAAAGACGCACACACTCACGCATGCACGCGAGCACACAAAGAACAAATTAGGAAATACAGTAGTGATGATCCAACGACTCACAAGATAAGCTGTATGCAGTCCTTGTTTGTAAGAGTTAGAACATACTGCAGCACTCCGGTGCTGACAGAACAAAAGAGACTGTCTTCAAGGATAATGAATACTCGTGCTACTTCCTCGAGACATGTCTAGACTCAAATCAAAATTCCAACAAGAAACCATCCTCAACCATCACAAGGAAATTCATACCAATTCAGATTAAAATTTCTCTGAAATTGCGGCTAGATTACTGGAACCATTTGAAATAGATGGAACACACAATGGAAGTCAATCCTATTCATGCAGTACTGTGCAGATGAAAAGACCAGCACAACAGTAGAAGAAGACAACACCGCCAACAACACACCATCCAAAAGGGGATTATACAAACTGTGATAAACACGATATTGACCGAAGTGGGCATCCTTCTCGACGCACAACCCAAGAACAAAACTTGCCTGTCAAGAGACAGGATATGCAATCTTTCATATCGGTGCATGTCGACAATTATGTTAACCAGTTGAACTCTGAATATCCAGAACCCTTAGAGAGTGGAAACACTGAAGAAATGTCATGGAATGTACACAGGTAGTGTGTTGAGACAAATCTGCAATTGAAAGACACGTGATTACTGCAAATCAAATTTATCAATCAATAAAGACGAAGGAAACAAATTTACGAAAACAATGAGTACGGAGGCGAATCAACAATCAATCACGACCTAAGTCACCTTGAGAAACAGTTATATTATCATTCATGGAGAATTGAAATAAGTTCACATTTCATAGAATGGCTTTCACTGAGGCGATGTTGTTGTCTAGAAGACACACAACGAAAGCTTTGCAGTTAAATCAACAAACCGACTCAAGGAATACAACCAAATCAGAGAGGCTGGCAGTGTAGTTTCACTGAGTCAGGATTAATAAATCACACCAACAATAATGCATTGTCTGTCGACATCGATTTGCTTAGAGAAACTTGTATAGTCCATAGGAATCCGCTACTCGGTGTACAGTGGGAATGCGAAGCTGTACTATCACACCTATATACGGACTCTTTTCAAAAAACGAAGAGGACAGTAGAAATACGTAATAGGTTAACATAATCATAGATGTCAACCAGTGTATAAGAGGAATTGAATCAGTGTATTGGAGTAATGTAATAACATGAACAATTTAATGAGTGACTTTGAATCAGGCGGCATATAGAAACGAAGAAAATCATGTGAGAATCCTAAAGAAATACAAGTGTTGTAAGGAGTCAAGGAAAGAAAATAGCCACTATCAAGTTGGTGGAGGACAGAAACAAAGTTGTTACCATGACAATGGAAGTAGTTGAATAAATTTCTTTTCTATGCAAAGACATGGTTTCTCTAATTGAAGGGCTGAAGCATGGCCAGTGAGACAGGGACGAGAAAGTACTGTCTTTGGCAGGTTATTCTTCACTTGGTAGGTAGATTACTCTGAAGGAGACGGTTGTTTAGACGGAATGACAAATGTTGACAAGGTGTTCTATTATCTCACTCGTTACAGAGTCACTGCTATTTCCATGAAATAATGCCATGGGAGAGTCTCCTTTGACATTTCCACCTTAGACGAGATAAGCGTGAAATGACCAATTTACCTGTCTCCACAGCAACAACCGAAATCATTTATACACACGGAAGTGTTCAGATGTGAGATTTCCTCTTTCAGGCTTCTACACGCGTTGCTCAGATGACTCTTGGCAGAAATGATGAAATTCTCCTCCGAAGGATATCTCACGTTGTCTCCTTTGAAATTAAGGTTCAAGAAGATTATGGTTCGTCTTTGACATTGTTCTGATATTCTTGTCAATCGATATTGGTGAGTGTCCATTTTGGATGGAGACATCTTTCAGAAGATCTAGTTGTGCTTATCGCGCATCACGACTACAGATGCTTTGAATTCCAGTGGCGAGGGATTGAACTCGATTTCTTATTCGTTCAACAGGCAACCAACTATAGAATCTCGCCATTTAGAACAGATTCAGACTTTTGACAACACCTGCTTTCATTGGCTTCATCGTGAAGATCAGATGACCTGCTGAGGAGGATTAGCCATGGTCTAACGCGTACAGGCCGTAAGTCAACTAACAACCTATTACCTGACAAATATGCAGAAGAAAATGTAGATAGATTGGCCACACTCTGAGGGAAAGTTCATCCACAGTTGCGCTTCACTTTGATGGTGACTTAATACGACCGCAGATAACAGGATGGAACAGGATGAGGTGTGCCATAAAAACCCTATGTTCCACTCGGAAACTAAGAGAATGATAACAATAAAATTATCAATAATAATAATGATCCCCCATTAACAGTCAGTAGGACAAAGTTAGGACAAAAGTCGAATTGTGAGAAACGAAGAGAGAGTTTCTCACAGTTTGCAGTAATTCTCCCAGATGCCGGTTGACTTTTGCGAAAGCATTCAGTGAACAGTCGGTACTAACACGAATGTGGGACAAATGAACTGCAGGATTGAACGAGTGTCTCACCCTTGCAGCCCGACCAAATCAGTATGAGTGTTTGAAGATTCCCTAAGGCAACCAACGTCACCAGGAGAGACAACTAATAAACTCGTGGAGAACTGTAAGTGCTCATTTCACAAACTGATCTGTGCAATGATGGTGCTGCTGCCTAGCAGGGCGACGAAGGCTTCAGAAGCAAACCATCCAGCTCTGAGAACAGAACTACATCAAAACAAATGAATTTTATAGAAATATTATGATTTCAGGATAAAATATGAGTGGCTTAGCTACAGAATTCTCGCTATCCACGCAAGTGGTCTGCGTTCAGAACCGCATCTGACGGACTACAAAAACTCGCTACGTCAGCTGTACGGCTCGTAGAGAGAGAAGGTAAGACGTGAGACTAGCAAATCAATTTGGTCAAAATGAAACCACTGCAACGAACACTTCAAAAGATCAAACCTGATGCCCAACATTACGCGCGGAATGTGAAGAAATAAACCTACCATCAAAACATTTTAAAGGCTCCTGTTTCCTAATTTCCGAATGCTTCTAACGAATCTCGCTATTGTACTTATATGCGTTTGAGTGACCTGACGGCTATTCGGTGGTCACTATCAAAACTAATAGATGGTATTCTTTCACTTGATATCACAGATTTGTCTCAATACTGGAAAGAAACCTTTCATTGAATGAATTATTCTGCTATTCAGTATCCTCACGAGTCAATTGTGTTGACTTTACACCATCGGAGACAAACAGAATGAGACGCTCGTCTGATGGATGATGGTCAGCAGCGGAATCTGAATTGTGCATGCATGAATCACAGGGATCAGTTGTTGCACATCAAAACGCGAAATGAAAAATTTAACTTCAATAAAAGCATTTAACCAAAATGAATATTTGGAAAAAGCAAAACAATAAAATATTCATATACCACGAACAACTTACAGCTATCATTATTTTTAACTAAATATGCCAGTTCATATTCTTCAGAGATTCGTTGTGGCAAGACTGTTACTACAAAGATTAAGAATGGCAATTAGGACAGATGCATTGCGAGTGCGTGCAGATATCCATCACAAAGCGTTTCGCTTATAGTAAGATTTGTCCTTATACATCTCTTATAATTCGTGTTTTCTGTTTTACCCGTTCCGTATGTGGAATTCGATCTGCTGTACATTTGACCCTCGATTGTATACCCATATCTCTTCGAATCTTTGTTCCTCTAGACGAGTGTTTCTAAGAAATTCGCCTTCGCTTACAGGATCTCATCGTCCCAACTGACTTCGGTCTGAGTACCACTGAAAGGCGACAGGGAGTACCGAACATCAGTTTGTTGCATCCTTGTTGTTTATGACTGATCTGCAGTATGCCCTAACCACCAATAATCGAATCGGAGGCCAATCGGTTACGAGACGGTCTTGTAGACCATCAGGACACTGCGTCGCCTTCCAGCGGCCCATGAATTCCAACTCGACGATGAAATCCTGTAACCGATCAAATCCCTGCAAACCAACAATTCACATTTTCATTTCCTTTCATCGCATTAGAATTCATATACAAGTATTGATTATAATATATGTGTAAATCTTGGGCACTGTGATAGTAAGTAATTCCGTATTAGTTTGTTTATTGGATGTATCATACAGTGAAACAGTATTATTTACTGGATGACGTTACGATTACACTGCTGCCTTCAATGACTCCTATAATTACTGTGAATATTTTAGATAATACTCTCTCTCTCTCTCTATATATATATATATGATTATTACGTGTAGGTAGCTTACCCAACTTTGGTAGGGAGAATCTGTTTCCATGTGAGATAGTGAAGATCAATCGATTTTCGGCTTGATTTCTCAGAGAATACTTCTTCTCATCACCCTGTACGATGATCATTTCAAGTGGTTGATCGTCTTGTCCACTGAAGATAACTGTGACGTCATCTGCACTACAGAAGGCAGATTCTTGTTCCCATGTTACATTTTGAAGATTTCTAGACGGTAGCTGGACGAAATGGATCCTCGGAACTCGTGAAACAATTGAAGAACAACGAAACTGAGGTTTTTGTTTTTTGGCTAATAAATTCTTACATAATATGACATGACAGTTGGCAAAAGAAGTAACAATGTGAATTCAGGGGTCTCCTTATTGCTTTTTCAATCTGTCCCTTATATGAATTTATCTCTCTCAATGTACTAAGCATTAACGCATAAATCAGGCCATCACTAGATATTTCTCTCAATCAGCAGTTATTTTGGTACCTTGCTAGTCAGCCAGACAGGCAATCAGTCAGTCAGCCAGACAGAGTTCAGGTGTTTTCAACTAAGTCTACTCCTTGAGCTGAGTCAATCCAAGTACACTGCTGATCTGCTCGGCCTCAGACGACTGGATCTGCCGTCTGCTGTTTGGAACACTTCGATTTCACTGGCTAACAAGCACCATCGGTTGAGTGGTGTGAGTGAATTACAACTGCCTATCCTAATAAAGAAGTAGTGTGAAGCTGAAAGCACCGCTGCTGAATTAGGTAGTGGTGATCACACACCAAGCAGGCTGTCAGGTGAGACTCGAGTGGAAAGCGATGGATTACATCTTGAGACTCTTCAGCACTCTTCAACACTGACGACTACATCCAAGTTTGGAATCAGCTATCTCAGTGTTTCAGTAGAATTTGACAGTGTCATAAGATTTGGCACAGTGCACGACAGAGTGTTTTAGTAGATTCCAAATACTTTTTGGTAAATGGTGCACTGTCGAAGGCGCTTCCGAAGTCTAGGATTTTTTTTTAATTCAGGCAGGTTTCCGACTTGCATTCTATGATTCGTTCAAAATGACGCAAATCTGCTTTCCATGAAACATTCTAGATGATTAGAAAAATCGAATAACAGATATTCAACGAAATGTGTTCAGTGTCTGTGTGTGTGTGTGCAGTTGATAGGAGGTAACAGTGACTTACTCTATGCTGCTCCGCATTCATCTCTCTTGACTTACCTCTTTTATAATAAAGTGAATGTGTAACTGTTATAGGGTGAACATCTTCGGCTCTTTTCCCCATAATATTATATTCTGACTCTTTGCATGGGCCTGAATTGATTCCAAATTTTCCGGACGTTCCATCCACATAAACAGACTGGTCGATCTGTCTTTGAAAATTGATATTTAAATAAAATTGCGTTGCATTGATAACAGAAGGACTAAATGTAATCCAAGAAAAACTTAAATATTCGTCGCTTTCTTGAAGTAGCCAAAATTTGCTTCCATCTGTATTTTGTAAATTAAAATAGACAAAATAATAATGAAAATATTCATGATGATGTGTGAGTATAAATTTGAAGTGAAGTTAGTGAAGTGATGAGAAGAGTGGACACTGCAGGTTTTATGATGAGTTGACATCAGTTGGACAGGCATTGGAAAGCAATAGGGATAACTGCACAGCCAGTTGTTTCATCCGCGTTCTTGTTTCGAAGACTTCAGCACTGCGCACGTGTCACCAGGTTTCGAGTCATCTACATTTCTTGGCGCAAGCCTAGACCATTCAGTCACTGGAATTACATCGAAGGTGTTTAAGACGCCAGCTGCTCGCTGGATACACTGGCATGCCAAAATAGCCCAAACGACGAAGACGAAGCGGCTGGCTGTCCAACACCCATCGCTACCTTCCAGTGATTCTCCAATTAATATCTATTCCCCATCTAACCTGTAACCAACAGAGTCACTGGCATCAAACAATTTAAAAATAAAAACTATGTGAAGAGTGCTTCAAAATCTACAACTGTATGACAACCATCACTGTGTTGGTATGCGATTCCACATAATTTATGTTTGTTGGACACATGCACACACACACACTAACACATACAGTGAGGCAGTATTACTTACTGAATGACAGAGTTTACAACACACTCTGTTACTGGATATGATCATGTAAATTAGGACTACACAGATTCGTTTATTTCATTCTCTAGTTCGCTTCGATCCTTTGGAAATCTCACATGGAGTCCTCAACAAGGCAGTAATTAAAGTGTCACTGCACAAACCCAACCTCCCACGGTCACATACCAATAGGCTCACCTAGAAACAAATTATGTTGGTCGCAGCGGCATAGAAGGGTCACACTAAACAGAGAGTAATTCAGTTCACCTGGTGGCTAGAATGATTTCCAGGTCAAATTTGTAGGTCGAATTAGTGGAACGAGGTCGACCAGACTAGCGGAGCACGAAAGCTTGACAAAATCTAGATTGGTTGATGCTGATAAGAAGGGTAATCAAGAGAATAGCTCAGCTATGACAAACACCACATTCAATTTTACACAGTTATACAGTGCAGGACGGCATAAGATAACAGTCAAAAAATCCAAAATAGCAGGGTTATGAGCGACATTCATAGCTGCAGCTTTATTTGTCGAATCAACTGGAAATGCGTGCAACAGAAATGAATGATTCAACACCAGTTCCACTCGGACATCGGGAAAATCCTACTTATACGAACACACCACTCTGTGGCTAGTCGGATCCTGAAAACCTAATAAAATGGAACTTTCCATAAAATACAACTATTCAACAGAATCATGCGATCAATCAATTAGTTCATTAACTCAATATCTAGAAAACATGCACAAACACATTCAAGTAGATGACAATGAAATCGTGGCATTCACTATTCTCACAGCATCATACGCTTCAACTGGTCGGAAAATGTCAACACTTAAAGCTATGCAGCGATTCCTCCATAGCGATGAATGCACAAAATGGCAATCTTCAAATTCAATGGAACTCGTCGACTTATGTTTTTAACATATTTGCAATTCAACAACGAGATATACGAAGAGATATAGAGAAAATCAATGGGATCGCACACATCAGGACTAATAGACGAGGTCGTTATGCAAAGACTAGAATTTGATAGCTCAACCCATAATCACAATAAGCATCTCGCCACCTTATTTTGATGACACATTCGTGATAATAGGTACACCCACACATTAATCAACATCACATTGGTAGACGTCGAAATTCACACCCAAGAGAAGGAGAATCAGACAACGAAATCCCTTCGTCCTTCGATGTCTTAATCTAGAGAACAAATGCCGAAAATTCGGAAACACACATATGCAGAATAACAACACACCCACACAAAGACGCACACACTCACGCATGCACGCGAGCACACAAAGAACAAATTAGGAAATACAGTAGTGATGATCCAACGACTCACAAGATAAGCTGTATGCAGTCCTTGTTTGTAAGAGTTAGAACATACTGCAGCACTCCGGTGCTGACAGAACAAAAGAGACTGTCTTCAAGGATAATGAATACTCGTGCTACTTCCTCGAGACATGTCTAGACTCAAATCAAAATTCCAACAAGAAACCATCCTCAACCATCACAAGGAAATTCATACCAATTCAGATTAAAATTTCTCTGAAATTGCGGCTAGATTACTGGAACCATTTGAAATAGATGGAACACACAATGGAAGTCAATCCTATTCATGCAGTACTGTGCAGATGAAAAGACCAGCACAACAGTAGAAGAAGACAACACCGCCAACAACACACCATCCAAAAGGGGATTATACAAACTGTGATAAACACGATATTGACCGAAGTGGGCATCCTTCTCGACGCACAACCCAAGAACAAAACTTGCCTGTCAAGAGACAGGATATGCAATCTTTCATATCGGTGCATGTCGACAATTATGTTAACCAGTTGAACTCTGAATATCCAGAACCCTTAGAGAGTGGAAACACTGAAGAAATGTCATGGAATGTACACAGGTAGTGTGTTGAGACAAATCTGCAATTGAAAGACACGTGATTACTGCAAATCAAATTTATCAATCAATAAAGACGAAGGAAACAAATTTACGAAAACAATGAGTACGGAGGCGAATCAACAATCAATCACGACCTAAGTCACCTTGAGAAACAGTTATATTATCATTCATGGAGAATTGAAATAAGTTCACATTTCATAGAATGGCTTTCACTGAGGCGATGTTGTTGTCTAGAAGACACACAACGAAAGCTTTGCAGTTAAATCAACAAACCGACTCAAGGAATACAACCAAATCAGAGAGGCTGGCAGTGTAGTTTCACTGAGTCAGGATTAATAAATCACACCAACAATAATGCATTGTCTGTCGACATCGATTTGCTTAGAGAAACTTGTATAGTCCATAGGAATCCGCTACTCGGTGTACAGTGGGAATGCGAAGCTGTACTATCACACCTATATACGGACTCTTTTCAAAAAACGAAGAGGACAGTAGAAATACGTAATAGGTTAACATAATCATAGATGTCAACCAGTGTATAAGAGGAATTGAATCAGTGTATTGGAGTAATGTAATAACATGAACAATTTAATGAGTGACTTTGAATCAGGCGGCATATAGAAACGAAGAAAATCATGTGAGAATCCTAAAGAAATACAAGTGTTGTAAGGAGTCAAGGAAAGAAAATAGCCACTATCAAGTTGGTGGAGGACAGAAACAAAGTTGTTACCATGACAATGGAAGTAGTTGAATAAATTTCTTTTCTATGCAAAGACATGGTTTCTCTAATTGAAGGGCTGAAGCATGGCCAGTGAGACAGGGACGAGAAAGTACTGTCTTTGGCAGGTTATTCTTCACTTGGTAGGTAGATTACTCTGAAGGAGACGGTTGTTTAGACGGAATGACAAATGTTGACAAGGTGTTCTATTATCTCACTCGTTACAGAGTCACTGCTATTTCCATGAAATAATGCTATGGGAGAGTCTCCTTTGACATTTCCACCTTAGACGAGATAAGCGTGAAATGACCAATTTACCTGTCTCCACAGCAACAACCGAAATCATTTATACACACGGAAGTGTTCAGATGTGAGATTTCCTCTTTCAGGCTTCTACACGCGTTGCTCAGATGACTCTTGGCAGAAATGATGAAATTCTCCTCCGAAGGATATCTCACGTTGTCTCCTTTGAAATTAAGGTTCAAGAAGATTATGGTTCGTCTTTGACATTGTTCTGATATTCTTGTCAATCGATATTGGTGAGTGTCCATTTTGGATGGAGACATCTTTCAGAAGATCTAGTTGTGCTTATCGCGCATCACGACTACAGATGCTTTGAATTCCAGTGGCGAGGGATTGAACTCGATTTCTTATTCGTTCAACAGGCAACCAACTATAGAATCTCGCCATTTAGAACAGATTCAGACTTTTGACAACACCTGCTTTCATTGGCTTCATCGTGAAGATCAGATGACCTGCTGAGGAGGATTAGCCATGGTCTAACGCGTACAGGCCGTAAGTCAACTAACAACCTATTACCTGACAAATATGCTGAAGAAAATGAAGATAGATCAGCCACACTCTGAGGGAAAGTTCATCTACAGTTGCGCTTCACTTTGATGGTGACTTAATACGACCGCAGATAACAGGATGGAACAGGATGAGGTGTGCCATAAAAACCCTATGTTCCACTCGGAAACTAAGAGAATGATTACAATAAAATTATCAATAATAATAATGATCCACCATTAGCAGTCAGTAGGACAAAGTTAGGACAAAAGTCGAATTGTGAGAAACGAAGAGAGAGTTTCGCAGAGTTTGCAGTAATTTACCCAGATGCCGGTTGACTTTTGTGAAAACATTCAGTGAACAGTCGGTACTAACACGAATGTGGGACAAATGAACTGCAGGATTGAACGAGTGTCTCACCCTTACAGTCCGACCGAATTAGTATGAGGGTTTGAAGATTCACTAAGACAACCAACGTCACCAGGAGAGACAACTAATAAACTCGTGGAGAACTGTAAATGCTCATTTCACAAACTGATGTGTGCGATGATGGTGTTGCCTAGTAGGGCGACATAAGCTTCACAAGTAAGCCATCCAGCTCTGGGATCACAACTACACCAAAACAAATGAATTTTATAGAAATAATATCATTTCAGGAAAGCGGCATCAGTGGCTTATCTCAAGAATTCTCGCCATCCACGCAAGTGGTCTGGGTTCACGTCCGCATCTGACGGACTACAAACACTCGTTAAAACAGCTGTATGGCCCGTAGATAGAGAAGGTTACACGTGAGGCTAGCAAGTCAATTTGGTCAAAATGAAACCACTGCAACGAACACTTCAAAAGATCAAACCTGATGCCCAACATTACGCACGGAATGTGAAGAAATAAACCTACCATAAAAACATTTCGAGGACTCCTGTTTCATAATTTCTGAATGCTTCCTAACGAATCTCACTATTGTACTTATATGCATTCGAGGGACCTGATGGCCATTTGGGGGTCACTATCAAAACTAATAGATGGTATTCTTTCACTTGATATCACAGATTTATCTCAATACTGGAAAGAAAACATTTCATTGAATGAATTATTCTGCAATTCAGTATCCTCACAAGTCAATTGTGTTGACTTTATACCATCGGAGATAAACAGAATGAGACGCTTACCTTATGGATGATGGTCAGCAGTGGAATCTGAATTGCGCTTGCATGAATCTTAGGGACTAGGTGTTGCATATCAAAGAGCGAAATTAAAAAAAATTCACTTCAATAAAAGCATTCAACGAATAAGATTGTTTGGTAAAAGCAAAACAGTAAAAGATTCAGATACGAAGAACAACTTACTCTCATCTTTATTTTTAGCTAAATAAGCCAGTTCATTTTTTCCAGAAATTCGTTGTGGCAAGACTGTTACTACAATGATTAAAAGAAACAATTAGGCAGATACAATTTTTGTGCGTACATGGCACTCTTCAGGATACTGTTATAACGGCGGCGTTCTTTACATGAATTCAACCATCTGACTCAATTAATCAGACTCAAACTCTGTCAGCCCATAGACACTACAGAGTCAATAATGGATCTCCAAAATAATGAAGTGAAGACAACTAAGTTCAATTACACATGTTGAACTAGTTCCTGGGAATTAGTCACATTATCAGAAAATATGAGTTTAGGGTTACAGTAAGAATGATTGAACGCACTGAGTCAAATAATCTGAATAAATCTGGTTTAGTTTGGGCTATCAATATGATTCACCTCTAGCATATCAGGAGACGTCCATCGGCAATAAAATATCAAATAACAAGGAGATAACTTTGACATCAGAGAAAAAAATGATTCTGCGTTGTGGAGATACATGGATGACGTGAGAGGATCACAAGGAAATATAATATGAAGGCCAGAAATAGCACAACACGGAAGACTTGCGCAAGTGGTGCTTTGAAGATAAGGTGTACATAATTCCTTTGCATAGCGATAACAAATTCCTAATAAACATGACTTCACCAAGTCTCTTGTCTTCCACACTGGAATACAATCGCTCACAACTTATCACACAGTGGGGTTGGTAGGATAAGATAAATGTGTTAGTAAATAATATTAGTGAGTGAAGGGAAAGCGATACACACAGACACGTTATTCTCTGGATCTTTCTTCATCGATTCAACACCAAAACAAAGTGCAGTAGAAATGATTCAACACCTGTTCCGGACAAATGGTAAATTGTAGTAAGAAGTAGCAGTAGGTAAGTCTACATAAACAGATTATCGAATTGTGTGAATACACTGAGATTTGATTGGAAGCAACAGTAATCTGTCCTCGAGGCGCCTTCGTTCAGTTATCAGTCTTGTGTAAAATAAAGTTATCCGATTTTGAATTGCATTCACTCACAACGCGTCAACTCTACTTTCACATTAACAGCTAATATTTGTATGGAAGAAGAAGGTGATTGAGCACTTGATGACAACAGATAATAAGACAGAATAAACATGAGTATAGCTCAACAGGAATCGCCTATTTGAAACAATGAGTTTTTAGTCTCATTTCATTCTATTCATGGAGAACCAAACTAAGCTTCAAATGCTACACCGCTGACGACAACAACAGTGCGATGAGTGAGACATTCTACTCCTCGTAGTGTACATGGATAGCCTTCACTGAACATGCATTTTAGATTGACTCATGAAACACGTCACCTGTATGCTCACTTTGTGACAGCACTTTACCTTCCAACAATCTGTCTGATCACCCCAACGTATTACACTCAAATTTGTGAGTTCTCAGAAAGTTGGCCGATTGTCAAGCTGAGTTTAATTTTGATAACCCGAAAAAGAATATAAGAACAACATCTCATACTGATGACTATTTGTAATGTTAATTACAGCCCAGAACGTCATTTTTCCTTGTAAGTGTATATTATACTATCAGTGACATTTGCCTCAGACATACTTATCGCTCAGTTTTGTTGAGAAAAGCAAACAGTGCAGATTGTTCTCATGAAGAAAAATCGTACAATTTCCTCGTTGTCTTATAGACTTCCCAACTAACTAACTAACTAGATTTGACAATGGAACACTCAGTGAAGAGAATTTAGTGAAGGTAGGAGTGACATGAGTCTGTTCACTGTCACTGATGATATTCTCAACTGTGGCGGACTTTATTATGACGACGAATTCGGAGAAGTGAGAAGACATGTATAAGTTGAACCGATAAGGGGACTATAGGAGATTTGGACTCAATGACAGATTTATATCTACATTTATGCAAAATTCGAAGCTGTAGATGAAAATTAACAAGTTTGCAGAAGAGTCAGGCAGAGAAGACAAGACTTCGAATGGAATTAGCGAAGATGGAGGTGATGAAGGTAACCAACCGACATCAAAAACAACAACTACCTATGGAATAAGTTTTTGAAATTGGGCAATCGCTACACTGAATTGAGTAGAATCGCTTCAACTACAGATGGAACGGATGAAGATGTATAACAAAGCCAAGCTGGATTGGACAGACAAGACAAGGGTTCATCATCACTCTGAAATCA
Organism: Trichobilharzia szidati; assembly: GCA_944472155.2. NCBI lineage: Eukaryota > Metazoa > Platyhelminthes > Trematoda > Strigeidida > Schistosomatidae > Trichobilharzia > Trichobilharzia szidati. The sequence goes on along the minus strand of OX235277.1, from coordinate 69,743,009 downwards.
GTTGGAGAATCCGGTACACTCAGCATAGGAAAAGCAAAATTTGGATTTTCAAAACCAATGTCATATGAGTCATTTTATGTGTGTGAGAGACATGATGTGTCTCCAACAGCATTTCACTGGCTGCATACTGAAGGTTGGATGGATGATCAGAAATAATCGGCAACAAGGAACTTCAGGGACAAGCCAACTAAGAGCCTATTGCTCAACAAATATGACTAAGGAAACTCAGGTTGATCGGACACACACTGGGGAGGCTGTTGAATGACACCATGCGTCAAACCGTTGAGAGGAACTAGAAAGATAAACAAACAGTTGGGAGTACCATGGAGAATATAGTATGAGGAAGAGATTAAAGTTAACAGGCATTCGTACAGCAAGCTAAAGAAAACTACAGTGAACAGGACAGAAGTGGAGATGTTTCAGCACCTTCTTCGACTCAGAACCTTAAGGTATAAAATGATGATAATAATATTAATAATAATAATATAACCAGCTAGCTAGTGACCACTGAACTCAAATAATAAAAAATGATTTTGAACTTACTCTGTAAGAATATCAACAGTACGATTCTGTCAAAACCAAACGTCAACATGGTTGATACACCACACACTGTTGAATTGTTTAAGAATTGCAGGTATATACGTATTCATTCTTTGCTAATATTACATCGTCCAATCACTCAATAACTTAAGATGATCATTAACAAAGTCACTGAGTTAACCAGTCAGTCTACCGAAACAAAACAAATCCATACACACATTCCATGATTGGCCTATAAAATACACACAAACAACGACGCTCTACTTGTGTGTCTGTGTCTGTGTCTGTGTTTGTGTGTCTGTGTGTGTATGTTATATCACACTGAAACTGTGTGTGTCAGTTAAGCTGTACTCTCTTCTCTTCTTCTTCTTCTTCTTCGCTTTCCTTTATCGCTTTAAGGATCCTTTGTGTGTGGATGTAAAATCGATAACACGAAGTATGACTCTGTACCAGATTATTGACTGCTTCAAAGACACAAATTCACAGACAGAAAATCTATTGTTTAGAGTAATTCTCTGCTTTTCGGTATGAACGACGTCAATCAGTCAGCAGGTTGTGAGCATTTGGTATTCTTGAAAATGTTTATCGAACGTTGTCTGTGGTCACAAAAACTATTATAGTTTCATTATCATTATTATTATTATTATTAATGTCTGTATTACTGTGAAGTTTGAGTGAGATTGGAGTGATCAGTCAAAGGAAGCTAGTGGAACTAGGTGAACATATCGTGACCATATTCACAAAGAAGAAGCATTGAGGAAAGTATGACAATAATATACAGCATGACTCAATTGAAAAGAAGATACATCTGAGAATAACTCCCAGATTTTCATGGTACCACTCGGTTTCAACACGAGTTGGTAGAATATTCGAGTTACTGGAATCCGATTCGATGGCCCATGAAAGACCTGTGTCGGAATTCCTGTTGATGCCTAATGATGGACAGTCTCAAAACCCCAAGAAACGGCTCTTCAGTGGTTCTCGAATTATTGCCACCTCGTGATCGGATCTGTAACTAACTAAATCCCTGCTGTTCAAACGACACTGGAAAATTATCTGATGCTCACCAACTACTGGTCAAAATGTCAGGCGACAAATCAACTACTCGCTGATGAAACTGGCTGGTGGTTGTGCAATATACATCGTGAATTGGCAGAAGCTGGAATTCATCGGCTTGCCATTTAGAACAGTCTCTAGTGACTGAAAAGTATACCAGCTCTCCTCGTAACCAGATGACCCACAATGGATACCCCGTCGATGCATCAGTTGAAATGGATACCCATTCGAAGAACGTAAAATTCTCGCACAAGATGCTCAGTATCTTAAACGTCATTACAAAATATTCACGAAAATTTTTACTACATAATTGAAGATTGCTTCTAAGAAATCCAGAGCGGTGACTGTGGTCGATTAATTTACCGAACATCTGAGTTATGCGTGCAATCCCAAAACAAAAGATTTATCTAAAGTACAGTATGATACATAAAATAATGAATATGATATACAAACCTCACATTTTGAGGTGTCTCTAGCTGATCCATAGCCAGACTAAGCAGCACGTGAATGTTCAGGTAAAGAATACAGGGAATTCGAATAAACAAACTCCACAGGGAATTGAAACAAACAACACTTATATCTACGGAATAACAGCACAGTAAACAAATGAAGGCTCAAACTGCCTTCTAGTGATCAGTAGTACAAGGTAGAAGACAAGAGAGACTTTAGCGAAGGATCGGTGTGTAGGCGATGCACATTAGCAGAGTACTTTATCCCACCTCATGCCACCCGCAAATGCATTATATGCAGATAAGGCATCAGACTGCACACTCGAGTGGCAGACATCATCTCACATGAATAAGACCGATCAGCTATATCCGTCTACTACTTTTAATAACATTTAGCAGTTCAAAAGATTTTAGACAAACATCTATTTTATTACCGTTCAGTCCACTGACATGAAACCGTTTCCTTCATATACCACATGAAGTGAAGACTTTCGTGGCGATGGAATGGAATCACAAAATGATGGAACGATGACTCGAAACATCAGACTTCCCAGCAACAATATGAGTTGCGACATGAATAACTCATGAGTCTTTCAGTTCACTACACAGGACACGATAAAGTCATGAAACACAAATTCCCATTTTTTAGTCCTCAGACATCGTGAAATGGTACGTAATAGTTTCGCAGCAGTCAAAAGAGGCCGAACATTTCAGTTCACTCAATCAACGTCAAATCTGATCTGACTTGAACTAATAGCTACTTCACTTGCTTCATTGTATACTAAAAATTGCCTTCCCCTAGTGACTAGTTTGAATGCAGGTAAATATCAAAGATAAGTTAGCACCTGAAGACAAATAAGGAAGAAATTTCTATTCATTAGCAAGATAAGACAATACTCACTAGCTGTGTTCACGTCACTCTAACAAGGCCTGAATTCAAATGGAACCTAACTGACTTCCTATTCCTCTTGTAGACAATTGCACATTGATTTTAATGGGGAGCACTCAACTTCTTTGCTCACTGAAACTAGTGTGCTTCACAGTGCTGTGCATTCTCCATTTCTGCTTCCTTTGTTCGTTTCTCTTTTTCCTATGGATTACCATATCCTCCCTTTGAAAGACGACAATTTCATTGGGCATGCTGATGATGTGAGAATTTCTGTCCCAGTCACTTCCGCATTAGATTATCCTGAGAGGAATGGTTTCCTATCTGAGGTTAATCAATGGTCTGATTCGTTAAAATTGTCTTGTGGTGAATCTCTCCGATTAATGAATATCAACGTGATGAGTATAGTTGGAGTTTTCACGAAATCGTCATTTGGATGATAATATCCCAATTGAAATAATAAGATAACTGTGTGAACGAAGAAATGAAGCGAAGATCGAAAATCATTTGAATAGCTCACAGTGAAGAAGAGGATAATAATAAAGAAGTCCAGGTAAGAATGTACCCTGTCATCATCACACTATCACATTCTGATATGATACAAAGATAAAATGCGAAAGTCTATCATTTTTCTCTATTTTGAGTTTTTACCTTCTGCAGCAATCTATATAGGCCTCGTTCAAAACTAATACATAAAATATGCATTCATGTTCCTAAATTTCACTCTTTCCTCACCTCATTTAGTTTTCTTATTCGTCGCGTGAAGCAATTCTAGAATATTTGACTGTTGTTTGCCTAAGTTTCGTGTTGGTAAGATCTACAAAGCACAGGCTGAAATCACTTAATGCAAATAGACTCATATTTTCACTTTCAGAAGTAAACAGACACTTGTACAGACCGATTCAATCCCATGATTCTTGGAATACCTACGGTACTGCGACAAGAAGAAATTATTACAATTTCACCTTTCTTCGTGTTAGTTTTTCTGTAATCCATCTGTTATCTCATATTGTGTTGACTTCTGAAACAATCTTTCGTTTGACTTAATACATTTTGAAGTTGAGACATTCTGGCATCACTCAACCTCTTCTCCTACAATTTATTACTTCAAAAACTCCACCCACACTTCTTTGCTGTTCCCCCTTCTTCCTCCCTGGGCTTGCTGACAAAAGGCTATGTTATATTATGTAGAAGTTTGAAGGCTGTATGCAGGTTTAGTGGTAGGTTTGCCCACCGCTCAACTAACTCACATTGTTGTTGATGACAGGCATTTCAAATCTACCAAACAGTTAGCTAAAGTCACTTTGCATGATGCTGGAAATCGCCTTTCTCTTCAACTTCTTAGCAGTTTATGCGGAAGCATTTAGCGGAATACCGAAACTCAACCACACTGTGGTTAGCACGCGTTTTGTGTGAACAGACAAATAAATAAATATGAGAAAGAGCTTATTAAGCCTTCTTTCCAATCTGCAAATTAACAGAAAATTAAAGAATAATAAGAATTAATAATTTATATTGTAATTCTCATATATATTAATTATTCTTCTATAAACATTCCAGGTTTTGCAATTTCATCGTTTTATTTGTTTATTTGGCGAAGGAGATAAATGGCTACCATGTGCACAACGCTGAAAATTCCATTCTGAATGAAAATTGACTTCTGAGAATAAAATGATTGTCATAGTATATAATACAGAATCCCGACGGAGACCAATTTTTACAGTTTTGTGCCAACAGACATACAACGGAGTCTCATCCGTTTCCCTCTAAGCATGGTTTTGCATAATTTATAGTGAAGATTGTGTAGGTGACCAACTGATAGAACTGAAACAAACCTTCTTAGAGAACGGATATCCACTTCGCTTCGCAGGTGACAATAGCGAATCACGTGAATGAAATACAGAGATTGACAAGGAAGCTAAACAAGTGTTGCACCTAAACTTATAATTTAGGATGACACTGTCAGTAAGACACTTAAAACTCGTCTGACGAGATCATTGAGGAAAATGTTCTTGGCTGGCACTTTACGAATAGCCTACTCTAACCGTCCACCGGTGTATCCTAATGCCAAGGAAATGTCACCTTGCTTGTCTCATTCCATGTTTATTTATATGTTCACCTGCTCTTGCGGAGTCAGATACATAGGACGTTCGTCGAAAATCATATCACACCGCCACGCTTGAGAGCATCACACAGTTTGTCTGAGCAAAGGAGAACCTAGAGGTGTTCATTCATCGATATTGCAGCATATTGTGGATACCGACCACCACGCAGCATCTGATACATCGTTCATATAGTCAACAAACTTCGACAATGTTGGCCGAAAGGGAGCGCACGAGTGCATTTGCTGTGAACGGAAGAGTCTTTAGCAATGCATAACATGCAGCCAGAAGTTTGTGTATAAAAGCAATTTGTACGATCTCTTTTGTTACCATGGTCTTCATTTTACTATTTGATTCACAGAGGAAATCTTTGTTATCCTTCTTGATTCCGTGTTCCAATTTGTTGTAATTTATTTTATTTCATTTCACTTTACGCTTTCATATTTTTAGCATTGCATCTAGTCTCCTCCTTTGACAAGATTTCACTCATCCATCCATATTATGTTCTTATCATATTATATTAGGAACATTCATATCATATTATATTAACCTCGCCTAGATTACTAGGTCACTAGTATTCTAGCCGGTCCCAAGCCCAGATAAAGAGGGAGGGTTGAGGCGTGGTGCTAGCAACTCCACCCCGAAAACTTAACCAAATTGCTTCTAAAACTTCAAAGCACAAATATATTAGAAATTCTACAAATACAAACAATGACCTTATTTCCGCTGGAATCGGGGAAGTGAAATGACGCAGGCTGGTGAAAGCCTTCGGGAAGCCAGTCACTCGATGTGCCTCCTCCTTTCGATGAAAGCAAAAATAAAGATGAGGACGTGGAATATTCGTACAATGTAAGAAACTGAAAAGGCTGCTCAGGTAGCAGCAGAAATGAGGAGATATAAAATAGAAGTGTTGGGAATCTGCGAGAGCAGATGGAATGGATGCGGAGGGTGCCAACTGCCAACTGGAGAGAAAATAATCTACTCCGGTCACCCAGAGGACAATCACGAGCACACCGAGGGAGTAGCCATCATGATGTCACCAACAGCGGCTAAGGCTCTCATGCAGTGGGAACCAATCTCCTCCAGGATAATGACAGCCAGGTTCACTCAAAAGGAAAGAAGGCTACAATCATTCAATGCGTTGTGCCTACAAACGTCTCAGAACATGAGAAAAAGGAGGAGGTCAACTACAAACAGCAATGGACAACGTCCCAAAGAGCGATATCAAAATCCTGATGGGTGATATGAATGCGAAACTGGGATGAGACAATACAGGAAGAGAACTCAACATAGGTCGCGAGGCCCTCGGTGAAATGAACGACAACGGTGCACTCTTATCAGACGTCTGCGCCTTCAATGACTTGGTGATTGGTGGCAGTGTGTTCAAACACAGGGATATACACAAGGCGACATGGGTTTCACCAGATGGACACACTAAAAACCAGATAGACTTCATTTCAATCTCAAGGAAGTGAAGACGGAGCCTACTGGACAGAAGATCGAGGAGAGGAGTTGATGTGGGTTCAGACCACTATCTAGTACAAGGGACTTTCAAGGTGAAGCTGAAAGCCTCGAGGATAGCTGGGGATAGGCCACAATGCAAGTTCAACACGCAAAAACTGAAGGACACAATCACACAGGGCATTTTCACTGCAACTGTCAGAGCAAAGAAGGAAACACTACGTGGCACCACTGAGGAATCATCCGGGGAAGACCATTGGAACTCTCTGAAGGTAGTTTTCAACGAAACGTGTGCAACGGTTTTAGGGAGAATATAGGAAACAAGACAAGGAATGGCTCTCAACGGACACTTGGAAGCTAATGGAGGAGAGGAGAATGGTGAAAGAGAAAATGATTCAATGCAAAGATGGACAGGAGAAAGAGACGCTGAGCTCAACTTACACAGCACTGGACAAAGAAGTGAAGAAGAGTGCCAGGAAGGACAAAAGACAATTCTACGACAACCTGGCTACTGAAGCTGAGGAGGCAGCAGGCAAAAGGGACCTAAGGACACTATATCAGATAGCCAAGTCTCTATCCGGGAAGAGATCAACACAAGTGAAACATATGAAAGACAGCCAAGGGAACCCAATTACCAAAGAAGAAAGACAGATTAAACAATGGGCGAACCACTTCAAAGGACTCTTGAACCGACCACCACCTACAACCCGTCCAGAAATACCAACAACAGCACGTACACAACTGCAAGTTGACACCAATCCTCCAACGAAAGCTGGTGTCTTGAATGCAATCAAGCTTCTGAAAGCTGGAATAGCAGCTGGACCAGATGGAATACCCCCGGAAGCACTGAAAGCGGACCCGGAAACTACAGCATATATGCTGACTTCATTATTGCAAAAGATCTGGAAAGAGAGAAAGGTGCCTACTGACTGGAGGAAAGGTTACCTTGTGAAACTACCAAAGAAGGGCGACCTAGGACTCTGCAAGAAGTGGCGAGGAATCATGCTCCTGTCGACGCCAAGTAAAATCCTGGGTCGCATCATCCTGGAGAGAATAAAGGACGCACTGGATACAGAACTCCGACCAGAACAAGCTGGATTCAGGAAAGACAAATCATGTTCTGACCAAACTGCAACTCTACGCATCATTATCGAACAAAGCATGGAATGGCACTCAAGCCTCTACCTCAACTTTATAGACTTTGAGAAGGCCTTCGACAGCGTTGACCGCGAAGTAATTTGGAAACTACTCGAGTACTACGGTGTACCCCAAATATTCATCAACCTTATTCAACAGCTGTACGACAACGACACATGTCAAGTGATCCACAACGGAAAACTCAGCGAAGCGTTTGGAGTGAACATAGGAGTCAGAAAAGGGTGCTTATTATCACCAATGATATTCCTAATTGTGGTGAATGAACTGGATTATGCGTGAGACAGTGGGAAACGAGAAGACAGGGATATCCTGGACCGACGTGAAGAACCTAGAAGACCTGGATTTCGCGGATGATTTATGTTTGATGTCACACAAAATCGAAGACCTACAAGTTAAAACCGACAAGCAAGTCGAAGAAACAGCAGAGGCAGGACTCCAGGTGAACATAGACAAGACGAAGGTTATGAAAATAAACAACCACCACTACCAACAACAGCAGCAGCAACATCCATCGTCAATCACCATCAACGGGAGGGATTTGAAAGAGGTAACTTCAATCACTTATCTAGGGAGCATTGTCTCAACTACAGGAGGAACGGACGGACGAGGATGTCAAATCAAGAATCAGGAAGGCATGAAACACATTCATCGACCTGAAACCAATCTGGAAATCTTCGTCACTCAGCATCAACAACAAAATTCGGATTTTCAATACAAACGTCAAGTCAGTTAGTTCTTCTATACGGATCAGAAAGTTGGCGGGTCACAATGAATATTTCCAACAGGTTGCAGACCTTTATCAACAACTGTCTTCGTTCTACACTGAAGATCAGATGGCCGGAAAGGATCACAAACAAGAAACTATGGGAACAAACAAAACAAGAACCAATCAATGTACAAATATACAGGAGAAAGTGGAGATGGATTGGACACTCGCTAAGGGAGGCCGTTGGGTGACATCGCGCGTCAGGCCATTACTCGAGTGGAACCCGAAAGGGAAGCGGCGAGTGGGACGTCCACGGGTGGCATGGAGGAGATCGTGTGAACAGGAACTGAAACAGTATGGATTATCATGGATGGAAATGAAAAATACAGCAGAAGACAGAAGCAAGTGGAGGCATGTAGTTGAAGCCTTATGTTCTACTAGGAACCCAAGGGAACAGCAATAATTATAATCATATTTTATTCGTATTTCGTGATGTACTTTAGGTTTCCATCATCTATTTCACACTTGTCCACTGAACTTCAGGTTGACCTGTATTTATCAAGTTATTCCTTCATATGTATCTAATCGAGTGTGACTTGTAGTCCTATACACCAATATTTTCTGTCTGTCTGAATTAAACACACACACACACACACCAAAACTGACTGTTATTGTCTGTTGTCAATGAATTAAATATATGTACACGCTTGTGCAGCTATGAAAATCAAATCGTTGAAAACACGAATATATTCACCGTTGTTGATTAGTGTGTTTCCTGACAAATCTACCAGGAGAACCTATTTCGACCAGCGTATTTTCCATTTATCCAATTCCATTTTTAAAGGAGTCATCGGTTCACATCTCTTTTGTTCTGTTCGTGAGACATTTTATCAAAGTGATTTTGGATTCGATTGACACGAAACCGAAGAGATGTACACGCTATCCTAGACAAGTGAATCGTCTATCAAAATCGCTGTTCAGTGAATCATCCTCTCTCCAAGCCAGTCGGACATCAAGAAATTGTAGTCTGTCATCATCATCTTCTTCCTCATAAGTGAAGATCATAGATGGATGTGCATCAGTCGACCTCAACGGCATTTCAATCCTTTCAGCTTTCTCATCAAAAATAATAAACGCATCATCAACATGACGAAGAGAAGGGTGCATTTTATCTTTTACTTTTCATATATAAATCTACACAGACCACAGTGAAGCCTGAAGAAGATCTAATTGAAACAAGTATTTGTTCTCCTACGTATCCTGTTCTAATCTCACATCAGTTTCACTGGATAACTACTCTGGCGAATATATATTCAGCTGAAATGGACAGCACCTGAAAACCAGGAAATTATCACACAAGACACACAGCATTTCAAACGTGATTATCTTCTTCCTCTGTTGTTACATGGTGCTCAGTTTAAACTCCACTCAGTTAACTATTAATTGATCGGTGATATTCTGCATAGGTCACAAATTCATCAACATCAGACCAGGTTGTGTGGAAAAATAAAATGGAATGTGCAATTTATGCGTATGTTGATGTTTGTATTAACAACTGCTTCTATATCTGAGTTGATATCAAGTTGTTTACGAAAACAGAAGCAGATGATCGATGAATCAGATTATTATTATTATCATTATAATTTCACTCTGAAAGTATGGGAGGCAGATTCACCCTGTTATATATTTTCATTCGATTTCAGGAAATAGACCTTTCTGAATAAGTTAATGCTGACTTACCTTGAACTACTTCACTGGCGTGTGCTACTGACATGTCCTGACCACTGGGGTACAGCAGGATGGGTATGAGGAAAGATACATGTCAGCAATGTCATCGGGTAGCACCAGTAGCGCTTTGTTGTGAATTGGCAAGAGTGAGAATTCATGGGCTGGTCATTGGATCAGGTGGCAGTGATTTAATGGTCTAGGAACTAACTATCCTTGTTGCTGGAAGGTCCTGGGTTCGAGCGGTGATGGTGCATGCGTACTGCTGAAGAGTGGCAGGTAAGGCTGACAAGACAACTGCTATCCAGTACTCTCAGATTTACTTTGATTCGCTGAATCTATCACCATCAAACAAGTCAAAGGAAACTTCTCTATGCAGAAAGAAATGGTGAGTAATCTTCGTTTACCCTGATAATAATATTTTCACTTATCACCCATTTGTGTATTTTGTCATTTTCATCTACTCACCTGTCTCATTATTACTGTTGCAAAGACTTTTCCTGACCTAGTGATTTCTAATCACCTCCAAATGCTGATTCATATTGCATTGCGTAATCTTCCTTCCCAGCATTTTGCTGGTCCGTTTACTGTTTTTGTTGTTTAGTTAACTAACAAAACTTCTCGAAATATTTTTCCAGACTCATGATCAATAACCACTTACACATGAAGACGGAAAGACAAGACAAACCTTCATCACTCTGAAATCAGTTAGCGAATCATCTGCACTCCACAGCACAAAGAAAATAATTTGGATTTTCAACACAAATATTAAGGTCAATCACTTCTTCTACATGGTTCAAAAACTTGGCAATTGCACCACAAAACGAATTTCCAACAGCCTGTCGCAACCTCATGTCGACATTTGCCTTCAGTTGCTCCACACAGAAGATCATTTGATGTGTCAGGTAGTGTTAGTAACAAGAAACTCCAGGAACGAACCAACCAAGAACCAACTGCTCAACAAATATGCAGAAGGAAATGGAGGTGAATGAGACACATGCCAAGTAGGAGGACGTCAGCAGGTGACATCAAAGTGTCAGACCTTCGTGTGGAAATTGAGTGGGAGACGACAAAATTGGCGTCATGTCGACGATGATATGGAGGAGATTTGTTGAGTAGGGAATGTAGGCTTTTAGGGGATTGTGGGGTCAGTTGTAAAGGACTTCAGAGAACATGAGAAAATAGGGATGTGCTGATGTAGCCTTATGTTCCCATCGAAATTCGAGAGAATTTAAATAATAACAATAGCAATAGTAATACTAGATTTCACTAGTAGTTGATGAAGATGATACTCAAATGAGAATTAACAGTAGCTGGGATTCCTGAGCCAACGGTTTCTGACCCACTGACTGATAGTTGAAATTTTCGTCTCACTACCCGAAGCTCTTCATTCCTATCGCGGTCACATCATATTTGAGTGCCACCGAAAAGCTCAAAATCAAAATGTAAGCGTTTCCAAGTGCTTTTTAGTTTGTAGTGATACCGCAACTGATTTCACTTTGTCACGAAATCCTCTTGGAAGTCAACAATATCTTCACAAATCTATCACCCAAGAATATATTTTATTCTCGAGATATTGGCTGAAAAATCGACATGAGGCCATCTATCACATTTTCTGAGGTTATTAACTGATATCAAGCGATGGGTTGTCATCATTAACTAAGTTTCAAAAGTTAACCACCCACTCGAAGCTTAAGTTCTCAGAGAGTTATTCACGAGTTACTAACCCTGATCTTAATTATCACGTCAATCGATAAGCTATGATCACAGGATCAGCTCGGTGTATTCACTTCGGCTTTGATTTTAGCACTCATAGTTAGATGTTATATGCATAATCATATGTTGGAAGGAGATGACATTCTGGGTCCATCATCAACGGCTGATTCTGCATTTGTAGTAAGTGGAACGTTTGTACATATTCTTTCGTATTTCGTCTGTCACTGTAATCTATAACGTATGAAAACGTCCTTTCTTGAGATTTCAGTTAATATTTTATGCTGAATAATATCCAGGTAGAACTTGTTTCCTTATCTATTAGCTTGCTTGACTCTGATCGTCATCTGACGCGTAATCACATGAAGAGTGTATAGGGATTCTAGTAACGGTGTGTTCACATCCTAATATTTAGCCATTGTATGAGGTCTACAGTATCATTATTATTATTATAACTCGCATGGATTCTGAGTGGACTATAAGGATTCAGTAACAGATCGTCATTTTCACTCTCTTCTCTGCAGTGTTTATTAGATGAATCCACGTTCATGCAGAACCTTTCGAGTCCTCTTCACCCGATCTCTTACTTATATTGCGTGCATGAGCAACTCGATTCACAGTGCTCGGTATCCCTTAACCATCTTCACAGCCTATGTCCGGTCAATTTCTATTTTCATCGGCATATTTTCTGAGTGGTAGGTTCTTGGTTAGTCCGTTGACACATTTTCTTGTTACTCATCCTGCTTGACAAGCCATGCGATCTTCAGTATCGAACCAGGAAAGTCAACAGTTGATGGAAGTGTGAGACAGTCTGTTGGAAATGCTTTTGTTGACGCGTGCGCAAACGCCAAATCTCTGAATCATGTACAAACATTGATTTCATATTTCAGTTGAAAATCCGAATTTTGTCTTTATATGATGAATGCAACAAATATCTATAAAGAGAATACAATAATGAAGGTTTGCCTCGCTTTTCCAATGCTGTCTTCGATGCCCTCATCTCAATGTTATCTGTAGCTCAGACAACGCTCTCTAGATAAATGAAAGCGATACATTTTCCTATTTGACTTCTCCCGTTGATGGCGACTGGTGTATGGTGTTGCTGTTGTTGTTGGTTTCTCTGCATTCATTTGAATTTCAATATGCTAAACAATTGCAAATTTCGTAGGACCTTGTGGACGATACTGAAGGATTCATCGGAAGCTGAGGGGTCACTCTCTACTGTATGTTGTAGTATAAATGCCTTACGGTTCTGTACTATCCTTTATTGTTCAAAAGTGGTGTGATACGTTTCTCGATAAACGACATATGTACGTGGCTGCACAAGAGCAGGTGAATATACGAATGCACATGGAATAGAACATTAGAGTTGTGGTAAGCTATTTGTGCAATGATAGCGACAAACGTTTCTCTAAATTACATTCTCGACTGGGTTTGATGGGATTTGCAGGCAATGTCAACTCACCCGACCACACCCCTACGAGTAGACAACAGTGTAGACCAAACTGAATGTGAAAATAAAGAACTTTATAAACAGAGACAACGCGAAACCTGTCAGGGAATTTCTCAAAGCCTGGGGTTCAGCTGAATAAAACATTAACAAGAATATTATTACTATAAATTAACTTCACAATACAATTTAAAAAAAACTGACCATGATATCAAATTTAACAGTGAATATGAGCAACTTGTAAGAATGTTATGATGTAAGTGATTTGAAATAGAACGTTAAGATTATTTATTATCCTCCTCTGATGTGACTGGTAATTATATCTTCCATACATATCTCTGGTATCTGCATCGAGTCATTTCTATTGCATGTGTTGGGTGTAGACTGCGTGAACCAGACAGGATTCAGTAATCAATCTCTCTCCACTTACTTATATTACTTTTTCGAATTTTATTCCTCTCCCATCCACTCTATTTTGTGATTGTGTGTTAATGTATGCAGTGCAGTCGCTGAGCTTTTTCTAAATCACTTATCTTCGTGGGGTCAACCATTCTAACCTTAGCTAAATTCTTGTGTTCTGACGGGCAATGTGACTACTCCTGATCTATTATTTTGACCTATGTAATTGACCTCGCTCACAGTTATTGCAAGGTATTTTGTAAATTATATTATTTTGTTTAATTGGGTCCATCGGGTCTTTTAGTCTGCAGAGCTTGTCCTATGTGAGTCAGTTTGCAGGAGTCTTCGAACGCCACTCAAATTCCTGCTTTGTTGAGAATCCTACGTAGCGTCTCAGATGTCCCCACCTTATATGGTAAAACTGTACATGCAATAATTTGTGCTCAAAACGTCATCAGTTAATATTAGTGTACAACACTTTGCGACTTGTCAAAATAATATCTTATCCATAATAGAATAATAATAATAATAAATTGTGACATCGAGGTTAAAATGTGCAACTTTAACACAGCAAGATATTGATAACATAGTTATCAGTACAAATAAAAAGAAAAATAATAAAGTATTATTTACTGTTATCTGGTGTCATCGGGAGAGATACCTACTCTAGGTTGGAGATGAATTCCAAAGCGGTAAGACAGATTGAACAAACATTTTCTGAATACACCGAGACTCACCTGAAACCATCTTTCGGAAACTATCTCAACTGTGCTTAGCAATCGAAGACTTAGTGAACTATGGAATTGAGGTGGCAGCTTGTTTAACATTCCGAAAGACGAATTTTCATCACCCTTGTACTCCGTATCACTACACAAGGTATGCCAGTGGGAAAATGCTGACTGATTTTACAATTACTTTACCTGACCACTTTGGGCAATCCGTAAGTTATATCAACCAGAAATGCCTAACAGTTAGATGCTTGTGAACAAAATGTCTGGTAGAAGTTATAGCACTATGCCAAAATACTCACATTCCACACTCACTAACGGCTATGTGTGTTCTTTCAAACATGCTATTCACAATTTATGCTACACCTACAATAATTTCCATTCCTAACAGAAATATACTAACCTGCTGCATACCTCATTAACTCAGTGATTAACAATGAGACCACTTTACAGTAAACAGAATAATTATATCATGCCATATTTAACTCTCTCTCTCCCTACCTCTCTCTCTCTCTTAACTGCAAACTATTCTCACAGATCTATCCACGGAAGGAAGTCCACTGTGACTTTCATGCTATCACAGGTTATCGAGATAGTTTATGGTTTAGTCTACCTATGGAATTAGAAGTACTTCAAGGTGAGTTAACAATATTTCACTCAGATAGGATGATTTTCTTACACAGAATGTAAATGCTGAGTGAATCTGCTTTCATACTCTGATTTATTGATTGTGTGCTGTTATTTTAGTAAGACAGTTTAAAATCGATTCAGATATACGCACAATTTGTGCATTCTATTTTATTTCTGCATACCACCACTTCTACTTATATGG
Organism: Trichobilharzia szidati; assembly: GCA_944472155.2. Taxonomy (NCBI): domain Eukaryota; kingdom Metazoa; phylum Platyhelminthes; class Trematoda; order Strigeidida; family Schistosomatidae; genus Trichobilharzia; species Trichobilharzia szidati. The sequence goes on along the minus strand of OX235277.1, from coordinate 69,727,804 downwards.
TGTGATGTTGATGAAATTGTGTCCTGTGCAAAACCAAAAATATCACCGCCAATTAATGAAATCACTGCGCTTCTTGTGCCATGTGATAACAGAAGATGGCACAAACTCTTTAATAGTATTCACGGTTTTGTTTGTTGTCTATTTATCATTAAAAGACAGGCAGTTCAGATGAATAGATGATTAGTTGGCAGTGGTTAGATTGACTGATGTCGCCTATAAAATAACTGAATCAGATATGCGTGATTGATAAGCTGTTGGATGTTCCTCTTCAACTGTTTTAATGTTGACCTTGTTGACTGATATCAGAAAAACATATTTTATTCTGTGTGGCAAGGTTACACTTTAAGCACCACTAACTAACTACCAATCAGCGAATGACCTCGGACGCAGCAATCCCTTGAAGCAGGCATTTTTGTGTACGGAATACATATAATAAAGAAACAATCCATAAAATCTGTATAAAAGTGTTACAAAGGATACCTTCCTTTCACATGGGATAAAGAAATAGCTCTCCGTTTTAGGTGGGAGTATCAACAGTGTAAAATTAATTTTGATATAGTCGCTTAGTGTTATACAGTGATATTTACTTACGAGTACATTTTGCTCAAAACTCGAACCAACCCAAATGGCGCCTTTACCAGGATAATCTAATCATCACTTGTCCTTGGCTTAAAGCGTAACTTAATCTTTCTCAAACCTAAGCTGAAACTTACTAGAAATCCCATTCAATAGCATAACACTTCGACGGGCATATTTTGTTGATGATGACAACATTATCTGCCAGGTTTCACTAACTTGGTCAGCGACCGTTTCAAGGTCACTGTGACGGTAGTACTACATTGGTAGTCAGTACTTCTTTTTCTTCGTAAGCCAGTAAGCAAGAAAGAAGATGCGTGTGTCACTGTGAAGGAATTCATATTCCACCTTCTCATCTTGAAAACCTGAGTTATCCGCTGTTGAAGTTGATAACTTCAGAACAGACCTGTTCCACTGGTGACTGTTCCACTCTCTAGTACAGAATAACATTGATGTGAGTGACATCCAACAAACTACTCACTTTATTCAGTCAGTAGTACTATGAGTTCATACTTGACTGTACTTGATTAAAATCTACCGTATCGAGCAGATCACATATTGTGATGCGTGTTGAGTCGAAACCGAGTGGACCACCGATGATCTATTGCTCAGAAGGAGTAAATCAGCCTTTTTGGGTCTAGATCACTTCGACCTGTCAGAGAAACCCACTCCTTCCCTCTCTCCTAAGATTGATGCGAGTAGTATGCAACTATTCATCTCAGCCAATAGGTAGTATATCGTTTTCTGTGTTCATGATGGCTTTCTTGATTATTCCGATTAGTAACGGTATTTAGTAGGATTGCCTATAATGTGATTTGAGTAATCTCAGTTGTCTAGTGAATTTTCAACTCGAACACTGGGTCAACTGCACAAGTGAGAATTTCATTTACAGAATAATGTACACGAAATCGCACCACAGTATACAGTACTGCAGTATCATTTGTTCTATTAATCACAGAGGAGTATCATATTGATAAACAATTTGATGACCGGCCAACATCTTGACAATCATCCTATTTGTGTGGATCAGTTCAGTCCGAAAGCGAAACCTAGTTGGCGTCACATAACTGCTACCTATAAAGGACCAACGTATCTTCAGATTCTCGCATTCACTTTTAGGAAAGTTGTAAAATATGTCTGATCCTCATTCGACTTCTTGTCTTTGGTGAGCAGATGAGGTTTCTGATGTCCTGTAAACCCTCACAACATAGGAATGACAATGACACATCCCACTGTGTCTATCAATTTACATGCATTTGCAGTCACACGTGATAGAGAGGAGTTGTATATTCCATATTAGATAAGTTTATTTTAAATGTCACACAGTGATGCAGTATTAACAACTGGATAACGTTTCGGTCATACATTTTTGATCATAATCATGTCAGCACTCGTCACACGGTTTGACAATTTGTCTCACATGTATTTTCCCTCTTTCTGTCTCTCCAATTTTCCATTGACACTTTCGATATCACCGGAATGAGCGTTTCGTCATCCTGATTGCACGTGAGCGGAGTTGAATCAATGAACAAATCTTCTGTGAATAACTTCTCTCCCTCTCTCTACTTAATTAAATAAATGATTATTTTAATGACGCATCGCGGTGTGATATTTGAAATGAAGTCATCTAATATAGAATTACATGATACCACGGTGGCCAAGTTCTACACTAACACTTAGGATACATGGGTCTGTGGAGAATAGGCAGCCTGCAGAACACATTCCTAAGTGGCTGGAAGAAGAAATATATATTCACCTGAAAGAAGAGAACACGAAGTTCAGCAAAGTTACCATTTTCAAAAGCTGTACAATCGCATTAAAATACATTATTTCACATAGATAGAAGTTTTATTTTATTTCACGTAATTACGAAGACGAATGAAAGTTGAAAATCATTTTCAGCTAGATATGGTTTACGAGAGGCTTGAAAACAAAATTACACAGTATTAGGACGAATTACAGGTGTCTGGACAGTGAGCATGGAAACAGATTGAAGCAATAATTTTCGAATTGAAATGAAACTTGGGAGGTGTGAATACTGATTACAGGAGTGAAATATGCAAAAAGTGCACCGGATTGGAATACAATTTGGAAACAATTATTGTAAACAAATTACAAATGTGATCAGGAAGAGCCTGGAGACAAAATTAAAATAACTGTTCTTGAACAAGGAAAAATAGGATGAATTGAATGAGGACAAAGAGAGAAAAATCACACACACACAGTGAACGAAAACATTGAAACTGGAGGCTAAGGGCTATTCGCTGTTTGTTCGCTTAAACGTATTAAAAGACCAAGCTTCCATAGATTAACTGGACGTGAAATTTTCCTGATTGGATTTAATTAGTTCTACTGCTACTCAATCTTGAGATCAGGTGTTGAACCGCATAAAGCTTCGAATCATGAAATTCGAAGGCATAAAGTCAGAAGCTGAAAGCAGCGCTTGATATTTCGAATAATGACAAGAAAATGATTGTGATGAAAAATGATAACAACTGAATTGACTGCCTGTGAAGCAAACACCGTCTAACCCTGGACGCTTCAGTCTACACCTAGAGCAGTTCAGAAATGATGAGTCTCACCTGCAGATAAGTGTGTACCTCTTATTTCTGATCAAATTCCATATCTCTTTTGTGTAAATACAATTCTGTTCGAGTCACACTTGCCATCTCAAGTCTTTTAACCTTGATTCCGTTCATTAGTACTTGCACGTTAGGCAGAGTACGATTAAGGCCATAAGCGGTGAAGAAGTTTTGTAAGAGTGGTTATCGTTAGGTTGAAGTTAACTTAAGTTTTACTCTAACAAGTGGTGAGCCCGAGTTTTCACCGTTTGCCTACTTAGTAGCCTAAAGTGTAAATTGTCCTTTTTCATATTGGCAATTTGTTTTTCACGCAGAGTTATAAAATTTTACCTGCCTTGTTTTTACTCGTATTTTATTTTTGTTATCATATTTGTTATCATTTTAATAATATATCGTCCGGTGTGCAAAATGACTGACACCAGTTCCGCCTCAGAAATGGCTATTACCTTGCAACTCCCTACCTTCTGGACTCGTCATCCTGTTCCATGGTTCGACCACATTGAAGCTATGTTCGCCCTACGAAATATACACTCACAAAAGACTAAGGTGAACCTGATTATCGTAAGCCTCCCTGAGAATGTCATGGAAGAAGTATCTGATGTCCTCGTGGACCGATCATCGGGCTTGTACGAGCGTTTCAAGCAGGCGCTAATTAAGCGCGTTGCACTTACCGATCAACAGAAAGTGCAGGAATTATTCAGAGATGTTCAGCTGGGTGATAGAAAGCCCACTCAACTGTTACGTCAAATGCGACAGTTGGTGGCTGACTTCAAAACAGACCTTAACCCTAACCTATCACCTCCCACCCACACGATGTCCTCCACGTCACCCTTACGTTGACGACACACCCGTCGTTTCGCATTGGGATTACTAGCTCGCGAGTCCTCTAGCCGGTTGCAAGCTCGGGTAAAGAAGGAGGTTTGGGCTTTAGGAATGTTACCCTAACGCATTAAACCAATCAAACTGCTACAGAATCCTCAACGCACAATACTCGACAGTAAAGTTTATATAAATAAGACACATACAGCTGATAATGTCTAACTAAGAGAAATAATTACATCAACTGCATTAGATGAGTTTAACCTCACTAGCGAAGTCATCGTCATTAGGAAAAATAAAGCTGATGCTAATTACTAGTGGCCAGTATTAAAGTAGAGGTTGTGAGGTGAAATCGTGTATTCGCTTAGAGCATATCTTGTTTATGAATCGACATACTTCATTTTCTAAAGCATCAAATGGTTATTAAATATATTTGTTGAATATTTTCCAATCAAAACAAGATGGGGGTAATCAGCACTGGTTAGATTTCGCCTTTGTTTATATGTGCTAGGAATGACAGCATGGAAACTGATCCAATATATCTACTGAAATAACCATAGCAATTTCCTGAAATTTCCTCAGCTCCCTTTTTCAATGACTGATTGTCGTTGTACTCTAGAACGGAAGATGTGAGACGACGTAGGCACATATGATGGAGGTAACTTCAACTAATATACAGAATATCATAAAAGTGTACAAATTTCTTTTCTAATGTTCTTTATAGTTTATTTATAAACTTATACTAGTATTTCGTTTTCTTCTATTCTTAGTCTTTCTCTGCTTCATCTATAATCCGCGGAATCTTCTATGTTAATTATTAAGGTAATATTATTCTCATTAAATTATCTTCAGTTGAGTGACGTTCATTTTTTATAAAATTTGTGAATCGATGAACGTACTCTTACATTCTGCCTTGTTAGAAGACTAATTGGACTGACTGGAATGCAAGGAATGCTTAATGAGTAACACCTACACACTCCACTGTGTATGAAATTGACTAAGAGAAGAAAAACAAACGCAAAAATGTCAACCTAGCAAGCAGGCAAACAAATAAACAAAGAAAGAAAAAGCAACCTGACAAGAGTAACAGTGGTTCAACTTAGGATCACATTCCTTACATTACTTAATTTAGACAAAATAAACGTGAATTATCTAAAGATAATTAAATGAGAATAATTAAATTGAATTTAACACAGAGGATACCTTATTTCGGCCGTTTCTATGTGCTTATGAAGAATAATTCATGAGTTTCCTGGAGTTTCAAATTGCTGTATAATTTTTAGTTCAGTGAGGAATATTCATCAAAATATATTCTTTACATTACTGAATTTTAGTACGATGATGTTTTTAAGAGTGTCTGAGATTGCAACTGAGATTATTATTATTATTGTGAGTTATTGGTTGTGAAATATTGATATGAACTTTTCATGTTTTTTTTAGAGAGTGTTCAAGTCAACTATGTTGGGAGATGTTAACTGGAAATTTTCTGGACGACTACAGAAACACAACCTCCAAGTGAATTCAGGGATTTCGGTGTAAACGATTCAGGAAGGTCAGTGATTTAGGCAAAAGTAACAAAAAATGAAAACGTATGGAGGCTGACAGAATGAGTATCATTCTCCATATGCAATCATTAAATAATTCATCAATCCATCCATTTGTTGATTCCTTCATTCATTCACAAAAGTACTCACACACTCACTCTACCCCGCAATCACTCAGCCACTCACTCACACAAACATTATTTCATTCATTCAATCAATCAATCAATCAGTCAATCGTTTACGGGAGAATTGAATGCATGCAGCAATAATGGGAGAGGTATAAGAATATATGATCAGGAAAATAGGAGCCATGGCCTCAGGATCTTTGTCGATTTCCGTCTTCAAGTATAGGCTGATCACACTCTCCTTCAATGACTGACTTCATTATAACTTCACCATATGGAATTCACGATTGCGAGGCAGAGTGAAAAGCCTTGTTGCTTGTTGCTGTGGTCTTGGTGAAGGCTCGTTCACAGAGAGACCGACTGAGTAACGGACTCACTGCATAATTAACTAACTATCCCACTCAGTTAAATAACCGATAACCAAGAGAGTGTTTCAAAATGTGAATCAATGAACAGCTACTTAGCTGACTGGCAAGTCGACCACGTCTTCGAGTTATTGCCTAATCGACTCTCTGCACTGACACACTGAATAATTGATTACTGTATCACTCGCCTATTCCTAATCGACAAGATGACTAACTCGCTAACAGAATGAAACGCGGAGAAATTTCAGCCAGATGGCTGCATGCAAGTTTCCGTGAGAGAACTGGGAATTGAGCTATCGGTGTCAACACGAGCATCAACAACGTCAAGAACACCGCAACAGCCACCGTCTGGTTACTCATCGAGTAGGAAGAAGAAGAAGACGTTTGAAATGTGTGATGATTTAGATAGCACAAGTGTATTTATTTATCGAGAGAGGATATTTAAAAGTACTCATCGGTCGTCGACTTGAAATGATAATGACAAGATTTCGTTCACTTAGGTAGGCGAGAAGGCTTGTTTGTATGAATGAAGTGTTTAGTGGTTTGTTTTCTTCGGCAGCCTGTGCAGCAGCCTCCTGGACAACTTCCGCCTCGGCATACACGGGCAATTAGGACATCCACCGGGACAGCCAGGACAATCAATGATTGCTGCTGCGGCGGCGGCGGCTGGTTCTGGAACTGGGTCTGTGATAGCTGAAAATCAAGCAACAAGATACTACATTCACGTTTAGATTTATTTATTTATTCATTCATTCTTTCTGACTACCTTCCTACCTAACTCCCTTCCTTCAATTCTGCATTTGTTCACCATTCCATCAGCCGATTAACAGTACCACTGCCTTGAATGCATGTCACTGTGCGAGCAAGTCACCCCTGCACTGACCACCTGACTGAATGTGTGAGAAACTGAATACGTGAATGAGTGAGTGAATGAGTTAATGAGCAATGAAGTAGGTTCTAATTTGCTTCCTACCTGTCTGCGTCAGTTCGAGCCTACCTCTTTATTCAGTAGCCTGTGTGATTGTGTGATGAATGAATTGAAATACCCAGTCGGCGACATTGAATGCAATCACCTTCAGTTTGTTTCTCCCAATCACCTATCTGGTCGTTGTCGTAATATAAATACTAACAATTGCAATAGTCATGTTAACATCAGCGATATGAGTAGCAGTAATTAGTTCAGAATTCGTATATGTTGTTGTAGCAGTAGCAGTGTGTCGTTAGTATTGATATTATTATTATTAATAGTAGTAGTAGCAATAGTATAAGTAGTAGTAATAATAATAATAGTAGCCTTAGTGGTAGCATTGGGAAAGTAGTGCTTTCAGAGCGTCATTTCTATTCCCTAGATTATGACAATTGTGTTATGTGGATGACACACTCACTGTGTTGACATTACCATTGTCTACTGGATACTACCATCTGTGAAATATTTCACTGATAATCGCCCAAATCCTACTCTAACATTAATCATTGGTTAGAATTATTGTGATCTCAGAAAAGAGAGGATTTCTTAAGCTGATTTAAGGTTTAAGGAAACATTTCATCCGGATGAATATTTCTCCTTCTTCTTCTAACGAATCATTATGACTCAAGTAATAATTTCGAGAAGGTTTAAATAAAATAAACATTTTATAAGGAAAACGCCTCTATAATATCAGCAGATAAGCCGGAGAAAATTAATGTATGAATAAAACTTGGGCACTGTGGTAGAGTGTAATTCCATTATGGGTAAATTTTTTATTTTGATAGAGTCTCACAGTGTTATACAGTAATATTTACTGATGACGTTTCGAGCACAATTTATTGCTCATAATCATATCAAGGTGATCACACGACTTCCTAAATTCATTTATATGGTTCCATTGCTTTTCACTTGATTTGATTGGTAGTATTATTTTCCATATTTCGGGTATTAGTGATGATTCGTTCCTATTGCATGTGTTGGGTGTAGATTCGATGGACAAAGATTCAGTAATCAACCTCTCTCTCCACCTACCTAGATTACTTTTTACAACTTTAACCCTCTCCCACCCTATTGTGTGGTTGTGTGTGTTAATGCGTGCATTGCAATTGCCGAGCTTTCTTCTCAATTACTTATCTTCTCTGGGTCAACCATTCTTACCTTAGCTAAATTCTTATGTTCTTACAATCTAACTACCCCTGACCTACTAGTTTGACCTATGTAGTTGACCTCACAGTCATTGCAGGGTATTTTGTAGATTATATTATTTTGTCTAATTCGGTTAACTGAGTCCTTTAACCTCCAGAGCTTGTCCCTGAGTGAGTTTGTAGGTTTGAATGCCTCCCTTATTCCTGCTTTATTTAGAATCCTACGTAGGCTCTCAGATGTCCCCTCTTTATATGGTATAACAGTGGATGACTTATATTCTCTCATTTATGTTATTATTACTAGTTTCACAATTCTTTTTATTTTTCTTTTGTCGTTTTTCAATCTTCCAAATGAATTTTAGAGGATAGTTATTTAAAACCAACGCCTCTTCTATCTGTTTTATTTCATCATTTTTGTCTTTTGTTGTGCTACTTAGTGCCACTGCTTGGTTTGTTAAACACTTAACTAAGCCTGCCTTAACAGTTAAAGGATGAAATGAATAAAAGTCTAAATATCTATTAGCAGAATGCGTTGGTTTTCTATAAACACTAGTGTGTAGTTTGCCTTCTTCTATTCGTTTTATTTTACAATCTAACATAGCTAATTCTCCTTGCTCATTTTCTACTTCAAATGTGAATTTTATTCCCTCCACTAGTTAATTTATGTGTCTCAAGAAGCTAGAGAGATATGTTCTGTTTTTAACACTGTGAAAGTGTCATCCACATATCTACACCATATTTCTGGAGTAGGATTAAACGTATTAAGTGCCATATTTTCCCAGCTATCCATAAACATATCTGCTACGATGGGGGATACTGGTGATCACATTGCTACACCTTCAGTTTGTCTACATATTTTGCCTTGGAATTTAAATATAGTAGATGTGAGGCATAGCTGAATCCCTAAAATAGTTTCTTCAACGGACAGCTTTGTCCTATGATTGAGTTCTGGATCAGCAGTTAGTTCTTTTTTAACTGCTTCTAAGGCCATATTGACTGGTATATTAGTATAAAGACTGGTTATATCAAAACTAACCATTGTTTCATCATTATCTAGTTGAATGTCATTTAGTTTATTTTTCATCTCATATGAATTAGTTAGTCTAGAATTTGAACGATTTCTAATGGGGCATAATATTAGAGCTAAATATTTTGATAATTCATATGTAGGGGTATTTCTAAAATCTACTATTGGTCTTATGGGATAACCTGGCTTATGTATTTTAATAGTACCATACATCCTACTAGCATTAACATTAATTAAACATTTATTTTGCATTATGTTGTGCATTGTCCGTTCCATTCTCAGTAGCTTCCATATTTCTTCTTTTTATCACGATAAAGATTGGTCCATGAATTCACGCGTTTTATTGCAGATGTGTATATGTGAACTGTAAGGGACTGACAGTGATATAGATATAAACTTTTATACGGGTACATCAATTCATTGAATACATTTCAAGTTTTGCTGCAAAAAGAAAATTATGAATATTATACCTATTTGCAAGTACTCTATTGCAGACAGCAGAAAACAATGAAGCGATCAGCCTTAAAAAACTATCAATTTCCTAAAATATTTATATATATTCAAAATGTAAGGAGCGATTAGACTTTCGTCCTGAAAATGACAATTTAAATTTTTGTTTCACCAATGGAAATGAGCTATCTCTTTAAGGTTTCTAAAGCGGTCAAAGAAGCCGTTTATCCAGTAGGTAAATATCGAAATCTCGTTTTAGTGAAATACACAGTCGCAGTCCTGCCTCAAATTCGAAATCGATCATTTCCGTATTCACTGCCTATCACTTCCATATTTTGTGGGAGTTGTGTGGCTCGTTGTTGCAGGCATATTTTTAAAATATCAGCCATCAGGTTGAGAGGTGACTGAGTTCAAAGCTTTTTTGTATGAAAAACCATAAATGCTTAGTGAAAGAGATATTGATCCCAAACGACAGATGACGGATACATAGATAGATAGACACATAGATAGATAGATATATAGATAGACAGATAGATAGATGAAAAGGTAGATAGTAAGATAGATAGATAGACAGATAGATGAGTAAGTAGATAGATAGGTAGATATATAGATAGATAGATAGATAGATAGACAGATAGGTAGATGAATAAGTAGATAGTTACATAAATAGCTAGGTAGATAGATAGATACATAGACATATTGATAGATGGATAGATACATTGATAGACAGATAGATAGATAGATAGACAGATGTATAGATGGATGGATAGATAGATATATAGACAGATGGATAGATAGATAGATAGACAGATAGATAGATAGACAGATGGATAGACAGATGGATAGATAGATAGATAGATAGGTAGATAGATAGATAGATAATTAGACAGATAGATAGATACATACATAGATAGATAGATAGGCAGACAGTTGGAAAGATTTCATTTTATTTTTTTTTTATTTACAGCTTGATTCCACAAAGTATTTTCAGTAGAATTATGGAATTTTCAGCATGGATATCGGTTGCCCAATTTCAGGCCGACCATAGATATCGAGTGTGCGCCAGCAAGGGATCGAACCTCGGACCATGTGCATGGTCGGCGGGAGTCCTAACCACTGTGCCACCGACGCACATAGATAGACAGATAAACAGATAGATAAATAGATAAAGAGATAGGTAGATATAGAGATAGATAGACAGACAGTTACATAGATATATATGTATATATATAGATAGATACATACATACATATATATACATAGATGAACAGTTAGACAGACAGATAGATAGACAAATAGATAGATGAGTAAGTAGATAGATAGGTAGATACATAGATAGATAGATAGATAGATAGACAGATTTATAGACAGATAGATAGATAAATACACAGACAGATAGATACATAGATAGATAGAAAGTCAGATAGAGAGATAGGTAGATAGATAGAGAGATGGATAGATAGATATAAAGACAGATACATAGATATATATTTATAGATGGATAGATACATACATACGTACATACATAGATGGACAGTTAGACAGACGGACAGATAGATAGATAGACAGATGCATAGATAGATAGATAGTGAGACAGATACGTAGACAGATAGATAGATTGATTGATAGACAGATGAATAGATAGATAGATAGAGAGATAGACAGATGGATAGATAGTTGGATAGTTAGATAGATAGATAGATAGACAGATTTATAGACAGATAGATAGATAAATACACAGACAGATAGATACATAGATAGATAGAAAGTCAGATAGAGAGATAGGTAGATAGATAGAGAGATGGATAGATAGATATAAAGACAGATACATAGATATATATTTATAGATGGATAGATACATACATACGTACATACATAGATGGACAGTTAGACAGACGGACAGATAGATAGATAGACAGATGCATAGATAGATAGATAGTGAGACAGATACGTAGACAGATAGATAGATTGATTGATAGACAGATGGATAGATAGATAGATAGAGAGATAGACAGATGGATAGATAGTTGGATAGTTAGATAGATAGATAGATAGATAGATAGATAAGCAGATAGATATATACATAGATAGATAGTTAGGTAGACAGTTGAAAAGGTTTTATTTTATTTTCTTTGATTTACAGCTTGATTCCACACCGTAGTTTCAGTAGAAGTATGGAATTTTCAGCATGGATATCGGTAGCCCAATTTCAGGCCGACCATAGATATCGAGTGTGCGCCAGCAAGGGATCGAACCTCGGACCATGTGCATGGTCGGCGGGAGTCCTAACCACTGTGCCACCGACGCACATAGATAGACAGATAAACAGATAGATAAATAGATAAAGAGATAGGTAGATATAGAGATAGATAGACAGACAGTTACATAGATATATATGTATATATATAGATAGATAGATACATACATATATATACATAGATGAACAGTTAGACAGACAGATAGATAGACAGATAGATAGATGAGTAAGTAGATAGATAGGTAGATACATAGATAGATAGATAGACAGATTTATAGACAGATAGATAGATAAATACACAGACAGATAGATACATAGATAGATAGAAAGTCAGATAGAGAGATAGGTAGATAGATAGAGAGATGGATAGATAGATATAAAGACAGATACATAGATATATATTTATAGATAGATAGATACATACATACGTACATACATAGATGGACAGTTAGACAGACAGACAGATAGATAGATAGACAGATGCATAGATAGATAGATAGTTAGACAGATAGGTAGATAGATAGATAGATTGATTGATAGACAGATGGATAGATAGATAGATAGAGAGATAGATATATAGGCAGATGGATAGATAGGTGGATAGAAAGATAGATAGATAGATAAATAAATAGATAGATAGATAGATAAGCAGATAGATAGACACATAGATAGATAAATACATAGAGAGATAGAAAGTCAGATAGAGAGATAGGTAGAAAGATAGAGAGATGGATAGATAGATATGAAGACAGATACATAGATATATATTTATAGATAGATAGATACATACATACGTACATACATAGATGGACAGTTAGACAGACGGACAGATAGATAGATAGACAGATGCATAGATAGATAGATAGTGAGACAGATACGTAGACAGATAGATAGATTGATTGATAGACAGATGGATAGATAGATAGATAGAGAGATAGACAGATGGATAGATAGTTGGATAGTTAGATAGATAGATAGATAGATAGATAGATAAGCAGATAGATATATACATAGATAGATAGTTAGGTAGACAGTTGAAAAGGTTTTAATTTATTTTATTTGATTTACAGCTTGATTCCACACCGTAGTTTCAGTAGAAGTATGGAATTTTCAGCATGGATATCGGTAGCCCAATTTCAGGCCGACCATAGATATCGAGTGTGCGCCAGCAAGGGATCGAACCTCGGACCATGTGCATGGTCGGCGGGAGTCCTAACCACTGTGCCACCGGCGCACATAGATAGACAGATAAACAGATAGATAAATAGATAAAGAGATAGGTAGATATAGAGATAGATAGACAGACAGTTACATAGATATATATGTATATATATAGATAGATAGATACATACATATATATACATAGATGAACAGTTAGACAGACAGATAGATAGACAGATAGATAGATGAGTAAGTAGATAGATAGGTAGATACATAGATAGATAGATAGACAGATTTATAGACAGATAGATAGATAAATACACAGACAGATAGATACATAGATAGATAGAAAGTCAGATAGAGAGATAGGTAGATAGATAGAGAGATGGATAGATAGATATAAAGACAGATACATAGATATATATTTATAGATAGATAGATACATACATACGTACATACATAGATGGACAGTTAGACAGACAGACAGATAGATAGATAGACAGATGCATAGATAGATAGATAGTTAGACAGATAGGTAGATAAATAGATATATTTATTGACAGACAGATGGATAGATAAATAGATAGATAGATAAGCAGATAGATAGATACATAGATAGATAGAAAGTCAGATAGAGAGATAGGTAGATAGATAGCGAGATGGATAGATAGATATAAAGAGAGATACATAGATATATATATTTATAGATAGATAGATACATACATACGTACATACATAGATGGACAGTTAGACAGACAGACAGATAGATAGATAGACAGATGCATAGATAGATAGATAGTTAGACAGATAGGTAGATAGATAGATAGATTGATTGATAGACAGATGGATAGATAGATAGATAGAGAGATAGATATATAGGCAGATGGATAGATAGGTGGATAGAAAGATAGATAGATAGATAAATAAATAGATAGATAGATAGATAAGCAGATAGATAGACACATAGATAGATAAATACATAGAGAGATAGAAAGTCAGATAGAGAGATAGGTAGAAAGATAGAGAGATGGATAGATAGATATGAAGACAGATACATAGATATATATTTATAGATAGATAGATACATACATACGTACATACATAGATGGACAGTTAGACAGACAGACAGATAGATAGACAGATGCATAGATAGATAGATAGGTAGATAGAGAGAAAGAAAGAAAGATAGATAGTTAGACAGATAGGTAGATAGATTGATAGATTGATTGATAGACAGATGGATAGATAGAGAGATAGACAGATGGATAGATAGGTGGATAGTTAGATAGATAGATAGATAGAAAGATTGGTAGATAGATAAATACATAGATAGATAGATAGATAAGCAGATAGATAGATACATATATAGATAGTTAGGTAGACAGTTGAAAAGGTTTTATTTTATTTTCTTTGATTTACAGCTTGATTCCACACCGTAGTTTCAGTAGAAGTATGGAATTTTCAGCATGGATATCGGTAGCCCAATTTCAGGCCGACCATAGATATCGAGTGTGCGCCAGCAAGGGATCGAACCTCGGACCATGTGCATGGTCGGCGGGAGTCCTAACCACTGTGCCACCGACGCACATAGATAGACAGATAAACAGATAGATAAATAGATAAAGAGATAGGTAGATATAGAGATAGATAGATACATACATATATATACATAGATGAACAGTTAGACAGACAGATAGATAGACAAATAGATAGATGAGTAAGTAGATAGATAGGTAGATACATAGATAGATAGATAGATAGATAGACAGATTTATAGACAGATAGATAGATAAATACACAGACAGATAGATACATAGATAGATAGAAAGTCAGATAGAGAGATAGGTAGATAGATAGAGAGATGGATAGATAGATATAAAGACAGATACATAGATATATATTTATAGATGGATAGATACATACATACGTACATACATAGATGGACAGTTAGACAGACAGACAGATAGATAGATAGACAGATGCATAGATAGATAGATAGTTAGACAGATAGGTAGATAGATAGATAGATTGATTGATAGACAGATGGATAGATAGATAGATAGAGAGATAGATATATAGGCAGATGGATAGATAGGTGGATAGAAAGATAGATAGATAGATAAATAAATAGATAGATAGATAGATAAGCAGATAGATAGACACATAGATAGATAAATACATAGAGAGATAGAAAGTCAGATAGAGAGATAGGTAGAAAGATAGAGAGATGGATAGATAGATATGAAGACAGATACATAGATATATATTTATAGATAGATAGATACATACATACGTACATACATAGATGGACAGTTAGACAGACGGACAGATAGATAGATAGACAGATGCATAGATAGATAGATAGTGAGACAGATACGTAGACAGATAGATAGATTGATTGATAGACAGATGGATAGATAGATAGATAGAGAGATAGACAGATGGATAGATAATTGGATAGTTAGATAGATAGATAGATAGATAGATAGATAAGCAGATAGATATATACATAGATAGATAGTTAGGTAGACAGTTGAAAAGGTTTTATTTTATTTTCTTTGATTTACAGCTTGATTCCACACCGTAGTTTCAGTAGAAGTATGGAATTTTCAGCATGGATATCGGTAGCCCAATTTCAGGCCGACCATAGATATCGAGTGTGCGCCAGCAAGGGATCGAACCTCGGATCATGTGCATGGTCGGCGGGAGTCCTAACCACTGTGCCACCGGCGCACATAGATAGACAGATAAACAGATAGATAAATAGATAAAGAGATAGGTAGATATAGAGATAGATAGACAGACAGTTACATAGATATATATGTATATATATAGATAGATAGATACATACATATATATACATAGATGAACAGTTAGACAGACAGATAGATAGACAGATAGATAGATGAGTAAGTAGATAGATAGGTAGATACATAGATAGATAGATAGACAGATATATAGACAGATAGATAGATAAATACACAGACAGATAGATACATAGATAGATAGAAAGTCAGATAGAGAGATAGGTAGATAGATAGAGAGATGGATAGATAGATATAAAGACAGATACATAGATATATATTTATAGATAGATAGATACATACATACGTACATACATAGATGGACAGTTAGACAGACAGACAGATAGATAGATAGACAGATGCATAGATAGATAGATAGTTAGACAGATAGGTAGATAAATAGATATATTTATTGACAGACAGATGGATAGATAAATAGATAGATAGATAAGCAGATAGATAGATACATAGATAGATAGAAAGTCAGATAGAGAGATAGGTAGATAGATAGCGAGATGGATAGATAGATATAAAGAGAGATACATATATATATATATATATATTTATAGATAGATAGATACATACATACGTACATACATAGATGGACAGTTAGACAGACAGACAGATAGATAGATAGACAGATGCATAGATAGATAGATAGTTAGACAGATAGGTAGATAGATAGATAGATTGATTGATAGACAGATGGATAGATAGATAGATAGAGAGATAGATATATAGGCAGATGGATAGATAGGTGGATAGAAAGATAGATAGATAGATAAATAAATAGATAGATAGATAGATAAGCAGATAGATAGACACATAGATAGATAAATACATAGAGAGATAGAAAGTCAGATAGAGAGATAGGTAGAAAGATAGAGAGATGGATAGATAGATATGAAGACAGATACATAGATATATATTTATAGATAGATAGATACATACATACGTACATACATAGATGGACAGTTAGACAGACAGACAGATAGATAGACAGATGCATAGATAGATAGATAGGTAGATAGAGAGAAAGAAAGAAAGATAGATAGTTAGACAGATAGGTAGATAGATTGATAGATTGATTGATAGACAGATGGATAGATAGAGAGATAGACAGATGGATAGATAGGTGGATAGTTAGATAGATAGATAGATAGAAAGATTGGTAGATAGATAAATACATAGATAGATAGATAGATAAGCAGATAGATAGATACATATATAGATAGTTAGGTAGACAGTTGAAAAGGTTTTATTTTATTTTCTTTGATTTACAGCTTGATTCCACACCGTAGTTTCAGTAGAAGTATGGAATTTTCAGCATGGATATCGGTAGCCCAATTTCAGGCCGACCATAGATATCGAGTGTGCGCCAGCAAGGGATCGAACCTCGGACCATGTGCATGGTCGGCGGGAGTCCTAACCACTGTGCCACCGACGCACATAGATAGACAGATAAACAGATAGATAAATAGATAAAGAGATAGGTAGATATAGAGATAGATAGACAGACAGTTACATAGATATATATGTATATATATAGATAGATAGATACATACATATATATACATAGATGAACAGTTAGACAGACAGATAGATAGACAGATAGATAGATGAGTAAGTAGATAGATAGGTAGATACATAGATAGATAGATAGATAGATAGACAGATTTATAGACAGATAGATAGATAAATACACAGACAGATAGATACATAGATAGATAGAAAGTCAGATAGAGAGATAGGTAGATAGATAGAGAGATGGATAGATAGATATAAAGACAGATACATAGATATATATTTATAGATGGATAGATACATACATACGTACATACATAGATGGACAGTTAGACAGACAGACAGATAGATAGATAGACAGATGCATAGATAGATAGATAGATAGTGAGACAGATACGTAGACAGATAGATAGATTGATTGATAGACAGATGGATAGATAGATAGATAGACAGATGGATAGATAGATAGATAGATAAATAGATAGATAGATAGACAGACAGATGGATAGATAGATAGATAAATAGATAGATAGATAGATAGATAGATAGATAGATAGATAGATAGATAGATAGATAGATAAGCAGATAGATAGATACATAGATAGATAGTTAGGTAGACAGTTGAAAAGGTTTTATTTTATTTTCTTTGATTTACAGCTTGATTCCACACCGTAGTTTCAGTAGAAGTCTGGAATTTTCAGCATGGATATCGGTAGCCCAATTTCAGGCCGACCGTAGAAATCGGGTGTGCGCCAGCAGGGGATCGAACCCTGGACCATGTGCATAGTCGGCGAGAGTCTTAACCACTGTGCCACCGACGCACATAGATAGACAGATAGACAGATAGATAAATAGATAAAGAGATAGGTAGATATAGAGATAGATAGATGGACAGACAGACAGATACATAGATATATATATATAGACAGATAGATACATACATATATATACATAGATGAACAGTTAGACAGACAGATAGATAGACAGATAGATAGATGAGTAAGTAGATAGATAGGTAGATACATACATAGATAGATAGATAGATTGACAGACAGGCAGATAGATAGATAGATTGACAGACAGGCAGATAGATAGATAGATAGATAGATAGGTAGATAGATAGATAAATAGATTGATGGATACATAGATAGATAGATAAACATGTAGATAGTTAGATAAATAAATATATACACAGATAGATAGATAGATAGATAGATAGATAGTTAGATAGAAGCACAGGTAGATAGATATATAGTTAGATAGATTAGCGAAAAATACGTGGATATATCAGGGGAAGATAGGTAGACGAATTGCGAAAGTTAAATCCGGGTTAGATAGTTGGATAGATGAAATATACATAAATAGTTGCATGTATTTTAGAAAAAGAAGGATTTCTCTTGATTTCCTCAATGAATGAAAATGTAAACGATATTGTTTTCACTGATGTTTAGCTATTTAGTGATAACAACTTTATCAAAGTATTACTAAGCCAGAATTTAGAAATACTCGGCTTATATAAAACAACTGCAAAACAATCAACACAGTAATATTATCACCATTTTCATAATCATCTCATCCAAAATATCTCAACGCAATTTGTGTAATCTTACAATATACGTATGTATGTAAAAGAATAGAGACTGAAGGAGATTTAATTGGAGTCAGTTCACTTCGCTAATAAGTCTTGATGTTTGATTGACGAATTGCATTCATCATTGAGTAGTCTGAGTGACAAATGATTTGTTAGATGTTCTTCATAACCTGACTTCGATGAACTGATATGCACAGCTGTTTTACAATTGACTTGTGTGCCCGATGTCAGAGAATAGATATTTCGAGTTGTCTGTCAAAACAGGAAGTAACCGTAAAGTGTCGATCAGCAGCATTATGGCGTGGGTTTCACAAGGTTGTCCATCTCGCTATTACTCCTGCTCATTTTACCTTTACTTGCTCACAGGTGAATTATGTAGACAGTATACACTACTGCCTCATCAATTATTCCAGTGAACATGCTGAGTAATTTTCGATAGTTACTGATTCACACGCTGACAACCAGATAGCTGATTACTTGCTACTATTTTGTAAATGTCACATGTACACAGATCAGTCCTATCTCTCTTGTGAAGTCGTTGAATTCTACTATTCTCAGAACAGCTCTCAATCTTGGCCACAACATGAGACTCCTCAAAGTCACCGGTACACGCTGCTGATAGTTACCACCCAGCACAACAACCAATGCGTGAAGTTCGTGCTTATGAAATCTTTTCGAAATTCCGCACTATCTAATTGTGGATTTCTTCTGACATATGTGGAGCAGTAACTGCGGTCGATTAATTTATCGAAAGTCTGAGTTACGCATGCAATCGGAAAACATAGCATCTCTCTAAAGAACCGCACCATACATAAAATAGTGAATATACAAACCTCACATTGTGAGAGGTCTTCGGCTGAATGCTGTCAAATGCACTGTCACTGCGCTTCAATACATAAAGGCAGCAAAGCTGTGTCAAAGGCGATCGACGACCAGATTAAGCAGTGTGTGAGTGCCTAGGTAGAGAATAAAGCGATGAGAATAAGTAAGCTGATACAGGGAGTGGAATAGACACAAACAACTGTTATGGCTACGGAAAAGCAACACTCTGAGTATATGTTAGCTCACACTACTCACTGGTGATCGGTGGTATAGCGGTTAAGACGCTCGCCGACCATGCACATGGTCCGGGGTTCGATCCCCGGCCGACTCACTCCTTTAGCTCGTTGAGCCAGAAATAATAGTGGTGAAGAGGAAAGGTTGGGCATGAGGCTAGCAACCCCATCCTGTAAAATAAACACTGCTACAGAAACTTCAAGCCATTAGCTTGAAGCCCTATGTTCCACTGGGGAACGTGAAGGAAAAAAAAAACTCACTGGTGATCAGTAGTACAAAGAAGAAGACAAAACAGATTGAAGCAAAGGATTTATAAGGAAGGAAGGAATGAATGAACAATAGTTGTTGTGCTTCAATAATACTGGAATCCACCCGGATGCACAGATCCTCCTGTTCGGGATTCGTCAAACGGATGTGTCGCTAGTCACCACTGAGTGATGATGTCCTCGTGCTCGGAACGGTCTAGTGGAAGACATCTTGTCGCTTCAAACGATTATTAATGGCTATGAGTCACAGTGAGAACACTATCATTACCGGTGATTGCAAACACATCCAACTGACCAATCCGGAATAAGGTGAAATGCACATCCGGTAAGACCCTGCTATAGTGACTATCCACCAAATCACTTCATGCAAAACCTCGGACATCGTCTAAGCATTCGTAGATGAGTTACTCCGAGAGAAAATTTGATTGAATGAGTGGGGAAACAGAGGTTACGTCTGAGGTGTGTTTATAAAAGCAATTAATTAAAGAAGCTGTAAAAGCTACCACAACATGGAATTGATGAAAATAGAAGCTGGTTGTCTTCCTCTCTCTCTCTCTCGGGTAGGCAATTGCACATTGATTTTAATGCGAGGCACTCCACCTCTTTGCTCACTGAATCTAGTGTGCCTCACGGTACTGTGCTTTCTCCACCTCTGCTTTCTTTCTTTTTTCTCTTTTTTGTATGGATTCCCATACCCTTCCTTCAAAGATGACAGCTTTACTTAGCATGCTGATGATGCGAGAATTTCTGTCTCAGTCACTCAGTCACTGCATTGTATTACTCTGAGATGAACACTTTCTTATATGAGTTCAACCAGTTGTCTTGTCCATTCAAATGGTCTTAAACTGAATTCCTCCAAATGTTACTTTTAGTATGGGAAGTAAAGGAGACTTGAATGGAGTGATTCAGTCCCATAATTCTTGCCACAATCGATGACACTGTTATAGGCACGAAATAAATCAATTGTTACTTATCCTGGAAGCGAATCCATAGGTCGTTCAGAAAAGCAATAGTCTCCTCGCATGATGGAGCATCTGATAAGGCAGTCAGGAACAACTGAAGTTGAAGTGCCGAAAAGTCCGAAAATAAAGCAATCAGTGGACTACCAACGTGATGTTGACGATGTCATGTCATTCGAAATTACCAATCAGTGGACATACTAACAGACAGGAAGATGCTTTAACAACAGAGGGCAGGTCGCAGGAGCCAAGGTATATTTTTCATTCCCGACCGATAGCTGCCACCCTACACCACGTCAGGGTCGCCAGGCTTGCATATCGCAATGACCCGACAAGCTACACTGGCTGGAACTATTGTTCCTGCAGGTCCTACCATGCCAGGAAGATGGTTAGGGTAGTGATTAGGCTAAATGCAGTTACCGGCATATTGTAAGAATTCTTTTAACACAATACTGGTGGTTTGTGGGCGAAGTAATACTGCTGAAGAACAGGGATGTAACAGCAGTAATTTGTTTCCCCCCGATGACCAGCATGCCAACTAGCTATCCTGTCTCTCCACTCTGGAGAGAAGGGGTTAGAAAAGGTCAACCCGGGAAATTGTACATTCCAACTTACCCTACGGTGGTCCGTGAACGGCCATAAGTTTACCAATAAGGAACCAAACCAAGAAACCAGTTCATACAGGCCGTGTTTGATTCTCCCCTGGGCTCTGCGCTCACGCAACACCAACCCTCTTTCTGTTTCAGGTACCCGAAGAATCAATTCACTTCCACCGTGTGAACAGCCGGAAATTAACAACCACTCACGCATTTCAAAAGTACACGAAGCATTCCTGAGCATCATTCTCCTTTAACCACATCACTTTCATCATTTTACTCCCCTTCTACAGTTCGTGCTATTCTTCAGGCTAGTGAGTCATCTTCACTTCACTCTGTGACCACAAACAGAGATGATAGCCATTGAAACATCCATGACAGCCTCCTTAATCCACGTTGCCGAATTCACATTGGAGCATCGAATGTCTGGACCCCCTACCAAAATCGGACAACATGTATCACTACCAAGAACTCTGGCATCTCAAGCCATGGATGTAAGTTGTGTTTTGGAGACACGCATACAAGACTCGAGTGTGGTTATTCACTAAACCTCATTGGGCCAATAAGGTGAATCTGCAAAATTCACTTTAAGTGTGTCAGGAGACCCCTCAGCCAGTTCGCGAGAACTCGCAGGTGTACGGGTAGCATTGAGTGCTAGTGTGGAAAAATCACCTCGTCTGGATCCCAGTAGATAGTCATATGTGTGAGATCCGTCCAAACAGGTCCGTTATAAGAAGGATAGACGGCGTTACTCGTCATTGTCTTTTCGTAGTCTCTGCTCACGCCTCAACAGACTGCAGTCTGGATGAACTAAAGGGTGATTTCTACCTGAAACTGTCTAATTTGCTACAAAAACGAAAACGTTCAGATATGGTTGTTTTAGCAATCGACTTCGATGCCCAAGTAGGGAAGTTGTGCCAGACTGAGAAGTATGTAGGTGGTACGTATGGAGTTCCCTGCCACCATCCCGACAACAGTGGTCATTTTCTACAGTTCTGTTCAGATAATCATCCGTTCCTAGTCAGCACTAACTTTAGGCACAAAGAGAAACACTTCGTAACCTGGCGAACTCCATGACCAATTCAACGCTGGATTCAGATAGACCACATAGCAACAGAATGTCAATGGAGAGGGTCAGTAGAAGATTGCCGCTCATTCTGGAACACGTGCGTCGACTCTGATCAAGCCTAGGTTCGCTCACGTTTCCGCTCACGGTTAAATTGACATAAAAAATTGTTTGCAGCGAAGCAGTTACGTCCTCAACTAGATAGAGACTCTGAGTCCCTATTTAAGGAAGAAATAGCGAAACCAGTTTCTGAGGCTGCTAGCAGGACTCCTCCTGAGGTTGCCTGGAACAACATACAATTAGCTGTAGACAGCTGTAAAAGCCGAAAATAACCTGAAATCTAAAATTAGTAAGAGCCATTGGATTTCTACCACCTCATTCAAACTGATTAACGCAAGAATGATTCCGGCGAGCTCTGAATACGATGACGAGCGAAAGCTACTCAAACGCAAACTAACAAGAGGCCTTCATAACGACCGTGAAAAGTGGTCAGCGAAAAAAAACGAAAAAGATGTTAAGAGCATCGGCGACCGATAACACCAGACAACTATTTAGACTTATCAAAAAAACATGTGGTTAAAGGCAAACGATTAATGAAACAATCTCTGAGAAAAATGGCACCATAATCAGCTCCCAGGATGGACGACTAAGAGGTTTGGAAACACTTTGAGAAGCATTTTAGTTGGCCTACAGCCACCCTCAACTTACCGCACATCCAACACCTCCCTGAATGGGATATAGACACAGGTCTTCCGTCCCTAACTGAAGTTACTAAGGCTGTCACTAGTCTGAAATGAGGTAAAGCTGCGGGACCTGATGGAATAACTCCAGAAGTGTTTAGGGATGGCAGAGACACTTTACTGTCGGCTTTAACTGGGGTAATAGGCGGCGTCCGCATATCAGAGGAAGTTCTATCAAGTTGGTGCAATTCACTGATTATCCCGATTTACAAGAAGGGAGACAAGTCATCCTGTGATAATCACAAAGGATTAGCTTCACTTATATGGTGTCTAACGTTCTAGGCTCAATAATCATGCGTAGAATAAAGGTGCACCGGAGGCAAAAACGCGAGAGATCCAGGCAGGCTGTAGACCAGGAAGAGGGTGTATTGATAATTTCTTTACCCTTCGACAGATTCTGAAACAAAGGCGGCCTAGCTTAGAAACTGGGAATGAGGTAATACAGCGTGTTCATTGCTTCACTTATTCTGGAATCTGCATCAGACAACGTCAGCCGATTGATCGCTGACGAAATCTCAGCATGGATACAGAAATCTTGTTTCGCATATGCCGGTTTAAGCCGTCTCTGATGTGGACGTGATATCCGGCTGGCTGTCGAAAGAAGGGCATGTTTACTGCTCAGCAGTCCACTCTATCCTCCTCTATGGTTGTGAGACCTGGCCATTAAGAGTAGTGAACATGAAAGGACTAGCTATCCTTGATCACAGTTGTCTGCGTTCTATCTCCCGTGTGAAGTGGTATAATATGGTGAGTTATATTGAAGTTAGGCGTCGAGGACCAGGTAAGGAGGGAAATCAGTCGACGAAACTGTGAAGTGTTGGTTTGTAGGGATTTGATTGGTTACAGGATTTTCATCATGAGCTGACATTACTTAGAGAACCATTGAAAAACCTGGGAATACTGGACAGCTGTTTCGTCCTAGTTTGGGACTGTTTATCAGTACGCATCCACCGGGATTCGAACCCAGGACCTTCTGGTTACAAGGCGAGCTCCTATACCATTAAGCCACTGGGACCCAATCGAGTGGTCCATGAATTCTAACTTCTGCATATTCACGACATAGCGCGACCCCTAGCCAATGTCTTCGGCAAGTATTTGTCCTCACGCCTGACCTGCTGCACCCTACTGGTAACGACTTCTCACTAGAACCCAAGTCAAAGTTAATCAAAGTAAATTGAATCTTACTTTATTGACACTTATTTTGCTTGTGTTGAAATCTCACAATCGACTGATGTGTTTCCTTTTTAGCCAGCTGAACATGTTCCTTCTATGTATCTATCTATCTATCTATCTATCTATCTATCTATCTATCTATCTATCTATCTATCTATCTATCTATCTATCTATCTATCTATCTATCTATCTATCTATCTATCTATCTATCTACCTATCTATCTATCTATCTATCTATCTATCTATCTATCTATCTATCTATCTATCTATCTATCTATCTATCTATCTATCTATCTATCTATCTACCTATCTATCTATCTATCTATCTATCTATCTATCTATCTATCTATCTATCTATCTATCTATCTATCTATCTACCTGTCTGTGTTTCTATTTATCTATCTATCGGTCCGCCAGCAGACTTACCCATGTGACACATTTTCCTTTGATGACTGCTTATTCATCTGTGATCCATTGTCGGCTAAGCATACATCTAACTCTGACAACAACATTCTCGTAATCCACATCTCGTTTCCTATAACCATTTCGTCGATCTTGCTCTTTGTTACTGTTTGCGTTTTTGTCTGAATTAGAAGATGATAGCTGAATAGCCCCAGTACTCATGTTATTCCACTACAATCGATTCTATACATTTCCGAATTGTCAACGACTAAACACAACTAATGATGACAAAAATAGCGAATAGATTTCCATCTACCTTTATTTTCACTTTCACCAAAGAAGAAGAAGATAGAACAATCAGTGATTAGAACGATAACTTTATTAACAAAAATATGCAAATGTATATGAAATTATAGAAATTATGCTACCACCCACAGTTGATATGCCCTTCTCGCTCGCCTGTTGTGCTTCTTTATGAGGACAGTTTCATCAGTGTGAGCAGCTACTCCCACTCCTCCAAGACAACAAATAATACCCTCCAACTTCTATGACGCTATGTCTCTACAATGCTGATGCCATTGCACTGTTAAGACCAGGCTATTTTCCATCTCAGTCGTTTATGCCCTTACAGGTCTTTGCAGAATCCAAGAGTACATCAGCCACATCCCACAAAGACAGTTTAGGCTTGGAGAAAAGGCTACCAGTGTTTTAAATAAAACACTCCACCAACCTTCACGAACCGATTTTTTCTTATGATGTGAATAACATATGTGGCAGTATTTATCTCCCACAATGTTTTATTGCTTTATTTTCATAGTCGCTTCATACACAGACAAGTCTTTGTGACTCCAGATGATCCCTTATTGACACACTTGTTAACTTCTTGTCTTACCAAATCCCTAGACGTCTTCATGGTTTCTATTTGGGATGACCTTTTGGAACGTCCTAAAATTCTGACTGCTCTTTCAAGGTCAGCTCCGAGAGATCATGACTGTGGGAGTAATACATCGTTTTCCAGTAATTTTCCCTGCTTGTCCAAACCCTTCATGAATAAATCAGTTGAAGGTACTGACAACACCTCTTCTTGTAGTCTTCTTGGAGAATCAATAGTCGACAGCTAATTTGTTCCTCCTTGACTTCTGAACTCACCTGCTATGTTCTCTGGGGTGTCGCGAACTGGCGTGAAGGAAAAGAGTAAACACATCAAGTCCGTAGTCATTATTTAAAATTTTAAATATTGTGATGTAATCTGCTCACTGCCTACGGTGTGATGAGGAGAAGAGATTCAAACTGTCCAGCCTATCGTCGTATGTTGAGTTGGTCGTACCAAGAATCATACGTGCTGCCTTCCTCTGAACCCTCTCTAGAATACATGAGTCTCCCTTAAGATAAGGACTGTCCCCCTAGTTTAAATTTTCCAAGCTTGACCTCACCAGAGATGTGCATAAAGAAGTGGACATATATCTGATGATTCTATTGAAGATTCAGCGTATTGCTCATAATGATCACAAACTATAATCGCTGCTGAGCTGAAATTTGCACGTCCTATGCACATGCTTGCGCATATCTCCATGTCCATGGTTGCGTATATCTCTGTGTTGATATTACTAAAGTTCCTTTGGGTTCGAATGGAATATAAGGCTTCAACAGCACTTCTCCATTTTGTCCAACTTTTCGCGGTCATCTTTAGCAGACCTCACGGTTGCCGATAATTTCTGATCCCTGAATCTCACGATTTAATAGACGTCACACTCAGACTCACACTCAAATCGTCGTTCTCACTAGGGTTTCGCCTGGTGGTTGGCTCACTCCTTTTACCTCAACACAACACAAACTATCAGAGCCTCCACATTTTACAGCTGAACTCTGCCGCATTACAGACAATCAGACAGACAGGTTGCCACACTCACTGTCATCAGTATGTCAATGGACAAGTGAAATGTGGGGGGCAATTTTATGCATGAACATTCATCTGTCGAAAGAGGATCCTCCTCGCCATTCCCTAGATTACTCATTTCTTTTCATAGGGAGATGGTAATCAGGTGATCAGTCACAAACACTGATTTCGTTTTTCTGGATGTTAGTGGCGTCAGTTTTTCAACAGTCGCAATGCACTCCGGCATTCAAACATTCGACTTTAATCGTTATATCTAGACACAAAAATTCTTCACAATCCAGTGATACTTGCTTGTTCTCACGTCAGTTCCACTGTTTCCACCATCGATCAGATTCACTGACTCGATGATCGACAGGCTTACTGAATCAACCACTCACTCACTGATTGGCGTTGCTAGGATTCAGGGTTGACTGTGTGTTGGATGGTAGAGGGATTCTACCTGAAGATGTGTGTGTGTTGTCGACAAATTCTTGTGAGGTGGACGCCTGCATGGACATCGATATATATGGGAATAAACGTTTGAATCATTGTGATTTGTGTGGTTACAATGAGTGAGTGAATAATGTTTTTGTGTAGGCCAACTGGATGGAGATTTGACGCAAAAAATGATGCGTTGACTGAGATAGATTGTTTGATTCGTCTCTTGATTGCAGGTTTTAATCATAATGTGGTATAATCATCGTGGAAACCTCTTTCTCCACAATAATCCGCATTGTCGAATGATCAGGAAGAATAAGGTAGGACGTCATAAAACATACGCACAACAAGACATAGTCTATGTAGCATTCAACGATGTCATACAAAATAGTGACATCTGCCGTCCGCCAGTGATAAACCAATGGTACTTCTTCTGAGAAATTTCTGATATTGTCCACATGAAATAACACTGACACGTATGTAATTGTGACATGCTTTGCAGGGAGCATGATTTCATTGAATGCTTGTATCATTTCATTTGATATTATTCTATTTCCTGTTAATTGTGTTATTCTGAAGAAGCCTGTCAATAATGATCTCTTTCATAGGCCAGAGAGGGGGGCGATTATATGGTATACCGACTTTTCGAAATGACGCGCACCTGCTTTACCTGATGGATATTAGAGCGTCTCAATAAATACAGCAGAGAGTATCAGCATGACTCCGTGAAAATCCAATGATATACTTTTAACTTTTGAACTTATCGCCTCCCTTATCCCTTACACTTTCCAGATATGAGCATCAAGCCATATTTTCTGATAGAAGCAAATCAAATATAAGGCAGTTCAAGAGAATAATGACACCGGTAATACGTATTTGAATAAAGCAAGAACAACAGTGGCGGCTAGATAGATGGTTCCGCAATTAGTGAACATTCCTCGGAAAATTGCGCTTATATATTATTTACACAGGTAGTTCAAGTTTAAACAAAGATAAATGTATGCATACAATGGTAAAGGAGTTACGTAATAAGGACGAGAGATGCGTGAGATGCTGAGTGACTAATAAATTAGGTAACAATGTACTGAGTTGAACTCAAATCATAGAAACAAGAGAAAAGCAGAATTACAAATTATAAAAAGGGGATGAAGTTAAAGACAAAGATTACGTAATCAAATAAGAGAATAAAGCCATCCAGTTGCCAGGTTGGCAAGGAAAGACTAATAACTGCTTCTTTCTGAACACCTGAATCTGGTTTCAAGCGTTTAATAGGGATTGCTTCGACAAACTTGAGGATAATTGAGCTCCTTTGTGTATTGACAATTTTAAAGGATTTCGCGATTTCCACCTGATGACCCGTATTGAGGAGATGTCTGGTAATAGCGCCATTGTAAGAGTTTGTTCCATTGAGAAGTAGGCTTTTCGGCACATGTTCAGAAAATCGGAGGTGAGACCTTCTTTCTGTTCTCCCAATGTAAATGCTCCGGCAGATACACGTAAATTTGTGGTTAACTGCACTAAAGAGCATGTTTTTCGATGGACGAGAATCAACTAAACTGCAGGATAGGCTCTGTCTATTGACGTACTCAGTCTTCTGTTGACAACTGATGCAATATTTTCACCTTTAAAATCCAGTTGAATTATAATGGGCTTTTTTCTCACCGTGATTTGTTTTATATTTGAACCTTCACATCTTCCGTACTTGTTAATAAACCTTTGAGGATGACCATTGCTTTTCAACACCTTTTCAAGAAACACAAACTCTTCTTCTAATTTCTCTATAGAGCATATTCTCCTCGTTTTAAAGCACAGAGTCTTGTATAGTCCACGTTTAAAACTATTTGGACAAAAGCTATTAAAATGTAAGTATTGTCCATTCCATGTAGGCTTTCGGTAAATTGATCTCTGAAGACTACCATCTTCTTCTACCTTCTTCTAGGCGTTGCATGGTAACGTTGAGGAAGTAGAACTTTCCATCATTTTCATGTTCCATAGTAAATTCAATATTTTTATATGCGTCGTTGAATATTGTGTATAGGTATGAAGTATGACTTTCACTGTTGCACACTACAAATGTGCCATCAACATATCGACAATTGGAAGTTGTTTCGTCAGTCGCATGCTTCAATTTTGTTCTCTCAATGTTTGACATAAAAATATCTGCCAAAACAGAGCTAAATGGACTGCCCACAGCTACACCATCTGTTTACTGGTAAAGAGTGTTGTCGAAATGGAATTTAACACTCATGGTACACATTACCCGTAGGTGTCTGAATTCCGACTCTGGTAGTAGGAAAACATCAGACTGTTGTTAAAAGATGATATCAATGGTTTCATAGATTGGGATCATTGTGAACAAGGAGGTTGCAACGAATGACGCCATGAACTTATTTGAACCGTTCATGTGGTTCATGCTTTCGGCGAAATGAAATGAATCTTTCATGGTGTGCACAGCTAGTCGTCGACGAACATGTTCCAACTTCTCCGCAAGCCAACGGGCAACCTTATGTTGAGGCGAGTTGATCATCGAAAGTATAAGTCTCAGAGGGACTTCTTTTTTGTGTGTCTTTTGAAGGCCATACATGAGCAGCAAACTGCACCCTCCAGATTTCAATTCATTGTACGTATTACTGTCAGTAAAGGCGAATAAACGCATGAAGTTCCTGAAAAATCGCCTCCCTGCAGATAAAACTCATGTCAGGCAAACATTTTAAATCGAAAATTTTACCTCAAAGACCTACAAAAATATACCTTCTCATTAAGGCATTATAGCAATGGACTTAAGGGCTACTATTATCGAGGGTAAGCAGCAAATTTTCTATAGTTTGGTTTGTAAGGATTAGTTATGTTTTACGTGTTGATCACGGACTGATATCAGTTAGAGAACCATTGAAAACCAACCACAGGGAGTACTGGACAGCTGCTGTTTCATCCTAGTTTGGGAATAATCGGCAGTACGCACCCACTGCCAGGGTTCGAACATAGGACCTTCTGGTGTTAGAAATCATGAGCCATCGAATCGGGTCCCATTGGCTGAATGGTATACGAGCTTGCCTTTTAACCGGAAGGTCCTGGGTTCGAACCCTGGCAGTGGGTGCGTACTGCCGATGATTCCTAAACTAGGATGAAACAGCAGCTGTCCAGTACTCTCTGTGGCTGGTTTTCAATGGTTCTCTAACTGATGTCAATCCGTGATTAACTCATAAGCAGTGAAACCACTCGGCCACAACAAGAACGCCGGTGTTTCTCCTGATATTATGCGAGAAATTCTATTATTAAAAAGATGGACACAGTGAAGAAGACTTTCCTTTCGACGAAATCATCAACTAGACAGCTGTACATTCGTGTACTGATAGAATAATAATCAGGTAGAAAAGACATAATAAGATCATAATAACTGAAAAACTTGACTGTTTGTGCAATCATGGATTAGCGACGTAGTACAAATTGAATAGGTGGGAAGTTCGGATAAGAAAAACAAATCTAGTAATGCAGATAAGAATTTAAAAACGTGAGAGTAACAGCAATAAACAGGAAGATTGAGTAAGAAAAGCAATTTGACATTCATTACTGATGGGACTGACTTTTCATAATGGCCAAGGTAGAAACAACGGTTGGATGTATTTCTTTTGAATACATAACGTGAGCATTAGCTTTTCGATCGCTGATGACTCATCTATGATTTCGCTCCCTTTGAAAGGTATGACAAAACAAAAACTGTCTTCCCAAACACACTCACACCTAAAATATTGGCTAAGACATATCGATGATACTTTCGCTGTACTCAAACGACGCCAGCACAGTTCATTCTTGAAGAAAGTGAACACTCAGTCTTCAAGAATTCGGTTTATTTTGGAAGCAGATTCACAATTCCTTGAATTACATTTTCTAATAATAATAATAACAATAATAGCTTTATTCCAGACGGTACCTTTACCACAAATGTGAAATTTTCAGCATGTGGTGGTAGAGTGACGCGTCTAACTTTCTCATTACAAGGGTGATAATTAAAACAGGGGAATTTACACTTGCCTTACGCTTTTCTCATCTCATAAAATATATCTCGGTCAAATAAGATATTGTAGAATTTTTGTACTTAGAATTCCGACCATAAAGTCTTTCATAGTAGCTTCCAGATGAATGAATGTAAGGAGAAAAATGTCTGTGGAGAAGCTGCTCAGAGTTTGAAAAGATAATATTTGCTGATTTCTTGCATAACTCCATGTGCCTATCCAGATTATTATTATTATTGTATCCTTTAATTCCTAGAGGAACATAGGGCTTCAGCCGTGCTTCTCCATTGCGTTCACTTCTCTGCTAGAGTCTTCACCTGGCTCCAAGTCTGCCCACACGTTTTCATCTCCTCTTCACGTGACCTCCTCCAAGTCACCCACCCTTGCACTGACGACCAACTCGCCGCTTCCCATTCAGTCGGGTTCCACTCGAGCAATGGCTTGTCTAGTGATGTCACTCAATTGATGGTTTCCTCAGAGTATGGCCGGTCAATCCATCTCCATTTCTTCCTGCCTATTTGTTTCACAATCGGTTCCTGCTAGGTTGGTTCGCTCCCAGAGATCTGTGTTGCTGATCTTTTCTGACCGGCCATCTTATCTTGAGTGATATTGAGCGAAGACAAGTGTTAATGAAGATCTGTAGTTTGTTTGACGTGCTCTTCATGACGAGATGGCAAAGTCTCTCATCCATATGGCAGCAGCGACTTCACATTGGAGTTGAAAATCCGGATCTTATTTTTGATGCTGAGTGTTGTTGACCTCCACACAGACTTGAGAGTAGTGAAAGCTTGTCTATCTACAATAGTACTAACGACTTGGTTTAACTATACCATACTCGCCCTACTGACAGCTTTTACTGCCGTTCGCGGGAGATTAAGTTTTTCTTTTAGTAGCTCAGGAGAGATTAAGCGGTATAGAGCAGTAAAGAAGTATAACCAGAATACAAGAATTAACAAACTGTGTTGCAGTGAAGACTCAGTGATACCAGATTGTCTTAACCTCCTTACGTAGAACGTAGAACAAAATATCACACTGGGAACTAACATGATATGAGAAGACCAGGGAAGATGATCAGAAGAAGTATTCAAGTCCAAAATATTTGAAATATTCGATTCAGTCTCAACTTCTGTGCCATCTATGATAGTGGAACCGTGTCTACCGAACAGTTCTCGCTTTCATCTGAAAGGGAAATTAACATCTTGACTGATATTTGGAGGGATTAAGCTTAAGACTATTAGACGAAGACCACTGAGTAGACTTTTAGTTAAGCGAATGTATAATGGATATTTTAATCTATCTATATTCAGGAAAAAGACAAATACCTCCGAGTAATTATACTTGCGATTATCACACTCAATCAGCTATAACGTATCAGTCGTCTCACTTCTATTTAGGTAAGCAGACGCTTTTGATAATGGATGAGACAAGGAAAAAGAAGAGGAAATATCAAGTATTACTGAAATTCTCAAGAAAAAATCACCGCTCAGAAAACTTCATCAACACAATCAACACCGACATTAACTATGGTCCGAAAAAAAATTCCGAAGACATGAACCTCAGCAGTTGTCACTGCATATAGTTCAGAAACATCAGATAATATCAGGAGAGTAATACTCAGTATATACAACAACAGAAGTTTCTTCAAAAACTCAGACACAATACAAAGCAACTCTACTCATGTGAGAGACCAAAAATTCCATAGGCTTTTTCAATCTATCTGTGCCTATAAAATAAAATGCCTACTCGGAATGTGATGCTATATACATCGGACAAATTTTGACGTGGTTGTGTTCTCCGAGCTGGATAGTTAATTTGCGAAGCTTTCATCACCCTACTAGGTGACATCTTCAGCGCATACTTCAATTTGAAGTGGGCTTTTCGATTTCTCCACGAGTTTATTAATCATCTCTCTTGGCGACCTTGGACGTGACCGGTTGTTTTTGTGTGTTTTCACACCTTCTAGGTTACTTATATTGTCACTCATTGTTTCTCTGACTTGAACTTTGACCCTTTGTGTGCGAGGTTTCTTTCTTATCGGTTGATCATTGTTGTCTATCTCGATGGGTAACCACGAAATTTCATAAAAAGACATATACCCCAAAGCCAACCTATCAAACCAAAAGCCCCCAAGGAAAGCACAAAGAAAATCGCCTTACCATGTATAAAGGATATCTCAGAAATCACTACAAGACTCTTCAAACCTTTAGCATTTGACATATTAAACAAACCAGCAAAGTCACTTCACTCAATTCTATGTCAACCAAAAGACTCAACAGTAAAAGTAGATGGAACCAACATCATCTACAAAATAAATTGCATCAACTGCGGAAAACACTACATTGGCCAAAGTGGACACTCCTCCTATTCGTCTTCGTATCAACGAACATAAGCTAGCCGTCGAAAGACATGATATCCACATGATATCATATCACTACATAGAGACAACAACGGACATCAATTCGACTGGGACAACCAACGTGAAATATTAGACAGAGGAAACAGCAAGAATGCTAGAGAATTTTTAGAAGCTTGCCTGGTATTCCAGTGAATCATCAATCAATAGACACATCGAGGGAGACAAAATTTATCAACCGATAAGAAAGAAACCTCACACACAAAGGGTCAAAGTTCATGTCAAGGCAACAATCAGTTCCAATACAAGTAACCTAGAAGGTATGAAAACACACAAAAACAACCAGTCACATCCAAGGTCGCCAAGAGAGATGATTAATAAACTCGTGGAGAAATCAAAAAGATCACTTCATCAAATTGAAGTATGCCCTAGTAGGGTGATGGAAGCTTCGCAAATTAACTATCCAGCTCAGA
Organism: Trichobilharzia szidati; assembly: GCA_944472155.2. Classification (NCBI taxonomy): domain Eukaryota; kingdom Metazoa; phylum Platyhelminthes; class Trematoda; order Strigeidida; family Schistosomatidae; genus Trichobilharzia; species Trichobilharzia szidati. The sequence continues at coordinate 69,693,456 of OX235277.1, read as the reverse complement.
GAACACAACCACATCAGAATCATCCACCTGAGTTACAAATCTTCTCTATCATTTCTATATCGGACAAACCTGGCCAGTGAGAAACCAAGATCAGAAGAAATGAACACCCCATAGAGCCTCCTCTACTCGACCACTGAGAAATCCAGCTGAACTAGAAAAACCTGAATGCTGATCATCAGCCATAGATATGTCCAGCATACGCTTAAGAATCAGGCCAGAAAATTCATTTTGACAGCATTGAAATCATCCAGAAAAAAAGATTTCAGAAATCACGGATAATCACGAATAAAAATGAAGTACCAGAACAGAAATTGACGTGGTTGTAGAGCCTCACCTCCACCCACCCCACCCCCTTCCGACGAAGTGACAAAATGAACACAAATCTGACGAGCGATTTCCCTGTGCATTTTATGTAATTTTAACGCTCTTACCAAATTCACACAATCTACTCTTGGTTTTGTTATCTTTAACAATCGACCAACTTGACTACAACATTAAAAAAATTACCTCATGCTAAAGAATCGTGATGAAGTTAATACATATGCAAGGTGAGATTTTGTAAATTCTAGTTCAATAAGTTTCTTTGATAACGCATATTAGCAGCAATGGGAAGTACAAAAGCTTTTCTATTTACACAAACCATCTCGCTCCAAATCAATGAAACAGTAGAGAAACAAGAGATCAAGTGATGATCCGTAAGAAAAAGAAGAAAACATTCGGTGAGAATAACGATCAAACAGGAGGAGAGGGAATTCATACTACATTGTGCCTTGTGTTTTAAAATTTGCTCTGGGAATTCCACGAAGACCAAGTGTTGTGTTTGTGAATAATAAATGAATTGAATGAAAAACATTTGTAGGTATGGAGGGGTACTCCACTGATCGAGAGAAAGGCTACCCCGTCAAACTACGAAAGAATGGAAACCTGGCCTCAGTGAGAATTGGCGGTCTTGTCTACGCCAAACAAACAATGCTAAGTCCCTTCCAACTGAAAGATGGACTGTGTTAATTCCTTTCCTACCTGTTCATTCTCAATCTTTCCTTTGTTAAACATTATACTACTTGCCATTAGTAAGTAGTATGATTTCAATATGTTTATTTATAACAATGGCATTTGCTTACAACTGCATTTAAATTACTTGTTCTATTATCATTCTATTAACGTATAGTTCTTATTTTTCTTCTCCTTAAACATTATTTGCTGACCTTACCCTATAGTGTATGCTTTACTACTGAAAGTTGTTTGTTCATATTTGTTTATTCTTTGCTTGACATTCGCGGGCCGTTTGAACCGACACGTGGATCGACGTTGACTCAGTGTTGCTGTTTTTACTTATTGACTGCACAGTGGTTGTGCATTTGACGGCATTTAGCCACAGACACCTCACATTTTGAGGTTTGTATATTATATATCTATTTTTATGTAATAAAGTACCGTATTTCAGAATATTCTGTATTTCGAACTTTACGCGTCACTCTACGTGTGGTTAAATCTTTAATTTGGATTATCGTTTCGGATTTCTTTCGGGAGAAATTCACAGACTGGATCTCAATTCCAACCAGAAAAGATTTATTCAGGACAAGCAAATCATCTGAGGATTAAATAAATAGCAGATCTACGCATCACCAGACGGAGTATAGAATAGCAGTCAAACGCCTACCTCAACTTCATCGTATTTGAAAAGTTCGCGAAGTAATTTTGACAAACTACTTCAACACTATGGTGTGTACTGCTTAAATAATTATCAAACTATTTGGCTATATGACAATGTCACGCGTCCAGCCACCGCTACGGAGAACTCAGCGAAGCCTGCCTGCCTGCCTGCCTTTCAAAGGGAGACAGGAAGGAGTAAGACCGGTGTCACCGGTCACCTTTTATCACCAATGATAATCCTATTCCTGGTAGACTGGATTATGCTTCCGACTATCGGTGGTGAGAAGAGAGGAATATGCTGGAACAGTAATAAGACTGTAGAAGATCTGGATTTCGCAGACGATTTACGTCGTGTCACACAAAGAAACTTGAAGACTTGCAGGCGCAAACCAACCAACCAACCAACCAGCTCAAGAAGTATGTGGTGAAGACAGAATTACAGGTGACCAAAGAACTTCAACAGCACTGCTACACACTTTTCCCTGTTCTCTGCTGTCCTCTTTGGCTGGCCCCATGACTGGTCACATACTCTCCTCTCTTGCTCACAGAATCGCCTTCATGTCACCATAAAACACCTTACTCTTCATACCCCACTCAGGTTCTACACAAGAGTGTGCTTGGCACGCAATGCCACTCGATGGTCTCCTCAGTGTATGTTAAGTTCATCTCCATTTTATTCGGCATATTTGATGAGTAATATTTTCTCTATTCGTTTGTTCTACTTCTATCTTCCGACCTTACTTGGACATTTCATATCCTAATGATTTCTAAGAAAGTGTTCTGTCTTACCTACTACATTAAGAAACTTAGACAATCTGGAATCACCCAACCTCTACTTTCACATTTTGTCAACTCTTGTATCTTACCTATTCAACTTTAGTGCTCCACGTTAGTCTTTCCTGGTCTACTGAAAAAGAACTGTACCATCCTGAGAAGGATGTTGAGGTTAGTCAGTAGGACTAGTGGTGTAAAACTCAGTCAGCTCGTCACTACTTTAGTTGATAGGCATCTGAATGGTCAAAAACCATACTCTCAGACCCCAAACACCCTCTCTATTCCCAGCTCTCTCCTTGTATCTCATCAAATAAAACCAGAAATCAGTATAAAATAATCTATGCTCGTACAACCAAGTACGGGAACTCAATGATACCATATTTGGCCCATGTTGTAAGCGACAGAGACAATGTTATGCGCGAAACCTATGACTTGCTTTGTTGTTAACAACACAATTTTAGGCTCTTTTATTTCTCTCTTATTTTGTATTCTATAGTGAACTCCTTCTCAAACATACTTAGCTACCTAAATAATTAACATTGGCTTACTTTTTTGTACTTTACTATATTCCTTCTTTTGTATATCTACTGGTTCCGACCATATTAGCACTATGAGTATTAGAAAATTGTCCTGTCATTAACCACCATCTAATTATTAGTTTTTGTGGTTGTTGTTGTTTTTTTGTTCGGCAATATTAACTGACAATCTTGGTTGTGAACGTCATTATCACTATCTTAAGATTTTGTATTATGCAGGATTACTCACACTACCACTACAAGCACTGCATTAGACCTGACAATAAAAAACAAAACAACAACCCTGAAATGTTATTTTATGATTGGTTAGAGTTGTTTCAATCAAATTTACTGACCATCTTGGCGATAAACATTCTTAAATATCATTTCATAACTTCTTGTATGACTATAGCTTTACTGTCATCATGCATAATCATATCATAGCTTCCACTACCCAATACTGAGTTGTTATTATATGATGTTTATTTTCCTTTCTACTTCTTGGTACGTTTTCGCATTTATAATTATTTTGTTTTTATCCTCTTGTTTTTTTTTGCTGTTGGTGTCTTTAGATTTAATTTTTTTGTTTGTTTAATACTCCTTTTAAATGTTTGTAAAATTAGATGCAAATTTTGTAGATATGTGCTGAAAATTCCACACTGTACCACTAGTACTGTTTCTGGAATAAAGCAAATTATTATTATTATTGTTCCCAGAATGTATTGCTGCGAATTCTCACTAGCCAGCCATCCGTTCTTCAGTATGCACCCCGTCGAGGCAGCTGATGATCGAAGTCTGTAGTTGGCTGTTGGACATGCTTTTCATCACGCTCCAGCTTTATGAGGAATATAGAAAAAGCGACTGACTTCAGGTTTGTGTTGACATTCCGAATCTCGTTGCTTATGTTGCGGAGTGCAGAAGATTTCCAAACTGATTTCAGAATGATGAATGTCTATCATGCTTTATCAGTCCTGGCTGGCTTCGACATATTCATCATTGATGCCACCTGTAATTGAAATGATGCTGTCTAGATTAAGGAAGGTAGTAACCACTGTCAAATTTCTCCCTCTGATACTGATTGATGCTTCTCGTTGTTGTGGCTGCTGTTGTCGGCCACTGTGAATCTTCATCACCTCCGACTTCTCTATGATCACCGGGAGTTCTGTCTTCACCACATGCTTCTTCAATCAGTTTGTTGGTTTTCGCCTGCAAGTCTTCGAGTTTCTGTGTATGACATTTGACATAAACCGTCTGTAACATCCAGATTTACTAGAATTTTCATTGTCGTCACCTTGCTCTAACAAAATGAAGGCTAGTCAACGATTTCCAGGTACTCCAATTTCACTGACGTTCAAATACTCATGATATGATTATCTGAATGATTAGTTTCTTCTACTATTTCTTATAAATACCCTACCTTACCAGCAATGGAAGGGGATTGTTACATTAAAATATAGTTTAGAGAGAAGTGACCTAGTGGGTCGCTCCCCTTGAAACCAGGAAAACAAGGAATAAAAATTAATCAGAACAACACCAGCACAGGAAAATAATTCACAACAAGAAGAGTAACAAGCGACAACAACAATAATAATATTGCAGTCAAGTACAGTGCTTTGGCAACTACTTCGCTACTACCACGGGGTGCCACCGACAATTATACATCTCATCCAACAGCTGTACGACTATGCTGCATGCCAAGTAATCCACAACGGGAAACTTACGGAATCCTTCGAAGTGAGGATGGGAGTAAGACAAGGCTGGCTGGCTGCCTACTATCGCCAATGATTTTCCTGATCGCAGTAGATTGGATAATGCGACAAACAGCCGATGATATATGTCTGATTTCCCACAAACTGGCAGATATGCAAGAGAAAAGCAACAACTTGGCAGAAGAAGCAGAAGATAGGACTTCAAGTGAAGATAGGAAAAACAGAGGAGGTGATGAAGATTCCTGGGCAACACCACCAAAAGCAACAGCAACAACAACAACAATCACCATAAATGAGAGTAACTTGAAAGAAACAACCCCCTTCACTTACGTACCTGGGAAATTATCGTTTCTACTACAGGTGGCGGAACTCACGAGGACATCAAAGCAAGAATCGGAAACGCAAGATAAGCTTTCACTACTCTCAAGTCTGTGTGGAGGTCAACAACACTCAGCATCAAAAATAAGATCCGGATTTTCAACTCCAATGCGAAGTCAGTGCTACTATACGGATCAGAGACTTGACCAGAGCTCAATATCACTCAAGATAAGATGGCCGGTCAGAAAATATCAGCAATTGGGATCTCTGGCAATGAGCGAACCAAACTAGTTGGAACCGATTGTGAAACAAATAGGCAGGAAGAAATGGAGATGGATTGGCCATACTCTGAGAAAACAAACCATCAAGTGAGTGACATCACTAGACAAGCCATTGCTCGAGTGGAACCTGGCCGAATGGGAAGCGGCGAGTTGGTCGTCAGTGCAAGGGTGGGTGACTTGGAGGAGGTCACGTGAAGAGGAGATGAAAACGTGTGGGCAGACTTGGAGCCAGGTGAAGACTCTAGCAGAGAAGTGAACGCAATGGAGAAGCACGGCTGAAGCCCTATGTTCCTCTAGGAATTAAAGGAAACAATAATAATAATATACTAACAATGGAATGTTTATTTAACTGACATTTGTGCTAAACGTAGTGCATCAAAGTTATTAGAATGACGATTGTATCTCGCACAAAATTTAACATGATTGACATCCTTTAGAATTTGTGGACAATGAAACTTGAGTGAGTGAGGCGTAAAATCCTAAAATCCAGGATTTGTCTACAACACGGTACTCTATTAAACATCAAATCTGAAGTACAATATACAAATCCCAATTGTGAGGTGTCTATGACTGTATGCTGCCAGAAAGCACACTCATTGTGCGTAAATAAGTGAAAACAGCAGAAGTGGGCCAAAGGCGATCCATGTGTTATTCAAACAGAGCACGAATGCTGGACACAGAATAGAGGGATACGAGTAAACAATGTTCAACAGTAATGCGAACATGATTGAAGCATATACAGCAAATAATGCTCGACTATAAGAAAATAATTATTATACATCTAATCGATTAGACAATCATCCAGTGAATTAAATTTCAAAAGCAAATAAAGACGTGGCTAAGATTTAACAAATACATCTTACACTACTCATTAAATTGTAAGTATTGTAACTGTAAACACAAAAGAAGGAATGGCAAGGGGAAGTAAGAAAGTAATTAACACAAAATAACACGCATTTACTTGACAAATCTGTCAATCTAGCCGTATCCATCCACTGTATGATTCCTTTCATATCAAATTTCACAAAAGCGTGAAGTTATGCAAGCAGAAAGGAACACGTTGACAGGAGAGGCAAAGCAGACTGGAATTCAGATGACTATAAGAAAGAAACGATGTGATGATGATGACGATGCTCAACCAACAACAAGCACGAGTCACCGTTGACAGTAGAAATCTGGAGGAATTCACTTCTTCAGTTTGTCTTGGCAGTATCTTTTCAACTACTAGCGGCACTAGGGAAGAAGATGTTTCATCCAGGCCAGAATTTGAACGGGAAGACACACCTTGATTATGGATATCATTTTGATAAATCACAGGTTGTTGTACAGTGATATTCACTGTATAACTACTTATCAAAGTAAGATATTATCCATAGTGGAGTTATCCTCTAACACACTGCCCAAGTTTTATATTTATGTCAATAAGACTAACCTTCAACACTCTGAAATCAGTTTGCAAGACTTCTGAACTCCACAACATAAAGAACAAAATTCGAATTTTGAACATGAATTTCAAGTGAATTCTTCAATGTGGAAACATTTATCAACATATGGCCTTGTTAGTTCCAAAATGAACATCAAATGGATGATGGGAAATGAAAAGCAACGAGGAATTGTGGCGACAAACTAGCCAGGAATGTATCACTCAACAGATATATAGGGGAGGAAAATTGGAGATGGAGTGAGTATAAGCTGGGGAGATAAATGAATGGCATCAAGCGCCAGGCAGGTGGTCAATTGAAATCCAAATAGAAAGAGATGAGTTAGGCGTATTTCGATGAGTGACATGGAGATGATACAGGCGTAGAGGTGATGATGTATTCAGCCACAGTTGACTACACGAAACAGGAGGAAATACAGATCTGTTGCTGAAGCTTTCTATTCCAGTTGGAATCCCAGGTAATAAACATAATTTGAGAAGAATTGTGTGAATCATTCATTTTATCAGCGGTTTGTGTCGGTGTACCGATGTTGTGTAAAGTAGCATCTCAAAAGGTGAAATTGGATTTTTATAAATCTTGTCTCTCAACTCACATATTCCCGAAGGAATTTTACAAATCTCTTCGATCTTCTAAACTTCAACCAAATATTTCAAATCTTATTCGCCTTACGAATTCTCACATTGACAATTCTAATGAGAAATTATGTGGATTGATTGAACTCCATTTATCGTCGTCAAATATATTGTCTGATGTCTCCTTTATTTGTCAAATCAAGTCCATTAATTTTTGTAGCTCTGCCGTTAATAAGACGAAAGAGAATACTAGATTGAAATCGCTTGGATCTTGTACCTCTGACTTTCAATTAAAGCAATTCCCATTAAATCCTGATAAGTATGTGACAAATCTGTCATCGGTTGGACTTTTATTACATGAAAAGGAGGTGTTATCACTTGGTTTCAATTTTTCTATCCCATTAAACAATATTTCGGACTTAACAATTGATTCTCACTTTGAAAATTTGTATGATCAGTTGAGTTCCCTAACTCCTTCCTCGACAAATGACCAAAGTTAGTTGAAAGTTAAATTTGTAGATGTAGCACACTAATTCCGTAATTCAAGTCGGAAACAAAGAAGCATTTTACATCAACTCATTTTAAAGCCCCAAAGGAATTACGTAACAGATCCGACTTAGTTATTTTGAAACCTGACAAAGGATCTGGTGTAGTTGTAATGGACAGATGCGATTACAAAACAAAAATGTTATCCATCCTTAATGACAAAAGCAAATTCATAGCCGATGTTCCTTCGGATGATATCAGAAAATTAGAAGGAAAAGTAACTTCTCATTTAGTAAAACTTCGTGGCTTGGACGTTATCGATAAACAGGAGTTTAATTCCTTGAAACCCATGGGATCTGACTTTCCAAACCTCTATGGATTACCCAAAATTCATAAGGTTGATAATCCATTACGTCCAATTCTTTCAATGTGTAACTCTCCTACACATAAATTAGCAAAATGGTTAGCTGATATTTTAAGTCCAGTACGCAATGAATTATGTAAGGGTACTTTAAAAGATACATTTGAACTTGTTGACTGTCTTGTAGATATGAACATAAAAAATAGGAAAATGTATTCATTTGATGTTAATTCTTTGTTTACTAATGTACCATTGGTTAAGACTGTTGATATTCCTTGTGACTATATATCTTCTAGTTGTTTTTCATTCCCTTTTCCTTTAACTTATTTGAAAGATTTATTATTATTATGTACTGACAACGTCTATTTCACGTTTGAAAGTGAACATTTTAGACAAATGGATGGCGTTGCTATGGGTAGTCCATTAGGACCTTTCTTGGGCAGACGTTTACATGTCTTATATTGAGAACTTGTCCCTTGATTTAATTTCTAAATTGCCTTTCTATAAGAGATATGTAGACGATATCATTTTGATATGCGACGATCATGAAGATGCAAGTCGTCTATTGGACAGACTTAACTCTCTATAGAATCATATAAGTCTTACATGCGAGGAAGAAAGTCGCAACCAGCTCGCATTTTTAGACATACTTCTGAATCGAAGAGACGATGGCTCAATAAGACAGTCTATCTACAGAAAGCCCACTTGGACAGGGCAATACCTTAATTTTCACAGCTTCTGTCCATTACAATATAAGAGAAGCTTGGTGAAGTGTCTATTTAAGAGAATTCAGAGTATTTGCAGGGCTGATGTTATAGACAAAGAAAACGAAATATTGATGGATAATCTTGTTGAAAAAGGATATCCTTTAAAATTTTTGAACAGATGTAGAAGTCAACTAGCCTCTAAACCTACAATCCATACCGTCCCTAAGAAAAAGGTTTTCATCAAATTACCATATAATGGGAAAATAAATAGTAGGTTTTTGAGACAAAGGTTGAATTCCATCATCCGTAGAACCTACTATGCAGCCCAGCTTGTAATTGGGGAAAAAGCTTAAAATATGCTTCACTGGAAACCTCCAAAGTGCACAGGTGATTATATCACATCCCACACAATTTACCAATTTTCGTGTGTGTGTGGACATACATAGGGAGGAGTAATTGCACGTTGCACGTGAGGGTGGGAGAGCATATCCCAAAGTGGTTAGAAAAACAGATGAATTGTGACAAGCCAATAGATGCAGGTGTCAGACTACCAACTTCGTCTAAAGCTAAACATTTAATCGAGATGAACCATAAGGTTGATGTTAACTCAGCCTTTAAGGTCATCTATGAAAACGGTCAGGGACGTTTACTGAAATATGCTGAGGCTATAGCCATTCATAAACTTTAGCCCCCCCCCCTGTGTATTCAAAAACAGTTTGTTATTACTCCTAACCTACCTTGGTAATCCTTAATTGAATGGGTTACCAAACGTTTGTGTTAATTATTCTTAATTCTTTTTTTGTCACTTTGTTTAATTTAACTTTCCATATATATTGACTTGACAAGTAAATGTGTGATCAGATTGTTCGAAAGGTATAGCGCTAATACATCACATTTTTCAGATAATCTCCGTCTTCTAATAATTCTATCAAAATTTATAAAAGGGACTAACTGTTTTAAATAGATGAAGTCACATATGTCATTAGTCATCTGGTTATGAAACATTATGTGTAAACAATCACTTAAGATTGTGTATCTCGTTTTTGAGGTAGTTTGTTTTGCAACTCAGTATTTGCTGTTTAATTCCACGGGAATTCCGCAGCTGCAGAAAAGCCGGTATTCCGTCTCATGACCTTCATTCAGTCTGGGTGAAATGGATTTCTGCTGACTGATTTCTGAGAATTTGTTGTTCCTCATAATCCATGAAAAACGGCGAATTAAATTTGTATATTCGCTTGATTTTCCTGCTGTCGGCTTTCTCTTCATGATACAGTTTACTAAGGAATTGAAATGCACTGATATCTTCTACCTTGACAAGATGGTCAAGCTTCCCTATGGTGAGAGCTGTTTACTAGGCAAATTGGTAGACAGTAATTTACGTCAATATTTACGTTCTCAAGATTTGTCGTGAGAAAATGTGAACAAAGATTGATTGAAAACCTACCACAGCATACTTTGCGTAGGCGGATGCAGTTAACATATAGAGGATTTGACATTCAAGAAACAGTCACAAATAGATGAAAGATTAACTTTACGTGAGAAACAACCAATCGGAAGACTGTGTTTGTTTGCTTAAATGTCCATAGTAATGTACATGAAAAGATATAAATATGCGTTGATTTCCTTAATGAATGATCTGTTGCCTGACTCTTGCCTTCTGTTGTTACATTTGGTGTCACTGCCTGTCGCAAAATGAAAGTCCCATGGCCTGCAGCTTTTGAAGAAGGAGACATATGGATCTTCTTAAGGGACTTCGAAGCTATTGCAGAGTTGAATGGCGTGCAAGAGCCATCATCGAAGACGGTTGTTCTTGGACCGCTACTGAGAGGCCGGGCGAAGGCAGTATGTGATAGTGTGAGGCAAACAGAGGGGCAAGCAACTTGGAAGTCAGTGGTTGAACGCTTGAAGCAGGAGTTTGACAGCCCGATGGACAGAGATTGGGCAATGCAGCAGTTTCGCAACATGAAGCTGGGAGTTGATGGTGACCCTCTCGTATTGGCGCTGACCTTGACAAGCCTACTTCGTCGCGCTCTACCAACACTGGACGAAGATTCTGAGGCACAAATGTTGGCATCTCAGTTTATGGAGAGTGTCCCAGAACATATATCCCAACAGGTACATCTGGTTAACGCCGTACAGCCACTGGACGTCGGGGAGCTTGCGAAGGTGACCAGAAAACTGTTGAGTAAGACGGTTGCAGTGGTAGAGCCACCAAAATCTGAGCAGTGTGAGAAACAAATTGAAGAGTTGCAACGTGAAGTGGCCGCGCTGAGACTGAGCGTGCGGAGAGACCGGTGTTTCTCATGTGGTAAACTGGGGCACTGGAGAGACCGCTGCCCGGAAAGACGACAAAGAAGAATTTTTAAAAGATATACTGTGTCTTCTTCCTATGTTCCGAGACTTGAGGTAATAGGGGCGATGGAAAAGGGGGCAATATATTCGAAGTTACAGGTAAACGATCGCGAGTCGGTGTGTTTAATCGACACAGGGGCTGCAGTCTCACTCGTAGATAGGAGTCTATGTGAGAGTATAAGACCGTGTTCGTTGACAGTGCAGACAGAAGGCGGTCACGTGTTGAGAATCGCGGGAGTTTCAGACTGCAGGGTTAGAATTGAAGAGGATTGCGTGACGTTCCCATTCCTGGTTGTACCTGAATTGCGACAAACAATCCTTGGGGCCGACGTTTTGCGAGAAGTGGATGCAGTGATTAACATGAAGAAAAGGGTTGTCGTTACGAAGTACGGGTGTTTTAGCATGCACGAGAATAGTGAGGTAGCAGGGAGTGCGGCATCGGAAGTCCGAAGTATAGCAAAGTTACTCAGCAAATACGATCATCTGTTTACTGGAGATGGGGACCCATACGGTTATTGCGATAAGGTGAATCATGAAATTCCGTTAAGTGGCCCGAAAGTAACGTCATTTACCACGCGAAGAGTTCCATGTCATTTAGAAGGTGAAGTTGAGCGACAGGTGCAAGAGATGTTAAAAGATGATATTATTGAAGAAGCTGATAGCCCGTACAACTCTCCAGTGCTGCTAGTAAAAAGGCGAATGGGAAGTATAGATTCTGCGTTGATTTTCGACAGTTAAACAGTATGACAGAGTTAAGACCGTGTGCCATGCCAACAGTAGTAGAAACTTTAGATCGCCTACAAGGCGCAAATTTGTTTTCAGTTCTCGATCTTCGCTCAGGATACTGGCAGATACCGATAAAGCCAGGTGATAGAGATAAGACGGCATTCATCGTGAGTCAGACACAATATCAATTTAAACGCATGCCGTTTGGACTAGCAGGTGCACCTTTCACGTTCAGACGACTGATGACGCTATTACTTAAGAACTTGAAAAACGTTGAGGTGTACGGTGATGATCTCGTCATATATAGTCAAAACGAAAAAGATCATGTGAACCATGTGGAAGCCGTGCTGCGACGCATCGAAGAGTTTGGACTGCGCGTCAACAAAACCAAGTCTGAGATAGCCAAAAAGAATGTAACTCTTTTAGGACATAAAGTGGGAAATGGTGAGATTAAACCACTACCGGAGAAAATATTGACGATAAAGACGATCCCGGCCCCGAATTCAAAGAGAAAATTGAGACATTTCTTAGGTAGAGCAGCGTTTTATAGTCGCTTCGTGAAGAACTTCAATGAGACAGCAGCCCCCCTGTACAGGCTACTAGGTGAACCGAAGTTTGTTTGGTCGGAGGAATCACAGAAGACATTCGACAGTATTAAACAGCTGCTCGACCACCAACAAATGACACTAAAGCTACCTGTACCTGGAAGACAGTTCACAGTGTGCACAGATGCCAGTGACTACGCCATAGGTGCGGTCCTAAGACAAGGTGAGGGAATCGTTGAGTATTCCAGTCGGGTTTCGACACACAGAGCGCAAAAGTATTCAACGATAGAGAAAGGATGTTTAACGATGGTATGGGCAATCGACAAATGGAGACCTTATTTACTCGGCTGGCGGTTCCACATCGAAACGGATCATAAGCCGCTACAGTTTCTGAAGACAGCGAGAGACCCACGAGGGAAATTGGCACGGTGAATGTTGCGTCTTCAGGAGTACGATTTTACCATCTCACACGTTCCTGGAAATGAAAATGTCTTGGCAGATTTGTTATCGAGACCAGAAGACGAGTCCCTGTTGCCCGAGGTTGCGTATGGAGTGCATGCAGTAGAACAAGACCCACTAAGACTGGCACGCAGACAAAGGTTGGACGATACGCTGAATACAGTAATACAGGTGATCACTAATGGAATAGAAGTGGATCCAGCTGTAGCGAGTAAGGAGCTAACCACACTACTCAGACAGAGAGATCGACTAAGAGTGAATGCCTACGGGACTCTGACCTGGCGAGAGGACGACGGAAGCTGGCTAGCTGTCATACCTCAATCGTCGCGCCACGACATGATAGAAGAATGCCACCAGCTAGCACATACCGGAGTGGCCAGAACAACCGACCTCTTGAGACAAAGTATGTACTGGCCAGGTATGAGAGAAGACGTAGCAAGATATGTACTTGGATGTCCACGGTGCCAGCTAATGAAAGGCGACAGGTGCATACGACCACCACTTCAGTCGATTCCAGTCACGGCGATAGGTGACTTGTGGTCCGTAGATGTTATGGGTCCATTTCCTCAGACATCAAATGGTAATCAGTACCTCTTGGTGATGACGGAACACGCGACACGATGGGTAGATGCCGTAGCAATCCCAGACCAACGCGCAAGGACCGTGACAGATGCAGTAGTTAGACACATCGTTGCAGACCATGGCGTACCAAAGACAATACTGAAAGACCAAGGTTCATGTTTCGAAAGTGAAGAATTTACTTCCCGTTTGCAACAGCTTGGCATCAAGAGGATCCGAAAGACCCCATACCATCCACAAACGAATAGCCTGACGGAGAGAAACAACCGTACGCTGAAGGAGTGACCGGCCTCGAAGGGCGGTAACTGGGAAACGGAGCTGCCACTGATTCTACTAACACATCGTGCCACCACCCAGGAAACAACGAAAAAGTCACCCTTTCAACTGATGTATGGTAGAAAACCACGATTACCGATACACAACGAAACCTGGCCCCTTCACCAAAAGTGGAGTACGACGAAATTAAAAGCAGAACGGAAAGAAGCCGTCAAGAATGTAATGCAGAAGCAGCGGAGGGATGTCGCGAAGTCTCAGCTGAGAGAAAAGACTCAGTGCATTACCTTCTCAGTCGGGGACCAAGTGAAGTGTAGAGACAGAAGATATGCTGTCGGATGCGGGCCAGGTTCACGAAAACTCCTTCCAAAGTGGGAAGGACCATACACAGTCACAAAAAGACAGGGTAAAGTATATACCATCAGAAGAGCTGACAAACAAAAACGAGTTAACGCCAGTCAGATCCAACGATGGGTACATTGGGACAAGCCGGTCTGTAACAATCATCAACGAGAGGAGGCATCACCCAGAAGGTAGGAACGCCTGCGTGCGAAGCTATTTGACGGGGGGACGAGTGTGGTGAGAGCTGTCTACTAGCCAAATTGGTAGACAGTAATTTACGTCAATATTTACGTTCTCAAGATTTGTCGTGAGAAAATGTGAACAAAGATTGATTGAAAACCTACCACAGCATACTTTGCGTAGGCGGGTGCAGTTAACATATAGAGGATTTGACATTCAAGAAACAGTCACAAATAGATGAAAGATTAACTTTACGTGAGAAACAACCAATCGGAAGACTGTGTTTGTTTGCTTAAATATCCATAGTGATGTACATGCAAACATACAAATATGCGTTGATTTCCTTAATAAATGATCTGTTGCCTGACTCTAGCCTTCTGTTGTTACACAGTGACAAAACTAGCCACATGGGCTGGAATTAAGATTTCCACAGGTTGTATCATGCCAGAGAGATCGTCTAGTGGTGGGCGATTAGACCGAAAACAGTAACGGTCACAGCCCACGTTATTTTCACTACATTACGAGGGGGGGTGGAGGGGTTTTGGGCGAAGTACTGCAGGGGAATAGGGGTACATAAACATCACCAGTTGAAATGAACTCGTCGTCAATTTATTATGGACCAGTCGCCAAATCAGCAATAGCTTTATTGTGTTTTTCTGTCGAATAAGGTTTTTAGTCTCACTCTAATCTAAACCACAATGTCTGCATCGCTTACTGGCGGACAGAAGAGGTTAAGCAGTGTACTGGCAGGGAATCCAACACGGAATTCCCATGTGGCTGACAAGCATTCAACGGCTGAACCACCAACGCAAGAAGAAGTAATACACACTCCGTCTAATATTAAGGAAGCTCATCAAGAATGCGTCCTAGCCCATATTCTCGCGTTACATTAGCACATATCAATTCAGTGGAAATGAGTGGGAACCAGCTTCGTCAACACAGTGATATAACTAAACATTCATACTACAAATAATTTTAGGATACGATATGAAATCAGTAAGTCCTGAAGAGGATTCTCCATCAACGTTTTAACTGTGTTGTGAAATAGTGATCAACTGTTACTGAAAAGGCTTTCAGGTATTTTAGTCTATTACATGACAACAATAAAAACAAGTCAATCACCTAATGTGCATCAGAAGGTAACAGGCCCACAGACTCTTCATTTTTTCACAGTGCACACACTGACTACTTTCAAGTTATATAGTAATATAAGAGTGGGTTATGTTAAATTCAATTCTTCACAAGTCGGACGCAGAATATACTACTAGCAAAACGTTTGTTTAGAAAGAAGTAGTCATCAGTTTTGTCTTTCTGTGAAAAAATTCTCATGTCTTCACTTTTCTTTCATCTGATTTCGTAATCATTGGCCCAAACATCTTTACCTTTGATGCTGTAATATAACAAAAATATTTAGAGCGAACAATTGTGCTTTCAATAAATTCTTCCTTCTTCATACTCTACAATTATAAATCCATTAATTCAAGCATACAATAGCCAGCCAGTAAAGGCAAATTAGAATCATATCAGAAAAATTATTGTGGAACAAGTATACGTAAGATGGGATGGAACAATAGTCAGATAGTTTTCTTTAATATGCATGGTCAATGAGAACATGAGACAAAATGAGATGAAGTAATTTAATTTAATGTGTGTGTGTGTATATTATACATAAATATAGTCAACAGAAAGTACAGGTTTCGAGAGTGAGTGTAATCAGGGTGTGTGAGACAATATGACAATAAACCAACGAATGGGGCGGACTAGACATAAGTTCAAGGTTGAAAATAACGACAATAAGAATGATTGTAAAATAATAACGATGATATGGTGTAAAATTACAAGCACTATTGGTGAATGATTGTCAAATAAAAATAATGAATACAATGCACTTTCTGATATGATTCTAATTTGCCTTTACTGGCTGGCTATTGTATTCTTAAAATAATGGATTTATAATTGTAGAGTCTGAAGAACGAAGAATTTATTGAAAACAATTGTTCGCTCTAAATATTTTGTTTTGAATTAATTATGGGAATATTCAATTTATTGAAATCTAGTGAGCATCCCTTAGCTCTAAAGGCACTCATTGAGTACCTGAAGTATAGTGCTAGCCTCGTGGATGCGAAAACGAACGTGGACTTTATTCGAAATTGTATTGTATTATATTCAAAATCCCTTCGTCGAAGCAAAACACGACCGAATGAAAAGTCATTAAAGCGATTCGCCGTTAATCAAATCGAATCCCTTCAAGTTTATATATCTGAACTAGAGAGAAACATTTCGCAAAGACTTTACGCCGTCGATGAGCTTCCTCAGAACCTGAAAGATTTATTTATTGACTACGTTAATGAAGTTTTAAAAACTCAAGAAAGCAAGAAATTGATATTAATAACCAAAGGACTAGATACAGAAACGACTGAAACTAATTTTCCAATTGACTATAACCGGTACGTTTTCAATTTTTCCTCTGTATGCTTAGATAAGACACAACTTGAAGCCTTATCTCTCTGTTTAAAATTCTGTGGTCGACATAAAAGTAAATCAGCATGAAAATTACACCTTCCTACTGCTTTCACTACTAGTAACAAACAAAGAAGCTCAAATTCACCTTTGTTTGATGAATCCGCTCCATTCAGGCAACTCGAAACCAACTTGTGTATAGAGGAAGAAACAGCGATTGATTGTATTTTAACCTGGTAACAACATTTTCACATTTTTTTTCACATTATTAAGCACTCCCCATTTTGATTTTTTACCACTCTTGGTATTACTGATATTGTGGTGTTTTCTAGACCACTGATGTTGACTCTCACTCAACTGATTTCCAGGGACATCCTATTCCTTGCTTGCACGGTATTATATAGACCATTTTTCTCTCTAAGTTGCTAGTTTATTTGTGTTTTCTTTATGTTGTTGTCATGTCGACCAACAGAATCTCTGGAATATTCTTCCAAACTTATTGGGAATAACCAATTTCTTTTTGTATTATTTAGTTACTGATTATACCATCATCTTCATCATCATCGATATTTCGTTCATTTTAGTGTGAATATCGTCACCGACCAACATCAGCTGGGAGATTACTGAATACCAATTCAAGTGGCTGAATGGTTAAACAGCTTGGCCTCATAACCTGAAGTTACCAGGATCGGTCCCTAGGTTGCGCAGTGTTGAAGAGTCCCAAGCGAGGACAAGACAGTTGTCCAGTGCTCCTTGGTTTCCAATGACCTCTAACTATATTCGATTGTTGACACAATATCTACAAGGAAATTAATTCTCCTGTCATAAAACTTTTCATATTGCTTTTATACTACTTATAGTAGGTAAAAAATTATATTATAAATTTTACAACCGGTCAGTCTCTTCTAAGACGATGTCACTCAGGTGGTCGCACAGATAAATAAACACCACTCCTCTAATGGAGCTATTATTGCACTAACCAGAAATACTCAGTACTCACTGATATGCCAGCTATTCAAACGGGTGTATGTGTGTGTTATGTTTCTCTGCTAATCATTGTGACTGTATATATAAGGATGCTACATATCTCTAGGGATCCACAACGGAAGTGCTTTCATCTCCTCATTACACGATCTCCTCCATGTTACCCTAGGATAACCAACTCTTCACCCGTCTCTCACTGGACTTCCAAACGAGTGATGTCACTCTATGGTCTCTTCAGTGAGTGTCCTATCCACCTCCATTACCTTCTACATATTTGTTGATCAGCAGGTTCTTGTTAGGCTCGTCGGCAGAGTTCCTCCTTGCTTCTTCTTCTTCTTTCCATCTGACCATCCGGTTATCATTATGAAGCAAAGTCAGCCATTGATAAATGCAAATGTTTTTCGTGACACGCCAAGTGTCTAAACCAAGAAGGAAAACTGATTGGACAATAATTTTGGAAATTCGTACATTGTTCGTAACAGTGAATGCAGAATGTTTCCAAGATGCTTTCAGAATGGTAACTGTTTGACTTGCCTTTCCGATTCTGCTTTTGACGTCTTCGTCTGTACCGGGTGTAGTTGAAACAATGCTGACTAGGTGCTGACTCTTTTAAATTTCCCAAGTTGATGATGACTGGTGTTTGCTGTTGTTGGTTGTCAAGTGTCTCCATCTTCTCTATGTTTGCTTGAAGTCGTGTCTTCACCGCTTCTTCTGCCGACTTGTTGGTTTTTATCTGAGTGTGTTGATCTGCAGGGATTCGACTGATTACAGGACCTCATCATGAGATGACATCAGCTAGAGAACCATTAGAAAAGTAGCAGAGATCAGCGGACAGCTCTTCCATCTTAGTTCGGGACACGTTAGTAGTACCCACTTCTAAATGACAAGAAAGGATGTTGAAACACTGAAGAGATCTATCCACACAGAAAGCCACCATGAAATGGACAAACTGACAAACTTGTATAGTTGAATATTTCTCAGTTGAAAAAAGAGCACTCATAGTCTCATCGATCCACTGTACCAGGAGAATTTTCAGCATAGACTGCTTAGAAGAAGAAGTCTTATTTCTCAAAAATATCCTGACTCAAAATGGATACCTGACACATTATATGGAGAGCCACAAAAAGAGAAAAATGAAATTTAGTGCCACTTTAGGGAGGAGACTCAGAGGTAGATATTCCTAAAGAGAAGAATATTTCATGGTGGATTTCATCATGAGCTGACATCAGTTAGAGAACCACTGGAAAACCTGGGAGTACTGGACAGCTGTTTCGTCCTAGTTTGGGACTCTTCAACAGAATATTCAGTTTCCTAAGAGAAGAATATTTAGTTTCCTAAAGAAGACCTGTCCTGGTGCAACATCAAGATTGATATTCTCTAGCAATGTGAAGGATAAACTTCTGCATACGACCATTCCAGTGTGTACAATATCAACTCACCTGCAAGTGAAGAAAGCTAGATACGCAGGTCATTCAGTGAGTGTCCTTTCAAAATGTGTTAAGTGAATACTATCCATCATGGCTACAAAGAAGAGGCACTGATTCAATCAAATGCGCCATAGCTGAACTACTTATTGTATCTATATAAACTTATGCATGTAGATATGATTGTACAGCTTCTTTTTGGAGGATGTAGTCACCAAAAAGGTATTTTCGCTAAACGTCTTCTTCTAATAATAACAATAATTAATAATAGTGATCACAATTTACTTTGTTAATATATTTGTGTGTTGAAGTTTCTGTAGCGATTTGGTAAAGTTTTGAGGGTGGACTTGCTAGAACCACGCCCCAACCCTCCCTCTTTATCCGTCATGGGACCGGCTAGAAAACTAGTGAGCTGGTAATCTAGGCGAGGTTTATAAGAACGAAAGAACCTAGAAGACCTGGATTTCTCGCCTGGATGATTTATGTTTGATGTCACACAAAATCGAAGACTTACAAGCGAAAACCGACAAACTGGTCGAAGAAGCAGCAAAGACAGGCAGGACTCCAGGTGAACATAGACAAGACGGAGGTTATGAAAATAATCAACCAACAACAACAACATCAGCAACATCCAGCGCCAATCACCCTTAACGGGAGGGATTTGAAAGAGGTTAGTTCATTCACTTATCTAGGGAGCGTTGTCTCAACTACAGGAGGAACGGACGGACGAGGATGTCAAATCGAGAATCTGGAAGGCGAGAAACACATTCATCAACCTGAAACCAATCTGGAAATCTTCGTCACTCACTCTGCATCAACAACGAAATTCGAATTTTCAATACAAACGTCAAGTCAGTTCTTCTATACATACGGATCAGAAACTTGGCGAGTCACAAAGAATATTTCCATCAGCCTCTTGCAGACCTTTATCAACAACTGTCTTCGTTCTATACTGAAGACCAGATGGCCGTAAAGAATCAACAAGAAGAAACTATGGGAACAAACAAAACAAGAACCAATCGCCTAACAAATATGCAGGAGAAAGTGAAGATGGATTAGATACTCGCTGAGGTGGCCGCTGGGTAACATCGCGCGTCAGGCCATTGCTCGAGTGGAACCCGAAAGGGAAGCGGCGAGTGGGACGGCAGTGCAAGGGTGACATGGAGGAGATCGTGTGAAGAGGAGTTCAAACAGTATGGAATAACACGGATGCAGGTGAAAAGTACAGCAGAAGACAGAAGCAAGTGGAGACGTGTAGTTGAAGCCCTATGTTCCACTAGGAACCCAAGGGAAAAATAATAATGCAATTTACTTTATTTGAAAACAGTACTTATAATATGTTTATAATGTGTAATCCTCAGCATTTGGTACAATTTACTCGACAATGGAAAAACCAGAAATCAGAAAAACAATATTACAGGGTTGATGTTGGCGACGTTTTGGTAATATCAGTGAAAATTAAGTCAAAAATGCACAAAAAAGTGTAAAATAATAATAATGGCAATAATAATAATAATAATAATGTTAATATCTAAAGTTATAAATGAAGACCAAAAAGCCGCTTATTTTGCTATTCCCATAGTAAGTCATAGGTTTCACACTTAACAGTTTAACTAATAAAAAATGCCCATTAAATTTCTTCGAAAGAATGGTGACTGAACAAAGAATACTCTTTTCGATAACCTCTTCACCATCAGGCTCTACAGTTATGTGCATACATGATAATGAATGAATGAATTAGTGTTATGAACAAAAACAATAATGCTGTTTGTACAAAAACACTTTATCGTTTTTCCACTAGTTCCTGTCGTTGCTACACGAGCTTATTGATTAGTCATTATCTCACACTTATTACGTCATGCCAACTGCTGTCTCTTTTCTAACTTACAATTAGTCAGCCCTTCTTACATTTTATATTATGTAATACAACTTTTTCAAGGACAAATTTTACCAGTACCTGATTGGTTCAAACATTTCTTTGTTAAATATAATTACGATTGTGCAGCTCATGAAAATGAATTGTCGAAAAGAAAATTTTCTTCGCTGTTTGTGCCTTTTTCTTATAGTTTACAGTTTACAATTTATTTAAGATAGTAGGCTGTTTTGATCAGCGAGGAAGCTTGAATGTGATGAAGAGGTGCACAAGGAGACGGATCGCCGAAAAGTCGCGGAAACCATAGTATACTGTCAGCAGTTTCATATCTACTCCTACCTTCTTTCTTATTTCTAACAATTGTTAGGACAAAACTCTACCTAGACGCAGACTGAAGTGTGGGTATATTTCCAGAGTGAATTTATGGATGACTTTAGGTAATTTATAAAAGAGATTGAACACTAGAAAAGAAAGTCAACTAACTGCCTTCAAACGATGAAAACTAGTGTGGATGAGGTGCAGCTTTGATTTTTCACAAGAACGTTTGTCTTTCGGTAACTGCGAGATGAAGTATCTGGTCAGGCACCTTCAATTGTTTTCAAGACTTGATCATTGATTTATATCAGTTAGATAGCCATACAAAACCAGGAAGTACTACAGAACTGTTCGTTCTAGTTTGCTTATCATCAGCAATACGCACCCACTGGGGTTCGAACTCAGGTCTTTCCGGTTACAAGGCAAGCTCGTATACCCTTCAGCCACTGGGAACCGATTCAATAGCCCGGGAACTGTTAGAAGTTAGAATTCATGAGCCACTAAATTGGATCCCAGTGGCTGAAGAGGATACATGCTTGACTTGTTACCGGAAGGTCTTGCATTCGAACCCCATTAGCTGTTTACTGCCGATGACTCCAAAACTATAATGAAGCGGCTGTCCAGTACTCCAGTGCTGGTTTCCAATGGTTCTCTAACTGATATCAATCCGTGATCAACTCGTAAAACATTAATTCTAATCCCTACAAACCAATCATAGAATACCTTCTATGGTATCTATCAATTCAACTGATCCTCGTGTCAAGCCAGCTTTACTGACTTTCTTCCTAGAAACTTCATTTCACTTGATTGCGAACACCTAATAGAGTGAAGTTAAAAGAGTTGTTGTGAAAACTGTCTCCGCATCGAAAATCAGATCACCGGAAAGGATAAATAACATGAAGCTGCAAAAACAAATCAACAAATAGCTGAGTCTCCAATCAAAGTTGAAAAGTATTGAAAGTAGGCCAAAGACATCTCACATTGACATCGAACTTGACGCATTTCATCGAGTGGAAACGAGATTGGAAATCGCGAGTCTTACGCATTTCTGAGGGTCACACGAAGGAAATCATGTATGGAGGCATGAAAGCTTGCAACAGATCGTGTAGCCAGGTATAGATAACACCAGGGAAAAAAGTGAGATTGATATGTGCCATCGAAGCCCCATATATGATATGGTACTCGAAGGAAGATCAATAATGGTAATAATGCTGTTTCATTTGGTAGTCACCATTCACTAGACACGTGTGCATAAGCGCTGTTTGCATGTTTTGTTTTCTAAGGCTTCGATATTTTTCAAGTTTGACCACAGATTGTTGTTATTGTGGTCAGCTACTTGACAAACAAATTTTTGGATGGTCTCGCGTGAATCCCCAACTGATTTATAGAGATTACATTTCTTATGATAGACTTTGAGTCGATCTGATGGAGTGAATGGTGCGCATTCTCGGCAATCACCTTCGCAATGAATACAAAGATAGCAAGAAGCATTCCAAAGAAGTCGAAGCAGACTTCGATTGCTTTGGGGCAGCGTATTCCTTAAAGATAACGTGAAGTTTTCGAATTCTCGATCACCCTAATAATGAATTCACTGGGGATGCACACACTCCCAGCCACTGTCTCAAGTTAGTGAACATAGCTCCCGATCGTCTGAGTTTCCGACTCGTCTATTTGAAGTGACATACTTTCTGGTATAGTGATTGTATTTGTCTCTCAGACTGCTGAGCATGAGTGTAAATTAAAAAGCCTTCGTCTTCTCAAGGCAATGCAGTGATTATCATTACTCAGTTCACTTGGCGCGTTGATGAATCATGATGACGTAATTCACCTCATAAGACGACTCACCCACAGCATAACATCCAAACATCACATTCCAGCCTATTCTTGCTTTCTACACACCAGTCACTGGAAAACATCTCAGCAGTTAGTGTCATCAATTCAAGAGAGCGAATCAGAGTGTAGTAAACACTGTTCACTAACCACTTTGCAGAAAATATGAATGGCCAGCAGATTCAACACTCCATTCAAAGCCACTCAGATTCTCTCAACACAAGTCACGTCAACGGTGATACAGCGTTTCATTCTCCCATCTCATCCTCATGAGTATGTATGTGTGTCAGCATCTGTCACTAAGTGACTTCTCCGAATATCGAACAATGCATAATGAATTCATTTCGGCTAAGGTCATGCTCCAACATCTTCATGGTGGAAGCCTACACGAAATTCATCAGTCGGAAGCTGAAACTTCAGAGAACATCAGTGTGATGTGAAACCAAGAGAATATTCACACGCTACTTCTCATCGATGTACACGATTGCAATTTTCACACCGAAAATATTGGGACACGAAAACAAAGTGTTGACTGTTGTTAATATAATTGAACATTTATTGTCGAAATTTACATTAAAGTAAAATTTGTGAATAATCAGAATGAAAAGCATTCACAGAATGGGATATGTGACGCCTTGAGCAAATCAATTGTCCCGTTTCTCCACATTCCTCCTCTTCTTCTCAGATCATGACACCTGTGAGTGTCGAAATGGAAAATACGAGAAAACGAAAGTGAACAGAATTCACGTCTACTAAAATTTTTAAACACAGACTGTACATATCTTCACATTTTTCATTCAAATGTGACTGAAATGTCTGCAATTTTTTGAAACGTGTGGAAATGTGAAATATCATATTCCATATGATTACTCTGCTGGAGACTTGGCTATTTCAGTGAAGGATGAATGAGAAATCATTCACGACAAAGTCACTCATCAAATGATATCATTGCACAGCACAGCATAGCACAGAAAAGCATAACATATCACAGCAGAGCATAACCACTTACATAGCGGCATTCAGGACACGCTGATGGAGGTGGTGGAAGAACTTTTTTAAGCTCCTGAAAAATGAGAAACACTCTATGAATACAAATCATTCATCACATCAACATTGACGCCATTCTCAATTTACATTTCACAGCCGAATAAACACTCTCTCCAACATTCTACAAATGACACCTGAAATTCTCTATATTTCTTAGGCGAAGCAAAAACAAGCCTGTATTTTCTATATTCGAGTTTGGCACATCAATCCATACACAACTTATAAGATACATCAACGAAATCTCTTCCGCTCCTCACTCCCTTTCTTCCTTCCTTCTTCAATCACTTCCTCCTCATATGAGCGAATGAAATCGTGAATCCATATCGTCATGAGCGTGAACATACCACTCACTTTGTAAAATTCAAACACACACTCAGCAGTATTTCACGTCAAGTCAAAAAAGTACACAAATCATGACAAATATCACATATCACTGTTGTTTGTTATCACTCGACTAGCTGAATTTCCACTCAATCAAATCTGTTCGATTTCCTCTATTCTCTTTGTTTCACCGATTTTGTTATTGTATGTCCCTGTGTCTCTAAATGCATTCAGGCTCAATTTCAATCTCCTTCCCCAGCTGACTATGAAGAAGACGATGATGATGATGTTGATAGTGGTGATAATAGTATCAGTGGGTTTAACTCAAAGTTGTTGTGATAGTACATGTGGATGGACAGACCAGTTTAATGAATCATAAAACTCACTGAAAGGGGTACACTTGACAACTGAATTGAATAGTAAACAATTGAAGGCAATGAAGACAAGTTAAGAAATTGTGGAAACAGAATATTCACTGTCAAATGCGAGCTCAATTCAGCCGAACTGATGTCCTAATTGGCCAATAGTGAGTAACAGTGACTCTCTGTTTGTGAACAACCTCCGTCTGACTATCCATCACTCAACATCTTCACTGTTATTCATATTTCGGCGCGACAGAGATTAACTGAGAAAGCGTTGTTCACTGCACAAACGAGTGATGTGAACAAGGTGATGTGAAGGCGGCGTCAGTTGTCACAAACACACACTTGTCATTGGCCACAACCACTTCACAGAACACAGTTGGACAATTTCAGTCAGTAGATCATCTCCCAAACAACCGGCCATCATTCTCACTCATACAATCAGTTGAACACTCATGAACCGTAGCAGATCGACAATGGAAATAATTTAAAGTGAAATGATTTTCACCACTCTGAATCAAATTCGTCGAGAGATAGATAATCACCACAAACTTGGAGATTTTCATTGATTTCCAATGATACAGAGTTCACGTCTTCTCTGATTCACAGACATCCTACATTCACTGAATGGTCACTGAATCCCAGTGACTGTTCTCAATGCAAACATCTTCGATTGTTCCAGATCATTTGCATCAGGTTCGCTGGTTATTCGCAGGAATATGATGATATGGGATTCCAGCTGTACACACAACAAGTAACACAGCTGACTGCACGTTAAATTCTAACTCTTACTCATGAGAATTACTTATCCGGAATCCCTTCAAAGTACAAAATCTGATAGGTGAGGCTGAATTCTCCAATTTCACATGAACGAACTCTGTCGGATTCTCCATCCACTGAATTAACATCCATCCATCTATGTGAATGCAATACACGTCAGTTTCCGGACAATGCAGATATCAGTGCAAATCACACCTCCGTTTTGACTCTCTCTTCACTGTGGTTAACTTGTTCAGCTTGTAGTTGAAACATTCAATGCTCATTCAAACAACACGCATTCAACAAACACGCAAGTGATACAAATAACTAGGCAGTTGAGTGAATCAGCACAAATGTCTGTTACTTACGCATTTACATTCCTTCTTCTTATCC
Source organism: Trichobilharzia szidati (assembly GCA_944472155.2). Classification (NCBI taxonomy): domain Eukaryota; kingdom Metazoa; phylum Platyhelminthes; class Trematoda; order Strigeidida; family Schistosomatidae; genus Trichobilharzia; species Trichobilharzia szidati. The sequence goes on along the minus strand of OX235277.1, from coordinate 69,667,414 downwards.
CCCTCCTTATAATAGAAATATGTATATGTTGGTTTCCACTGTGGTCTCTAGAGGGGAGCAGAAAACAGCAGAAAATAAACAGAGATGATGTTTGCATTTGTGAGTCAACTTGTCTCCTCAACTCACCTGCGTCTATGCATAGTCTAGATGTCAGAATGCATTACAAGGTGACCATGTGTTTGTGTGTGTGTGCGTTTATTCATTGTCCAGAAATCATTTCGCATCACTAACATACACATCTGATATCATCATCAGCAAGCAAACCCTGGTGCCAGTGACAGTGGATGATCGAGTGTCAGGTGAGTGGAACACTCCATTTCCACTGGAATGCAGTTCGCGAGTGGTGCAATCCACTTGGAGCGGATGAACAGATGCAATAAAACCACAGATTTTATTTTCATCAGTGATGAAGGCGAGACTGAGAGGGAGACACTCAGAGAGAAGGAGGGATTATTCCAGAGTGTATATTCTGGATTCTCTCAGATGTATAAGTCAGGGACATACAAGCACACTCACGTACATACACATGGATCGGTGGGCAGTCTAATCAATCTGATGGTGCGAGACACAACAACACGCTACATGGCTTATCCAAACAACCACTGAATGCGCATCTCACATCACCTGTGGCACTACACGCACAACAGCAACATCAACAACTGACTTACCGGCATGTCTGCGAAACCTGAAAGTATTCAAGGAAACAGTAACATGTTTTTTGACAAATCATTCCGACATCTAGTCATCGTGATTCCACACTGCACATGTTTGAATCTCGATAAAGTGATGACAAACGGGACACACTCTTATGCATGAATGAAAGACATGGAGGGAGGTGAACCGTCATCGTCAAATACATCATTCTGAGAATCTCAGTCAATGAGATTCCACAAAAACAACTGTGGTAATACGAGTGCATTGCAACAGTTACACAATATGAAATGTAAGTACAACCAAATGTTCAACACACACACACACATACAGAAAAGAGACTTAATAAACGTGTGACTCGACATCAGATTTTCAGGCGAATGATAATATATACCGTCAACTTACCTTGAATTCCACTTTTCGACAGAAGAATGAAACAGAGGAGTAATGACCAGAAAGACATTGTATGAAGCACTGTATGAAGCAGAGTAATGCACCAGTTTGACATGAAGCCAACCATCTCCTTTTATACACTCGTAATCTGTGTCATCACAGTTTGTGTCTGTGTCTGTGACTGTCAACACTGATTGTCTGTCGCAGAGTCGACCAGCCATAGTGTCAGTGTGCACCAATCAATTTTCTTTCTGAAGTGTTGTGTTGTAACCAATGCAATGTGAGAGAATTATAAATGCGTTCAATACCGAACACTCTTTTTCACTCACTCACTTTCTGATTGGTGGCGATTCATTCTTCAGAAAATCAGCCAAATACACGAATGTGGACACACATCAACTCTTCCTCACTATCAAACTACCTTACCTTGTTTCAATTCATAGAACCATGTGTCCACTGACTCACTCAGAAATCAGTCGATAGTTACTTGTCACCATTCGGATGGATGTCTGTTTATTGGTGCTCGAGCAGCTATTTGATCAGTCGATTTGTTAGAGGGAAACGCGTGATTATTTGAGACATTTGAATGCACAATAGCATTATGGGTAAATTTTGTTTTGATAAAGTCTCACGGTGTTATGCAGTAATGTTTACTGATGACGTTTCGAGCACAAAACAAAATTTAACCTATAATGGAATTACACTCTACTACAGTGCACAAGTTTTATTCTTATATCAATGGATAGACAATAATCAGCGAGAAATGACAACTTGAAGAGATCAGTGTACGAGCGTGTCCTTCGCACAGGACATCCGTTGAACATCTCGAAGTCCTCTAGGAACCATAAGGAGCGATCACGTCTGCGATGCAGTGAGATTCATGCCTGTCTGAATATCGATCGTGAACTGGTTCGCAATTCGAATTTTAGAGGGACAGCAGTTTATGAGTGGCAGCGTACAGCATTATTAACTCCTTTCACTCAAGTAACACAGTCCACGTACGAATCACTAATCATTTCTTCACTGACACAGTACACTAGCATGAATATTCTTAATTTCATGAATTCATACACTTTAACTATTCAGAACACACACGACTATTTCAATCATCAGGCGAAATGGCATGATTATCCTTCTCCAAAACTTACACACCGACTAATATCATTCGATGATAATTTGGAGAAGTCTCACATATCACGAAGTAAGTAGTGAGTTCAAATACCTGGCGAATTCATTTGACTTGACGCATTCAGTTATGCCATTCTTCAACAGGTTGATTAATATGCGCTTGCTTTCACGATCCCATATCTCGAATCGCCATACACCAGTATGGAAACCAGAAAAGTCAGCGGATGTGACACGCGGAATATCTGATTATTGTCGTCTCACATTCCGCAGACATTCACTGAGCGTCGAACTGAAAATATCGTCTGCGAAGCATGAGATTGTGACTATCTAAGTAGAAAAACTCAAACGAACACATATATAACTCATAATTTTGACAAGCTTCCCACTGAACCGACTAGCATAGGTGCACCATCTTGCACACCAATAACGATATTCCTGTGGAGAATGCACTCAAGTCAGATGCAGTGACACTCAGAATCTACGCTGATTCACACTAGCGATTATTTTCATCCATCTTCTCGATCTATATATTGAGAAGTCTTCCCCTGCAACATCTACAACATCGATTATTGCACTTTTACCGGTCTGTACGTCCATCAGTTATCAGGGAGAATGCCCACCCCAACTATCATGGCACACAAGATGTTCATCAAACCACATGAATACTTACTGAGAATCTATTTTCAAAGACTAACAACTGATTTCCACTCAGATAATCGACACTGGGTAAATCAACTCCCAGTGAGTCCAGCTTAATTGCATGAAATCACTTCCACGCATTCTTATTCTCATTATGTTCTATGTATCGATAACATAAATGTATTTGTTCTGAAAGCAGTTCATCTTGTGGTGAGAGATGGTTGCTAGCCAAATTAGTTGACAGTAATTGAGGTCAATGTTAGTCATGTGAAGACAAGGTCAAGATGGACAGGCGGATACAGTTAACATATAAATGAACTGACACAGACACAAGAGATGCAAGGTTAACTTTGTGTGACAAACAACAAATCAACAGACTGTATTTTCTACTAAAATTAACCTACAATAATGTACATCAAAATCTATAAATATGTGTTGATTTTCCGTAATAAACGTTCTGTTATCTGGCCCTTGTTTTCTGTTGCTACAAACTCCCACTCGTTATAACTTGAGTTGCTTTCAATAGTATATTGAGTTGCACTGAAAACGAATGTTAACTTTTAAGATCTGGGTAGCGTTTCAAATTAGCTAACTATTGTTAAGTGATGAGAAGCAGCACCATAAATTGAAGTTGATATTTCACAGGTATTGTTGGACTATTTCTTCAATCGAATTAAAAACAACCATTTCTCTTTCAAATTTAGAACCAACTCGAAATGTTATCCAAACAATCAAACAGAAACTATCAGGATTGTAGTACCTCTCCTGTATTATTAAGAAAACTGGAATTTAGACAGCCAGTCAATCAGACAGTGAGCATACGCGTGTATTGTCGTTGTTAAACATACAATATACTTGATTGTTTCATATTCCTCAGGCATACAGGTAATTTCTTCGCACATATGTGAGGATATCCAACAGAGTCAGAATAATGGCCAATTTATTCAACATGATATTACGTTAGAGGTACTCAATGTATTCTTGAAGTTGAAGCTAGGTCTCTTTCCGAATCGAGACCAGTATTTAACATGAGTATATCTGAACTACTAGGATCATGTGACCAGTATTGTTTGGTATCAGTGCAGAATATAGTGTCAATTTATTCATTCTCCTAACTTTCATAAACTGCACAATATATTCAATTGATCACGGCTGTACACCCGTGCCATTGATCGATGGTTATATTGAAATTGACGAACTCCTAAATCTTGCATAGGCGGTGGTAAGCATGGTAGGTATGGATACCGGAACGTCACGGTATCACACCCTTCCGATATGAAATTAACACCACTGCTAACGAGGATTCACAACTCAGTCTTGAAGCGAAATATTCCACTGGGTATGTAGGACAGTGAAACAAGAGATAATGAAACCGTGAAATGCAGTCAATGTATAGTGGAAATCTAATTTTTCTTATTTCTGAGGTAAATCGCTTGACACAACTTTTAACCCAGTATTCATACTACAAAACGTAATGCTAATTAGGGCTTTTTTTAATGAGAAATACTATTCGATCGACACTTCGCATGTCAATCCGAGGTTAACAAAGATGTGAATATTTTGAATGTTCTGTGAACTACCTGCTCCAGAACTGTTTCTGGCATATTGATCACAAGATTCACGCAAGTAAATGACTGAAAGAATTTTGCCACAATACATTCCGTTTACCAAAATCAGCAATTACAAATTTATACAGAAATCCATGGTGGTCAATACAAGTGATTATTGTCATACATCCAACCGAATGATGAATTGATAAGGCGTCATCTGCAACATCAACAACATCTATCAGTGAACTCACAATGATTTAAACGTTCATCAGTAATCAAGGAGAATTACACATGAAGTCTGCACAGCTACCATCGCATTATACTGCGAAGTGTTCAACGAATAGTGCTGCTCATCAAATCGCTGGCTCGTGGGCATCACAGATTGTAACACAAATGCTTGATTGAAAGTAGTGACACGCGATTCAGCTCGTAAATAATACAAATAGGTTCCAGCCATTCCTTGACTTCATTTCACTGTATCACCATTATCACTTGTTTTACTTTCATGCTTTCCCAATGCAATATTGGATGGACTTCAGGACTGAGTTGTAGTATACTTGAAGTTCTGTCGTAACTGCCTACCTGTTTGAACATAGATATAATAGGGGATACCAGGCTGGCTTGTTTTGCCCCTGTCTTCCCTTCAGAGGCTCGGGCGAATTTTTTGATATGGATCACTCGACACGTGGCATCATCATATAGCTGTCGAGGTTAGCTGAGATAAAATTTCAAAATATATTTATGTGTGGTGTGTCTGAGGAGAGTAATATTAGGATTTCTGTTTTTGTTTCACTCTTCTGCCATAATTGTATCTCACAGAGAATAACGTGGTATGGTGAAAGCCTAATTAGTATGAAAATATGCACAAAATTCAACTAACGACAACAACAGCCACAATGAAGTTAAAACTTTTACTATTTTGTGCGTTTTAGCACTGAATTAGGCAGCTTGTTTAACTCACACACACACACGCACACAGATAGAAAGAGATGTGAGATCAATGTTTTTATTATGAAAACGCTTGCTTCTTTCTCTAAACTTCACATCATTATACTCTATACGCCTACTTTATGTGCTGTGCTGTGATTTCGTGACAGACAAATATACTGAGGTCAAGTAATTATAATGTATGAAAACAGAGCTGTTCACTTAGTGATGTATGATTTCATCATATATAGAAAATTATCCTTCTTCTGTGTTCTGAGTGAAACACAGAGCCTGAAGCCTTATGCTTTGAAGCTTTGCTAACAGTGGTGCTGTTCTCTTACTGGGTAGCATTGCTAGACTCACAGCGAAACTTGCCGTTAGGCGGGCGAGGTTAAGGTAAGCGTCAGTTGAAAATTGACTCGGGTGAATGGTGCGTAGCTGACGGGTATTCATCTCCTGAAACACTGAAGCATTTAGAATTCATATCCTTAGGATTCTGAAATCTCATCTACAGTCTGATAACACTCTCATCGTTTACACGTATTTTAGGTTCAATTATAGAACACAGCATATGTTGACGTTCTCCTGATGACCAATGGCTTTGTTGAGGTTTTCAACATTTTTAGTAGCTTTCGTCGACTCCTTACTGAATAGATACTGTATCATTACTAATAATACTACTTATTCCTCGAGGGTTCTAAGTGAAAGACAAGGCTTTAGGTGAATACAGCTATCAAACTGACATCTTTGCAATTACACTCAACTGCTCTCCTCTTTCACATGATCTCCTCTATGTCACCATTGGGCTAATTCCCAACACATCGATTTCTATTTTGGTTCTACTCAATGGCAGTGAATTGTCTCTTTTTGAGTATTTATGCTACAACAGGTTGCTATCTGGTTGAATACATGTCAGAATTCTTAGTTGCTTATCCTTACTGACTATCTGATCTTTCAAATCTCATCAAATTCTCATGAATTCAATTATGGTTAAAATTTATTTTGGTAATTCCCCAGTGTTATACAGTAATGTACTGATGACCACGTTTCGAGCACAATTAATTGCTTATAGTCATATCAAGGTACTCACTGACACAACTTTCTTACTTCGTTCATATAATTCCATTATTCTCCATCACTTGATTTGATTGGTAGTGGTATTTTCCATATTTCCGGTATGAGTGATGAGTCATTAGTACTGCACATGTTTGGTGTAGACTCGATGAACATGCATTCAGTAATCAATCTCTCTATTACTCACTTAGCTATGTGTGTTAATGCATGCAGTGAAACGCAGTGCTGTGTTTTTCTAAATTTCGCATCTTCGTGGGATCAGCCATTCTAACATTAGTTAAATTCGTATATTCTGAAAATCCAACTACCCTCGATCTACCAGTTTGGCATATGCAGTTTACCTAACTCACAGTCATCACAAGGCATTGTGTAAATTATAAATTATTTTGCCTAATTGGGTCAACTTACAGGGTCCTTGAACATACAGAGCTTGCCTCTGAGTGAGTGAGTTTGAATGCCACTCGAATCTCTGCTTTATTCAGAATCCTTCGTAGGATCTCAAATGTCCCGCCTTGTATGGTATAACAGTGTATGACTTAAATTGTCTCTTGTTTATGTTATCGTTACTAGTTTCACAATTACTTTTCTTTTTCTTTTGATCTTAATTGATCTTCTTGACGAATTTTATAGGACAGTTATTTGATACCAAAGCTTCTTCTATCTGTTTTATTTCATCATGTTGGTCTTTTCTTGTAATACTAAGTGCTACTGTGGTGAGTGCTACTTATAATCCGATATAAGTAGTATATCAGGAACGAAGTAACAACATGTTTGTCACACCGAAAAGAGCAATCAAAGTAGAGAACTATAAAAAGAATGTTGCCATGTGATGCTGAATCCAAGAAGCTATCGAATGAGACGATATTCGATCAATTCGTCAAGGATTTGGTGAAGATGTGCAAATGGCCGGTTTAGAATATGGTATTCCAAGTTTAGCTATGTACCATACGTTTCACCAAATAAACATTCCTTTCAGTCTCCTCAGTCTTGTCTTCTTTACATTTGGTGTCGCTGCCTCTGCCGGAGATGAAGGTGCCGTGGCCGCAGGTGTTCGAGGATGGAGATGTGCGGACGTTCCTCAGGGACTTCGAAGCTGTCGCGGAGCTGGTTGGAGTGCAGGAGCAGAAGGCGAAGCTGGTTGTCTTGGGAACGCTGCTGAGGGGCCGCGCGAAGGCTGCGTACAACAACGCTCGGGAGTTGGAAGGTGAGGCGGCGTGGGACACGGTCGTCGAGAGGCTCGTGTGCGAGTTCGACAGCCCTGCGGACAGACAAGAGGCGCTGCAGAAGTTCCGGACGCTGAGACTTGGCCAGGATGGGGATCCGTTGGTTCTCGCAGTAACGCTGACGAATCAACTGCGACGCGTGTTACCCAACCTAGACGAAGATTCACGGGAGCAGTTGCTTGCATCTCAGTTCCTCGAATGCGTCCCGACAGATATCGCTCATCAGTTGCAGCTAGTTAACGCAGCTCAGCCAATGGATGTCTATGAAATGTCAAAGGTGACAAGGCAGATAATGACCTCGCATGTTGCTCCAGTGATGTCGGAGGGCCAAGATTCCAAGAAGATTGAAGACCAGATTGAAGAGTTGAAACAACAGGTGGCAGCTATGCAGATAAAGAAAAAACAAACAACAGATGCTTTGCTTGCGGAGGAACCGGTCACTGGCAGAGAAACTGCCCGAAAAGAAGGCAGAAAAACCTTAAACGATACAGTCTTCCTTCTTTTTCTCGCTCGCGTTTAGAGGTGGTCGGGTTAGTCGAAAGAGGTTCAGTGTACGGGAGATTACGAGTGAACGAAAAAGGAATAGTTTGTTTGATCGACACAGGGGCGGCAGTTTCGTTGATAGGTAGAGAACAGTGTAAGGAAATAAGGCCGTGCACATTAGCAGTTCAGACGGTAGGAGGACATCCGTTGCACATTCTTGGAGATTCAGACTGCTTTGTGGAGATTGGAGCTAGAAAAATACGATATCCGTTTATTGTAACTTCTGATATAAGACGAACGATTTTGGGAGCAGACTTTCTCAGAGAAGTAGGAGCTGTAATCAATATGAAGAATAGAAAAGTGGTCACAAAACACGGACAATTTGCGATACATGAGAATAGTGAAGTCGCTGAGGTGGAAACCACAACCATTGTTCCGCAAGATGCACCACGTCTAACCACGTTGATGAGTAAATATGCCGGTTTATTCACTAGTGATGGAGACCCGTACGGTTATTGTGATAAGGTAAAGCATAACATCCCACTGAAGGATACGGGGAAGACAGTCTTTTCATCGCGACGAGTTCCTGTTCACCTTGAAGAAGAAGTTAACCGACAAGTCAGAGAAATGTTAAACGACGGAATAATCGAAGAAGCCGACAGCCCGTTCAGTTCGCCAATCCTTTTGATAAAGAAAGCCAACGGGAAACATAGATTTTGTGTCGATTTCAGACAGCTGAATAGCCTCACCGAAGTAAAACAGTGTGCAATGCCTACCGTAACAGAAACCCTTGATCGCCTTCATAAAGCCAAGTTATTCACCGTGTTCGACCTACGATCGGGTTACTGGCAGATCCCAATAGCAGAAAGTGATCGAAGTGAAACAGCTTTCACAGTTGGGCAGAAACAATACCAGTTTAAACGAATGCTATTTGGATTGGTAGGAGCCCCATTTACATTCAGAAGATTAATGACCTTATTACTGAAGGATCCGAAGAACGTAGAAGTATATGGAGATGACTTGGTGGTGTATAGTGAGACGGAAAGCGACCATATAGACCACATCGAAGCTATCTTAAAGAGAATTGATGACTCTGGACTGCGGATTAATAAGAAGAAGTCCCAAATAGCTAAAAGCACGGTTGTCCTCCTTGGTAACAAAGTGGGAAATGGTGAAATATGGCCATTGCCGGAGAAAATCCTGACGGTCAAAACCAGCGAAGTGCCAAATTCAAAGCGAAAGCTAAGAAAGATTTTGTGGAAAGCGGCACTCTACAGCTGATTTGTCGAAAATTTCAATGAGATAGCAAAACCACTATATACGTTGCTGAGTGACGCGAAATTCATGTGGACGGAAGAGGCACAGCAAAGGTTTGAGCGAATTAAAGAGCTGTTAGATGGTCAACAGATGACGTCGAAACTGCCAGCGCCGGGGAAGCAGTTCACAGTTTCGACAGACGCCAGTGATTATGGTATAGGTGCTGTTTTAAGACAAACGGATGGGGTTGTTGAATACGCTAGCCGTGTGTTGGCACTTGCAGAACAGAAGTATTCTACGGTGGAAAAGGAGTGTTCAGCCATTGTATGGGCATTAGAAAAATGGAGACCACATCTGATCGGCCGCCGATTCCACATTGAGACCAACCACAAAACTCTTCAGTGGTTGAAAACAGCACAGGATCTACGAGGGAAGTTATCACGATGGATGTTACGCCTACAAGAGTATGACTTCACGATTGGACATATTCCAGGAAAAGAAAATGTAATAGCTGACTATTTGTCGAGATCAGATAATGAGACTGAACTACCAGAGGTAGCGTATGCAGTAAACGCTTTGGAGCAAGATCCCTTACAACTTGTTCGCCATCAGAAGTCGGATTCTACTCTTAAGACAGTCATTCAGATAATACGTGAAGGGAAAGAAATTGAAATGGCAGCAGAGAATAGAGAGTTAAAGATGCTACTGCAGCAAAAACATAGACTCAAACTGAACGCTGCCGGCGTCGTAACTTGGCAAGACAGCGATGGTAGCTGGGTTACAGTGATACCAAAAAGCCTTCGTCGTGGGGTCATTCAAGAATGCCACCAACTAGCCCATACAGGAGTTGCACGAACATACGACCTAGTGAGCCAAAGTGCGTACTGGCCAAACATGAGAGGCGATATTGCAAACTACGTACTCGCTCGCCCACAGTGCCAATTGATGAACGGTGATCGGTGCATTCGACCACAGCTACAAAGGATACTCGTAACGGCGGTTGGTGACTTATGGTCCGTGGACATAATGGGTCCTTTCCTTCAAACAGTCAGTGGAAATCAATACATGTTACTGATGACGGAACACGCCACGCGGTGGGTAAATGCTGTAGCGATTCCAGATCAGCGCGCCAAGACCGTAACCGAGGCGGTCATTCAACATATTGTGGCGGATCATGGTGTACCAAAAATTATATTGACAGATAAAGGCCCCTGTTTTGAAAGTGAGGAGTTCAAGACTCGTCTGGAGGCACTGGGTATTAAGAGAATTAGGGTGACTGCCTATCATCCGCAGACAGACGTGCCACAGTACAACATTCCTTTCAGCCTCCTCAGTCTGATCTTCTTTACGGAATCACTGGCTGATGCGAGCACTACTAACTTTTCCACCTTACGCGACAAAACACTTGATTCAGCGCTCACTCATTCTGCTGGAAAAAATGAAGCTCGCGAATGTGCCTGAGTAATGAATTCTGACCGTCAAATTATCCGAGTGTTCTCTGAAATATATGTTGAATTGTATACAAGTATTCCTTCATGCCTTATCAAGAATACGCTACATGTGTACAGCTTACGGGATAATATAGAAAACCCTAGATGCATGATGGTAGACGCAAACTGCAAATTATTACCTGTGCATTCATCGGATGATGCAATCACTAATTAAACGAATAATCTTGAGATGCTCACTAGCGACTTTCCCTATTTAGGTAGGTAGTTACCTGGGGTTCTGGTGAGAAGTCGTGACCAGTAGGGTGCAGCAGGTCGGATGTGAGGACAAATACTCGCCGAAGACATTGGCTAGCGGTTGCGCTATGTCGTGAATTGGCACAAGTTAGAATTCATGGGCCATTGGATCGGGTCCCAGTGGCTTAATTGTATACGAGCCCGCTTTGTAAACTAGAAGGTTCTGGGTTCGAGTCCCGGTAGGTGTGTACTGATGAAAGGTCCCAAACTAGGACGAAACATCTTTCGGTGCTCTCAGGATTTACAATGGTTCTCTAACTAATGTCAGCTCATGATGTAAATCATTCAACCAATCAAATCCTTACAAACAAACACTTGAAAATCTTGAATTATGTTTTGAAGTGTTTCGCCGGAAACACGCAATATTCAACATACTTGAATATTTCTCTTCGACTCATCTTTATAGTTACGTCGAGGAAAAGGACCGTTGTACAAGCCTGAAGGCAGATCTTCTTCAGGCAGAATCAAAATCCTGATTAAATCTGATATTCAAGGAATGTACATAACATATGTACATATATCACCAAAGAATATTGTCATGTTCAACTCCCGCTAAAATGTGAAGTTTTTCAGGGTCTTCTCCAGGCAGCATCTAAATATGTAGGTCCTAATGGTATTGCTGTTGGTTTCAAGCAAAGTAGTATAGTTATCTGTGTTGATGTGAATATTCCTAACAAATATTTCGTACGCTGTCCCAATGACACTTTTGTTCCGAATGTTACGAAGCATAATCTAAGATTCGTTCTACAGTTCTGATACTCTTGATAATCGCATTTGTCTGAAAGATTTTTTTGAATAACCATAAGAAAGCATTGAAAAAATCAGATGGTTTATTTTATATATTTTCGACATACTACTGATAGAACACGTGAGTTTCTTGCTTGGTTTTGACTATTTTTGCTTCGAAATATTACAGTATTGTAGATGATCCAGCGTTATAAAGGTGGACTTAGATGACTAACAACCACTTCACAGTTCAACATGTTGATTTTATGGCAGAAATAAGACTACGAACTTCAGATACGTCAATTCGGCGTAAACTAGTGTTCACAGTCCACTTCGGAGAAAGAAGTAAGTCAAGACTTTAGAAATCGATGGAAAGGAAATCTTGATTCGACTCTCCTTCCCTCGTACATGAGGGATCAGTTGGTGTTTTTTGTTTCTGTATTTGAAAAATGTGATGCAATTCTTCTCCATTTTCAAGGATTCCACATTGAAAAAGTTATGTGTTGAGGAAATCGGAGGATGTTATGTCAGGTGTTATCTTCGTGGTATACGTGGAACACTCATGAACGTGTTATGCGGTTCGCATTAGTCAGAAGATAGCGACACATCTTTACGCTTATTATTATGATTGATACCATCACTTAATAAGCTTCTTTTTTCCAAACGGTGTTTGGTTTCAAACTATATATATATATATATATATTTATTCCTTCACGTTCCAAGTGGAACATAGGGCTTCAAGCTAGAGGCTTGAAGTTTCTGTAGCAGTGTTTATTTTTACAGGATGTGGTTGCTAGCCACATGCCCAACCTTCCCTCTTCACCAGCATTATTTCTGGCTTATCGAGGTAAAGGAGTGCGCCGGCCAGGGATCGAACCTCAGACCATGTGCATGATCGGCGAGCGTCCTAACCGCTATACCAACGACGCACTGGTTTCAAACTGGAACAGAGCAATCCATATCAATAACACGTTCCGCTCTATAGCACTAATGACTATACCTGTAGCTCTGAAATATACGCACAACGATTCATTCTCGAATACACAAACATTTATATGCAATGCTACATGAACAATAAGTTACAAGCTGCATCGACGTTAACGCAATTCATGTATTTCGACTGAAACAACGACAAATGAAAGGGTGTTGTAGTAAGTCTCAGGACATTAATTATGCTAAGAAGTTATTTAGTCAGACCACATATACTGCTGATTGAGTGAACTAAGTAGGCAATAATTACTTATTTCAATGAGTAACTAATATTTAGCTTTGTGCAAATTTACTTGCTTTCTTGATTACCATTCATGTTTTGAAACAGATCATGTAGTAGGATCATAGTCACTTGGTTTCAAGGCTAAACAGTGATGAAATCTCATCACTCTTACTGACTGAATTTCGAATCACTAACCGGTTTGTAAATTGCGAATTTCAATTTATTTAATACGTATACTTCCAAATAACAAACATCGAACAGTAATTGAAGAGTTGTTCAAAGTGAAAACCAGTCTGAGAATTTGAATGTGATTGAGTAAATCAAAATATCCCAATGGTTTTATTTTATTTCGGCATCTCACGACCACCTGATTTTGTCTTTGATATCTTTATTATCACAAATGGTAATTTACAAATAAACAGAACCTTCTAAATCTTCAACAACGCCTATCAGTAGGTCGAGTTGAGAAATCAAAGAGCAGTGTGAAGGTTTATTTTCCTTCCTCGTTGTAGAGCATAGAAGACGACCAGACGAAAGCCTACAAAACTAAAGTCGGAGTGTAATGCATAGCTGACAAAATATCACAGTTGTGTGTCAATGAGCAGAAAACGGTAAGTTGAATTGTCTCCAGCAGACAGAGTCTATCTTAGAAGCTTTGATGACTCACTGCATAAATATTTGGAAACTTTGAAAATATTCGTATCAAAAAGTGATATGAAGCCTTTGTCAGAAAAAAAAATAAAAGAAGTGGTTTAACACTGCTCAAACCGTGAATGTGTCGAAGAAACAACTTATTGCCTTCTGGAGAGTATTATTATTTCGATCGCTCAACATCAACAGAGACTACTTTCAAACTCATTTATGAAATGAGATCTAGTCATTCGAAACGACTTCGTCTAGATCCCTGTTATACACCTGAAATCTTATCAGTCATCAAAGAGAAACCAGAACTGCATGTTCAGTGCAGAAACGCTTCCCACAACCCGTTTCACTACCATGACTTCATTAGGTTTTTTATCCTGCCTATTTTACTTACTCCATATCCTATATAACCGTAAAACAAGCTACATGTAGTCCAATTCACGTGCACGCAACACGTTTTCAATCTTTTCTCTCCAACGTTATCAGCAAACTCCATATCTTAATTCATCATACAAAGAATAAGCTGTCAACCGTTCTGAATCCGTTAGTCTGTTGATAATTCACGCAGCACTGTTATAGCTCATCCAATGTGATTAACTGTATTAGTTACCTTCAATGTCTCCTGCTATCAAATTCTAATGCTGACAAACACACATTACATAAATCCATCACTTCCACGTGCAGTTACGAACGCAAGAGATCTGTTTGCTGAGTCAAGTGTTCATTATCGGATGACAGCTTCACACTCGAACTACGTGCTATACTCCATCAGTCGAGTGCATCTTCTAAATGCAATTGTCTTCCTTGTATGGACTGAAATATTTTGAACATTTCAGTTTCATCAGCATAAGAATAATCCTCAAGTATATCATGACTTAGTCAGAGATTCAATTGTTCACAGAATCAATCGTCACCTCGAAGAGACAACTGTGTGATTAGCGAGAAATTGCTTGGCGGTAAAGGTCGTGCTGCTCTGCTTGAAATGATGTAATTTTATGTGTGAGAACAGGCTTGTGGAGGCACCATTCAATCACCGAGTATTGAGGCTTTCAAACGAGTGATCTTCTGTCAGTTTGAGGTGACTTTGAAGCATTATTTGTTCATTAATAGTAATTACTTGTGTTCCAATCAGAATTTGTGGTTTCAACAGCACACCTCTCTTATAATAACTGAGGCACAGTCGCGTTTTCAAGGTAGGTAACTATAAATTGTATATATGTATGTGTAAGTGTGAAAGCAAACTATTATGTTGAAGAAAGACATTGTAAATGCACTCATCCACATTCATATTCCCTCGTTTTGCTTTCATTTGTTTCACACTGGGTGAAGTGATTGAGACATCGCTTGAACTAATTTCATTTCTATTTTGAAAAACAAGGCGCACAATCTGAAGCAGCTCTACAAGTGAGATTTTCGGTGGTATGTGGTAAGGAATTGAAGTGAGTAGAAACACTTTCAAAAAGATCATTGATATCAAAGACAAAATCAGGTGGTCGTGAGATGCCGAAATAAAATAAAACCATTGGGATATTTTGATTTACTCAATCACATTCAAATTCTCAGACTGGTTTTCACTTTGAACAACTCTTCAATTACTGTTCGATGTTTGTTATTTGGAAGTATACGTATTAAATAAATTGAAATTCGCAATTTACAAACCGGTTAGTGATTCGAAATTCAGTCAGTAAGACTGATGAGATTTCATCACTGTTTAGCCTTGAAACCAAGTGACTATGATCCTACTACATGATCTGTTTCAAAACATGAATGGTAATCAAGAAAGCAAGTAAATTTGCACAAAGCTAAATATTAGTTACTCATTGAAATAAGTAATTATTGCCTACTTAGTTCACTCAATCAGCAGTATATGTGGTCTGACTAAATAACTTCTTAGCATAATTAATGTCCTGAGACTTACTACAACACCCTTTCATTTGTCGTTGTTTCAGTCGAAATACATGAATTGCGTTAACGTCGATGCAGCTTGTAACTTATTGTTCATGTAGCATTGCATATAAATGTTTGTGTATTCGAGAATGAATCGTTGTGCGTATATTTCAGAGCTACAGGTATAGTCATTAGTGCTATAGAGCGGAACGTGTTATTGATATGGATTGCTCTGTTCCAGTTTGAAACCAGTGCGTCGTTGGTATAGCGGTTAGGACGCTCGCCGATCATGCACATGGTCTGAGGTTCGATCCCTGGCCGGCGCACTCCTTTACCTCGATAAGCCAGAAATAATGCTGGTGAAGAGGGAAGGTTGGGAATGTGGCTAGCAACCACATCCTGTAAAAATAAACACTGCTACAGAAACTTCAAGCCTCTAGCTTGAAGCCCTATGTTCCACTTGGAACGTGAAGGAATAAATATATATATATATATATATATATAGTTTGAAACCAAACACCGTTTGGAAAAAAGAAGCTTATTAAGTGATGGTATCAATCATAATAATAAGCGTAAAGATGTGTCGCTATCTTCTGACTAATGCGAACCGCATAACACGTTCATGAGTGTTCCACGTATACCACGAAGATAACACCTGACATAACATCCTCCGATTTCCTCAACACATAACTTTTTCAATGTGGAATCCTTGAAAATGGAGAAGAATTGCATCACATTTTTCAAATACAGAAACAAAAAACACCAACTGATCCCTCATGTACGAGGGAAGGAGAGTCGAATCAAGATTTCCTTTCCATCGATTTCTAAAGTCTTGACTTACTTCTTTCTCCGAAGTGGACTGTGAACACTAGTTTACGCCGAATGGCTGAACGTATCTGATAATCGCAGACTTATTTATGCCATAAAATCAACACGTTGAACTGTGAAGTTCGTGTTGGTAATTTAATTCCGCCTACATTTTTTCTGTACATTCCTTGAATATCAGATTTAATCAGGATTTTGATTCTGCCTGGGGAAGATATGCCTACAGGCTTGTACAACGGTCCTTTTCCTCGACGTAACTATAAAGATGAATATTGCGTGTTTCCGGTGTAACACTTCGAAGCAAAATTCAAGATTTTCAAGTGTTGGTTTGTAGGGATTTGATTGGTTAAATGATTTTCATCATGAGCTGACATTAGTAAGTGAACAATTGGTAAACCTGGGAGTACTGGATAGTTATTTTGTCCAATTCTGGGGCTCTTCAGCAGTACGCACCCAACGGGATTCGAACTTAGGACCTTCAGGTTTACAAGGCGAGCTCGTATACAAATAAGCCAATGGGACTCGATCCAATGGCCCATGAATTCTAACCCAGGTACTTCTGGTTTACAAAGCGGGCTCGTACACAAATAAAAATTTCGAGTTAAAACTGTACGCGCCTACGGAGTTTTACTTGTCTACGGTACTGGTACCGCTCGTCTTCACTTTGACCAATCATTTGAGTGAATTATAAACCACACGTGTTGTTCACATGCTGATATTTATGTTCATAAAACTCAGTCATCTGCATTGAGTAATGTTGAAACAGGCAGGTTTTGTACTACTGTAGGCGTTCACATTTTCCGTGAAATTGACATCAGCCGTCGACTGTGGTTTGAGCATATTGTCCGCAAATCCCTTAGTATTTTATGCAGAAATGATTTGTGCTACATGAAGCAGTCGCGCTAGTGATTATCGTATATATGACTGTCTGTTCCCACATTTTCTCAGTACCTCTATTCTGTAGTAAAATATTTCCTGTAGACTCTGTGTAGCCTAAATACTCTCTTATATGCTGCGTGAATTCTACACCTAACTTGGTGTCTACTGGCAAAGCAGATAACGTCCGATGAACTTCTGTAATGCTTTCATCTGTCCGCACAGCGAGTAATACAATTGTTCGAGGACCTCTGCGTTTCTGTAGCCGTTTCCAATTGTTGGACTCAGTCAAACTACTCGCTTCAAATCCAGCATTTCCTCTTCACCTGCGTTATGCTCGACCAGTCAGTCAGGTGAGTGTTTTATTATCAATAGTGAAATGTGAATCATCACTTTCAATGAAGAAAGGCTGTGTCACTTTCTCAATAAAGTATATCATATGAAAATGTTTGAAATTCTGCATGGAGATGACATATACCTGTTCGCGATTGCACTACACATACCAACGCGAGAATATCCATTGCCATCACAACAATCTCGTAAAGCTGTACATGATGTCATCGTTGATCATTTGATATATTCGACAAATAATTTTGAGATTGCACCGAATTGTGTCAGTCAAATCATTGACACAAATGAATGTATCAGTCTACAGTCTCCACACATTCGCTTCATTTATATTTCAACGTGGATAGCAAAACCGAAAGCTGCATTGATGAAGCATCCATCAGAATAACTTCTCAGTTCGTCTTCAGTGCATACAAGCTGTGACACTTAACTTATACAGCATATTGCTTTCCATTAGTAAGTATCAGTTTTGCGATGCATGCATGAAGGTGTATACATAAAAGAGAATATTGAGTACCCGGCTACGAGAATGTTACCAGAGGAAGCATTGTGTCTGCTCAGACTTGTACTCTAGCACGGTGTACTGTCGGTCGCCCATTTCTCGCATCGCGTTTAAATGCTGGCCAAGTATCACGCCCCAAGATAATCTCAACCGGAGTCATTGCTCCACGGTATGCTATCTATCTATGTATCTGGCAATCTATCCGTCGATCTACATATCTGCCTACGTAACTTCCCAGCTACTTGAATATCTAGCTATCAATCTATTTATCTATCCATCTAACTATGTCAATGTCTAAATGTATAGCATTCTATCAGTCAATCTACCTATCTATCTATTTATCAACCCATCTATCTATCTGTTTATATATGTGTATATATATATATCCCTCTCTCTACGTAACTGTCTATGTACCTATCTAGAAATCTATCTGCCTACCTATCTATCTATCCAACTATATATCTGTCTGTCTATCTACATATCTATCTATCTATCTAACTATCTATCTATCCATTCATTTTTCTATCTATCTATCTATCTGTGTATCAATCTAACGATCAATCTATCTGTCTATCTATCTACCTATCTGTCTATCTATCTGAACGAATATCTCACTAAATACTCACCAATCTAACTGTCTATGTATCCATCAGTCCATCTTTATATATGTTTACCTATCTATGTATCTTTTGACTTTCTATCTATCTAGCTATCTACCTATCTGTCTATCTATTCATCTAAGAACCTACCTATCAAGCTTTCAATCTGTCTATCTCTCTATATTTCTGTGTATCTATGTATCTTTCTATATGTCTATCTTTCTATCTGCCTAGCTATCTGTC